>CM046045.1:53068496-53634920 GCA_025215565.1 Flaveria ramosissima
AATTTTCGCAAAACAGCAGCTTCAGTCGCACGAGTGACCCATTCGCACGACTGGACTCCATTCGCATTGCCCATTCGCACGATTGGACCTAGTCGCCCTCATTCGGCCGATTGAACCGTTCGTTCGCATAACTCATACGCACCAGATTCATTCGCACGACTGAACCAATCGCCCAGTTCAGCCGCACGATTGAACCAATCGCAGAGTTCATACGCACGATTAGACCATTCGCATCCTTCAGTCGCATCAGTGAAAGTTTGTTTGATTAGATTCTAAGTTTATTAGCCATGGAAGATCAGATGTCAGCCTTTACTGCTGGGAAGGACTAGAGGATTCAGAACCTGCTGTTGCTTGAGAGTGAGGTGGGTAATCACAATAAACCACCAAAGCTCTTGACTTTAGATGAGTTTCCCCACTGGAAACAACGTTTTGAGATCTACCTCAATGGAGTAGATCCTAATCTGTGGGAAGCCATTGAGATCGGTTATAGTACACCGGTGGGAGCTGATGGAGTTAAATTAACGTTAAGTGGGATGACAGACGCACAGAAAGTAAAGTACAATGCAGAGAAAAGGGTTTATGCATTGATCACTCAGTCTATCCCCAAAGATATATTCCACCAATATTCAAAGAACAAACAGTCCAAGAAACTGTGGGATGAGCTAGAGAAGAGATATGATGGGAATGCGTCATTGAAGGCAATCAAGGCAAAGGAGTTAAAGAAGGAATTCGATAACTTCTCATCGATTGGTAATGAGAGTTTAGACGAAGTCATAGACAGATTCTACCACTTGATGAGCGAATTGCATACACATGGAGTTGAAACAACCATGGAAGAGAAAGTGAGCAACTTTGCAGACGGATTGCCTGATAAGTGGGCTTCATTTGTGTCTAACCTTAGACAGAATGAAATGCTTATAAAGCTGGATATAAATGACTTCATTCTTAAGTTGCGAGAAGAAGCACTAAGGATGAAGTATAGAGCTCAGAAGTCTGCGTACACACAAAATCCAGCTTTTATACAACGCCACGCCTCAAGCTAAGACATCTGGAGCACCTCTCCAGACTGCATTTGTGTCTAGCTCGTCAGGTCCTTCACATGCTTCTCCTTCTGGATCAGACACGTCAGGGTCGTCATGTACCCATTATATTGGATCAGAAGCAAGTGCTACCAAACTGAAGACCGAGAACCTCGGTAATGTGACCGTAGAAGTAGCTCGAGAGCATATGGATCTTTTAGCAGCAGTGGTTCATTCATATGATGGACTTGTTGCCGGGAAGATTGGAAACTGCCATCTGGCAGATGAGGACTACGAGCAGGTGGACGAAATGGAGCTTGAGAGGATGGATATAATGTGGGCCTTAGCTAGCGCTGTCCGAAGGGCGAAGAAGTTTGTTAAGAAGACGGGACAGAACTTGGTAGCTACTAAGGATACCACATTTGGCTTTGACAAGAGCAAAGTGACCTGCTTCAACTGTGGAGAGAAGGGGCACTTCAAGAGAGAATGTGTCAAGCCAAGCCAAAGAAGACGGGTAATGGGAACCCGTTCTCGTCCTTTACTCGCCAAGACAAGCAAGCCTCCAGTTCTACTTCATCAAACAAGGACCCAAAAGCCTTGACTGCTCATGATGATGAAGGACAGGATTGGAGTTTTAGGTTTGTCTCACCAGGAGAATCTAACATTGCCAGTGTTGAGGATATTGATGATGATTCTGCGAGTGAAGGTGATCTAGCAGTTGAGATAGCAATGTCACATAGTGAAGAAACAACTGCAGCCGAGGTCAGGTACAAGCCAAAGGAGGAGACTTCCACGTCAGAGACAGAAAAGTCAGAATCACCAGAACCAGAGACGTCTGATGCTGCGTTGATGGCTAACTCTTCTGAACCAACACAGGTAAGTACAACTGACCAAATGTTTGATAATCATGCTTGTTCTGATTGTGATACGTTTAGGAATAGCATTGATGAAAAATTTGCTAGGTTATTAGATCACAATGATAACTTAGTAAAAGATTTACAACTGTGCACTGAAGCTAATAGAGTACTAAAACAAAATGAGCATAGTTATAAAGAAAAGATAGACCTATTGACTAAACAGCTTAGGAAAACAAAGTAGTTGCCTTTAACCAAGCAAATGACATTAGGTACTATCTAAACTCCCTAGAGGACACTAAGAAGCAAAAGGCAGTTCTAGAAGTAGAAGTTAATTCATTAAAACAGAAACTGCATAGTTGGACTAGTTCTTCACACATAGTTCAACACTTAGTGAGAGAAAGGAATAACGGGGAGGGATTAGGCTACAAAGTGGTTCCACCTCCACCTGAGACCTTGATGAACACCAAGTCTAGACCAGTAAACAACAACCCCATCAAGGATCATGTGGTGACTACTCCTCTTGTTACTGATCCAGACACATCATGTTCATCTACTGAATCTGGACAGAAACAAAAGGAGGCCACTTCAAAGGCAAAGGGTAAATTGCCTTGTGTTAATCTGAAAAATGAATTTGAAAAAGTTAACTTAAAGTCAGGGTCAAACAGAGTCAAATCAGAACCTAAAAGGACTTCAAACGTTAATTTTTCACATGCTTCAAGTCAAAAACCAGTTAACCAAAAAGTGGAACATGTTAAACAGGTTAAAACAGTTAATTTGTTAAACCAGAGAAAACATCAAACATACAAGAGTCAAAACCTAAAGTGATTGATGTTACTAGAGTGTCACGCACTTCTCCACAAAGAAAGTCTACTTATAAAGTTGATAGCAGGTCATGCTACAACTGTGGAGAATGTGGACACATTGCTTCCTATTGTCCTTTCTATCAGACACCTAGGAAGAAGATTGATCTTCAGGACTCTAGACCTAGGTCTTCTAAGAGGAGTTCTCTAACTCCACCTAGAAGATCTAGTGAACCTAAAGTCCACCCTGTAAGCCAGACGACTGTTTATCATAAACAGGCATTGCACAAATCTGGCTTATGGAAAGAGAAGTCATCCTGGTGTCTGATACTGATGACAAGAAGGAACCTGAGCTACCCTCACCCTCTAAGGGTCAATGGGTAGAGTTTATGATGTGTGATGCCTCTGGGAAACCCAAGACAGTAAAGGCTTGGGTTCCTAACCTAAACTAATACATTTACTTTGTATGTGCAGGGTGTTCGATATAGCGCTGAGACTAACACGTGGATTATAGACAGCGGAGCATCCAGGCACATGACAGGAAATAGAGCCCTTTTATCAAACGTCAAACAAATAAAAGGAGGGCATGTTTCCTTTGCAGGAAAACAAGGGAGGATACATCACAGCTCAGGGAGAAGTGGGAAATCAGAAAGTTAAGTTTGATAAGGTGAACTACGTTCAACAACTTCAAAATAACTTACTTTCTGTTTCCCAAATCTGCGATAAAGGATTTAAAGTCATCTTCGACAACAAGAAGTGTTACGTGCTGAAGAAAGAATACATGATCCCAGAGGACCAAGTTCTGATGACTGCTCAAGATATAAAGACCTTTATGTCTTGGATCTGTCAACAGCTACTATAACGGATCATGAGGTTCAGTGCTTTCTATCTAAAGCTACTGAGAAGGACTCAATCTCCTGGCATAGGAGAATGGGACACATTAGTCAAAGGAAGATGAATCATTTGATTCAGAAGGATTTAGAGAGAGAGTAAATGTCAAGAACTTCCAACTTCCTGACTTTTGTGTAGCTTGCAAGAAAGGCAAACAGACAAAGAAGTCTCATAAGGAAAAGAAAGTTCATTCAATAGAACTTCCTCTTGAACTTCTTCACATGGATCTGTTTGGTCCAGTCAGTACAAGGAGCATTGCAGGCGATTTATACTGTTTTGTGGTCACTGATGACTACTCAAGGTTCACTTGGGTAATGTTTCTGAAATCCAAATCAGAAACATTTGAGTCATTCAAGGAATTAGTAACCACACTGGAATCTCTCTACAAGCTAAAAGTTAGACAAGTACGCTCAGACAACGGGACAGAATTCAAGAATCAATGGATGGAGGCATACTGCAAGGAAAAGGGAATTGTGCATCAATTCACTTCAGCCTACACGCCTCAGATGAATGGTGTTGCTGAGAGAAAGAACAGAAGCTTGATAGAGACTGCACGGACTATGCTGGCTGACTCGAAACTGCCTATCCAATTCTGGAATGAGGCAGTGGCAAATGCATGTTATACACTGAATCGAGTCCTAATAGTCAAGCGCCACGGAAAGACATGTTATGAGCTACTACAAAGACGCAAACCAAATTTGGAGTATCTTGAACCTTTTGGCACGCCGTGTACACTTCTGAAGAAGACACAAGAAGGAAAATTCAGCGAGAAGGCAGATGAAGGAATTTTTCTAGGATACAACATACCGAACAAGCGAATTTACAATAACTCAACGGGTCTTGTAGAAGTGTGGTGTAATGTCGACGTTCAGAGATATACCACACCATCTACAGGCAAAGGACCTGCATACTTCTTCGATTATGATGGATTCTTCAAGTCCTTCAACATTCCTCTCTCTCCCTTGGATGATGAGTTAGCTACTAGGATGATGTATGATATTCTGAATACACCATCTAGCACACAGGGAGAATCATCTACTCAGTCAGGGGGAGTAGTCGATGACAGTGACTCCTCCTCTGAAGATGAAACTGAAGCAGATGACCAGAACAGTCAGGAGGAACAGGTTCCAGTTCCTGAAAGTCCACAAGCATCTACGAGTGATGCTCCTTCGACTTCGGAACCTCAAACTCCAACTACCTCAGATGCAGAACAAAATGTTCATAATCTCGGTTCTGAGGTGGCTGTTCCTACTACTCCAGGATCACGACTAAACGTCTATCATCCCCTTGACAATGTTATTGGGGATGTTAGATCAGGAGTACAAACCCGAAATCAGCTATACTCAGCTGATTACGCCTCGGTTATGGAGAAAGGTTACATTCATGATGGTGCTTATCGATGTTTTGTCTCGCAGGTTGAGCCAAAATATGTCAGTGAGGCACTAAATGATGAGGCGTGGGTGAGTGCCATGCAAGAAGAACTTCTGCAGTTTAAGAAGTTAGGTGTATGGACTCTGGTTGATAGACCTAAAGGTGCTAAAGTCATTGGCACCAAATGGGTACTAAAATGCAAGAAGGATGACCAAGGAGTCATTATCAGGAACAAAGTTCGACTGGTGGTTCAAGGTTTTCGCCAAGTCGAGGGGATTGACTATAATGAGGTATTTGCACCCGTGGCAAGGATGGAAGCTATTCGTATCTTCCTTGCCTATGCATCGTACATGAAGATTAAAGTCTACCAATTAGATGTGAAGAGTGCATTCCTTCATGGGGAAATCAATCAGGGAAACAGTCTATGTAAGTCAACCCGAGGGATTTGAAGATCCTTATCATCGGGATAGAGTTTACAAGCTCGACAAAGCTTTATATGGGCTTCATCAAGCTCCTCGAGCTTGGTATGAAAAACTCTCGACTCATCTTGTGAAACACGGCTTTCGCAGGGGAGTCATTGACTGTACACTGTTTATTAAAGAAAAGGATGGCGACCTACTGCTTGTACAGATATATGTTGATGACATAATCTTCGGGTCAAAGAACGAAGAGTTATGCAAAGAGTTTGAAGCAGTGATGAAGAAAGAGTTTGAGATGAGTGCTATGGGGGAGATGAAGTTCTTTCTCGGGTTACAGGTGGATCAAACACCTAATGGAATCTTTCTACATCAGACCAAGTATGTAGGAGACATTCTCAGTCGCTTTGACATGGAGAATGCTTCTGCTGCTGGGACTCCACTTGCTACGAATCATGATATAACACCTGATGAGAATGGAGATCTAGTAGATGCCACTATGTACCGAGGAATGATTGGATCCTCATGTATCTCACTGCCTCAAGACCTGATATTATGTATGCTACATGTCTATGTTCTAGATATCAGGCTAAACCAAGGTCAACCATCTGATCGGGGTCAAGAGAATTTTTCGTTATCTGAAGGGTACACCCACACTTGGATTGTGGTATCCTCATGATGATGACTTTGAGCTTACCGCGTATAGTGACTCGGATTACGGGGGCTGCAAGATGAACTACAAGTCTACATCAGCAGGGTGTCAATTCTTTGGGAGAAGATTAGATTTACCTGGCAGTGTAAGAAGCAGACATCGGTTGCATTGTCAACCTGTGAAGCCGAATATGTTGCTGCTGCAAGTTGCTGTTCACAAATCATCTGGATTCAACAGCAAATGCGGGATTACGGTTTAAAATTCTCATCTACTCCTATTTTTGTTGATAACTCTGCTGCAATTGCAGTAACTAAAAATCCGGTTCAACATCCTAAGACCAAACACATCGGTATTAAAACCATTTCATAAGAGATTGCTTTGAAAAGAACTTAATTGATGTGGTTAAAATTAATACTGATTTTCAACGCGCTGACCTCTATACTAAAGCCTTTGATAAACCACGTTTTCAATATTTGCTAGAGGTCAACGGTTAAAAAGAAAAGTGAGGTAATTCCTGATGATGATAATGTGTAGTCCGATGTAGTTTAGTTAAAGTTTATTTTATTTTATTTTATTTGTTATTCTCGTCTGTTTATTTAAACTCATGTTATTTTGCTGTTTATTAAAATCCTAAAATAATTAAACCAGAAATGATTTTAGTATTTTAGGGGGAGAATATGTCAAGCAAGTTAAACATTAAAAAAAATTGAGGGAGAAGGAGTAACTAGCTGAAATAAAGTAGATCGTGTCTGTGATACCGATTCAATACCTTTGGAAAATGATAGTACACAGGAACAAATCAAGAGGGACTTTAAAATTTAAGTTTTGGAAAGATGCAAAAGTTCAAAGTATAAGTCTGTGTAGTCTAAGCAATATAAAAGGGAAGATGATAGAAAACTGGCAACTCCTAAGGTGACACAAAGAAAGTAGACTTAGAGGCTGCTAGACCACAAATGATATGTTGGTAGATTCAACACAATAGACAATTAGACCTGATTGGTGATCTCAAGATCAAACTAAGTTGTTCAACTGACTGTGGGCTTCCATCTTATCACTGGTTAACACAATCAAATATATTCCAATAAGGGGTAATGAGCAATTAAACGCCACAAATGTGTGCGGATGACCATAATTAGAGCAAAAAAAAAAATTAAAAGACAAATGCAATAAAGCTAATGACTTATGTTGTTGGTGCATTTTGTGTAAAATAAAATAAGCTGCTCTAACAAGGAGATAGGTTATGTGCCTCTCTGCTGTGCGATGGCACTGACCTGAGGATAAGCATAACCTAGATATTCTAGAATTCATTGTTGTTTGCCGCCTCTCTGCTGTGCGATGGCACTGACCTGAGGACAGGCTTCTCTTTTGAAAGCTCTAAGAATAGTCTCTTCTTGTAAAAATACCCGTAGACCGCTCAAAAGCTCCTGAGGAATGTTGATTACCATATAAGTGTGGGATCCACAAATGTTAGTTGAAATAATTAAACCTAAATAAGTCACCAGTCTGTGTCAAAAGTGTGTGTGTGTATGGATTAAGTGGACAAACATACTGACAATCATTGTGGCTACATGCAAAGGTTCAAATCAATGTGAAAATCTAAGAGTTTCAGTATGATTTCTTTAAGTTGCTAACGACTCTGGATGAACACCGAGAATTTGAGCATCAAAAGTTTTAATAACTAGTCCCAAATGATTTGACTTGCCTGTATGATTCCAAAATTGAATTGGTCCAGATATGATCAATCTAAGTTGAAGCTATCTACTCCCGAACCAAATCCCGTAGATATCAATCTCTGGATTTATCTCTCACAAAAAGCCAAAAATAGGTTTGTTTATGTAATTAGTTTAAAGTTTAAATTAGTTAGTTGTTTTTAATTTTAATTTTAGTTTGTGTCGGGCTACATCAGGAAAATCAGAAGGAATCAACTCACTAAAAGGGTCATGTCTGAGATGACCATATGTGCTTTGAAAGTTTAAAATAGTCACGTCTGAGGTGACAAAGTGTTTTAAAAGGGGTCACGTCTGAGGTGACTAAAGATTTAAAGGATCACGTCTGAGGTGATCAAATGCTTTCAAGATAAAAGGATCATGTCTGAGATGATCAAAGGCTCATAACGTTAATTAAATTAATTTAAAAGGGTTTAAAAGTAAATTGGTAAAAATGGCAGAAAATTAACTAAGTATGACCCATTCGCACGATTGGACCATGAGAATGGACCAACCATGCGAATGGCTTCCACTCGCACGAATGGCTCACCAGAATAGCCATTCGACCGATTGGAAGAGGGCGAATGAGTCAGTCGCCGATTGAAACTCATTCGGTCAACTGAACATGCGAATGAAAGGCACGACTGAGCCAGTCGACCGACTGAATCTCAGTCGGTCAGTTGCATGCGACGGTTGGGCCAATCGTACGATTGAGCTTGAGTCGCCCGAATGAACGGGCGACTGAGGCCAGTCGGCCGACTGAGCCCAGCTTCAGTATTTAAAGGGCTCTGTCGATCGCATTTCATTCATCACTCCCAATCGCCCCTAAATCGCACTCCCTACCGTTACGTGCCAAAATTTTGTTAGCCCTAGTTTTATCGTTGATTGTGATTCACTGACGTTCGCCATTCATTATACAGGTAGATTGAAGTCTTGTTTCATTGAAATCAGAAGGATGGAACCCTAAGTTTGATTATTCGACTGTGAAACTTGAACCGAGACAAGAAAAGCCCTAATAACCTGTTTAAAACAAAGCAAAACGTTAAAATTAAGTCAAATAGGTTATTAGTAACGAGAATGCGAGTCTATTGAACCGGTTAATTGGGTTAAAAGACTTAGTTGTTGAAGTTTCGAACGATTGGCGACTGAACAACTGAGACAGGCGACTGGTCGTCCGGATGAACTTCAATCGCACGATTGAATCGTGCGATTGGGTCATTCGGCCGAATGAACCATACGATTGAGCTCAGTTGGCCAACTGAACCATTCGCAGACTCAGTCAGCAGACTGAACCCAATCGCATGTCACAGTGACCAGAATGAGTCCAGTCGTATGAAAGAACAGACGACTGACTTCAGTCGCATGATTCATTCGCACGAATGAATCAGAATGATTTTCAACTTTACATTTTGAACAGAATTTTTTATGTCTTATGTGCTAATCGTTCTATGTCTTGTGTGTTCAGGAAAATGGCAAGAAAGGTGGTCCATAAATCCAAAGCACAACATCTGTGCTCATTTGGATCACACCACCAGGAATGGGGCCGAGTTTACTGACATTATAGCCTTTCTGAGACGGTCTCGGATTCATAAGGCTATCTCCACGCCTTGCACGCCATATAGATCACTCCATCAGGCTTTTTGGAGAATGCCTCGGTGGACCGCTCCCGTGAGCCGTACTGCATTAGGAGCTCCATCTTGGGCCATGATATTGAGATCTCTGCTGCCGACATTCAGAGAGAGTCCTAGAGTTTGGGGACGACATGATCATCCTACTAGACTACATCAGTGACTGTGAGAGGATGTTTCCTGAGGATAAAGTACGCTGGGGATATCAACTCAGGTGTGCTCAACAAGAGCAACCTGAGCCCCCAGTACAAGTACTTAGCACACGTGATCC
Organism: Flaveria ramosissima; assembly: GCA_025215565.1. Taxonomy (NCBI): domain Eukaryota; kingdom Viridiplantae; phylum Streptophyta; class Magnoliopsida; order Asterales; family Asteraceae; genus Flaveria; species Flaveria ramosissima. The sequence goes on from CM046045.1 coordinate 53,078,108, forward strand.
TCAAGTGTGTGGCATCGAGGAGGGGTGGGTTTGACGACCTCTCAGACCAGATCAAAATGCTACGTGGCATGGTTCTGAACCACCCCTTCAGTTTTCCAGCATGATATTCTCCTACTTAGTGGAGAAACTTGGAGGCCAAGGGTAAAGAGGGGTTTAGTATGTACCCCAAATTCTTACAGCTCATCTTCAACGAGAAGCTGCCACAGTTGCCAAAGAGAGTCATGACGCAGTGGCCTTGGAGATTATGGACGATACTACTCTGCAGGATGAGAGTTTAGACAGAGGGGGAAGCAGGTAAAGCCCCAAGTGAAGAGACTGATTGGTCCACCTGGCCAACGAGCAGTATGTGGCGCCTGGCAGACGCAAATGGCGTCATGATGACAGCGACTCCGATGATGAAAGATTGCTTCTACCAGATAGGATTCTGATGATGATGATAGCGGCGACGCCGGGGATGATATGCCTGTTCCATCTAGGCACTGATTCTGATGTTATTCTCCGGGGTCACGCCGGCTGATGGGAGAGGTTGCTGAGATGGCCGGTTTCCATCAGGAGTTCACTGTTGGTGATCAGGAGGAAGAGGAGTCGGATGAGGAGCCCCTCACTAGGACTGTGGGAAGCAAAGTGTTCCCACAGACCACGGGCTAGGGTGGTTGGTGAACACCCTCGGGACTCCTCAGAGAGAGAGACTGACCGAGCTGTTCCGGGTTCAGTGGGCAGAGCTGCAGGGGGAGCATCCACTTCCACCGGGACTAGGAGGAAGAGGATGGCTCAACCCCACGGATTGAAGAAGAAGAAGCGTCGCCTGACCTTCGTTACCAAGCTGTGTGCCTATACTTCCACCACCACAGCCACCACTACCACCTCCACGGACATACCACCCATCACCACAGCCACCACATCCACTACTTCCACTACCACAGCCACACACCTACCTACCACCACTGTATCCTTCCCATCCACCACCATACCATTCACACCTACATCACCAGCACCAGCCTACCGACCCATATTCACCACTGCCACTACCACCACCACCTCACATCATGCCGGACCTTCAGCCCAGCCATCACATGCTATGGATCTACTCTACCTCACATCGGGGTAGAGGAGCAGCTGTCGGCGCTTAACCGTATGGTGATGCGCCTGCTAGCTGCAGATGAGGAGAAGGCGGCGCAGATCCGCCAGCTGACCGACCTGACTGCTGCCCAGTCTCAGCAGATGGCAGAGCAGGCTCGGGTGATAGACCAGCAGACCAGCTAATCGATGCTCAGAGAGTCGAGGATGTCCCAACTCCAGGACCAGCAGGCCCAGTCAGTCAAACGTATAGAGGAGTTGGAGACTACCAACAAGACGATTATGCTGAGGTTAAAGGGGTCGAAGGATGAGCCTTGAAGATAAAGGAGGGTGATGGGATGATGGAGATGGTGATGATGAAGATGATGATGATGAGGAAGATGATGAGGATGAGGAGAGGAGACTGAGGAAGAGGAAGAAAGGACAGAAGGTAGAGATGATGATGACGAAGCAGAAGGAGGGGATGCGGCTGCATCGGCCTCTGCTTCTGGTCAAGAACGAAGATCTAGCATCGACAGGACCAGTCATCTACCACTTCTGCTCCTCCGAGCGACAGCCCATGATTCAAGACAAAAGTACAGATTAGATGTCTTATGTATTTATTTATTTTGTATTTGAATCATGTAATGAAAAACAAGTGTGTTGAATGTTTATATATTAAGTTGATATAATTCTGTTTGATTACTTACTAATGGTTTATGTGTTGAATGTTTAAATCAAACAGATCCAAACTTTCAAAGGGATGAGTTTGACATTGCTCCCCTTCAACAGGTCAAGACTCAATAACCATGATTCTTGATCTGCAAGGGATTGTAAGAAGGTCTGTGAGTTATACCCTGAAGAAGGGGAAATAATTCATGACCTATCTGACGAGCAACTGGCAGAGATGTTCAGACTCAATCCTGATGAAATTGTCAAGGATGCTCCAACAGTTGATTCAACCAGTGATGAGAGAACTAAATGACGTTGATGAAGTTGAGGTTGAAGATATTACTGCAGAAGAGTACCCTCAGTATGCTGACACCGAGGGTAATGTGGTCCCCAATCTGGGTGAGTCCCTAGTCAGTGATACGTTTGAGGTACTAGACAAGATGGAGCAGGAAACCGAAAAAAACTGAAGGAACAGCCCAAGCCTCCAATGATGACGTAGACATTCGCAAGGCTGAGTGGGCTGCCTGTTTTGAAGAAGTAAGAGCCCAGCGTGCTGCACCAAAGAAAGATGCCTACACCAAGCTCTACAGAGTCAAGAAACACCATAAGGTGTCAGGCAGGATTATTGCATGGGCTTATTTTGATGACCTTAACGCGTATGCAGTTAAGAGGGAACAGGGCATAGAGTACTTCAGGTTCCCACATGATCTGAAGACTCTACCTGGTTTTGAGCTCAACCAGCTGGCTAAACTAAAGCTGCTGTATGCTGACCCAAGAAAGATGTCAGGCTGGTTCGAGGCTGCCCTGAAGAAGGAGTACCACACCAGATGGGTTAACTTCAGACCACAACAGCCTACGAGGTACATAAGAAGGTCTGAGGTTGATGCCATTACTGGCAAGCCCAAGATGTGTGTTGAAGTGGAGTCCTCCGCGCACTATGTCGAGAATCCCTCTCAGGGAAATGCCACAGGACTTCACTCCACACTTCAAATGGTGGTACTATGATTGGAGAACTGCTGAAGCTGTCATAGTTCTGAATAAAGAGGGCCAAATGGATACTATCAGGGTATTCGACCCGATGTGGCTAACCAACTTGTCTGCTAATGATGTCTATACATTATACAAGTGGCCACTGTTCTATGACACACAAGACATTGTACAAGCCCTCCAGTTCCAAAACGTTATACGACTTTGCTTTGCGTTTGAGATTCACGCAGGAGTCACCAAAGAGGAGAAGTACAAGAAGTATAAGGAGGTAATGCAGAAGACAAGAGATTAGATAGATCTAGGTCCAAGGGGGAGTTTGTTGATGCATGTATGTCCCTAGATCATGATTTGTAATGTAATGAACTTGTCTGTCTGATTATGATGTAATTTGTATTGATTAATGAAATGACATGAATTGGTTGTTACTTGTAATGTTTAATATTTCATTAATGAGTCGTGATTGAATTGATTGGGTTTATGATTGTTTGAATGGTTGCACATTATGTTATATTAATTAAAACATTCAAACTTAACTTAATGAAGTTCTCATGCGAATGGCCCATGCGAATGGACCACACGCATGAATAACTTCATACGATTGACTCAATCGCACGACTGAACCAGGAGACTGGATCAGTCGTATGATTGACACATAAGATTGACTCAATCGCACGACTGAACACTCAGTCGTGCGGATGAATCAACCGCATGGTTCAATCGCACGACTGAACCATACTCCATGGCCACGAGAACAATTGACAATACTAACCTATAAATAGACCCAATTCGTGAAAAAACGTAAGCATTCATCCCATTACGATTCCAGACGTACCCTAGCCGTCCAGAAGCCTCCCAAATCGTTCTCCAAGTTCACAGAACACATCAGATCGATTCCTAATCGATTTCTGACGTTGGATTCAATTCTTGATTGATTCTTCGTGTGTTCTCACTGATTGGATCGCCAATCAAATAGGATTCCGCACTATTTGAGTTGGTTTAACACGCTAATCACTAGGTATTCGTTCAAATACCAGGTCCTAACAGTGACAACTACTGATCACTCTGGTCTTCAGTCTTTGTCTTCAGTACTTCACTTTCTGACTTTGTCTTCAGTTCTTTACTTTCAGACTTTGTCTTCAGACCTTTGTAATCAGCTGATGTCTTCAGCTGTTGTGATCTTCTTCAGCAGTTGTAATGTCTGTGGGACTTAGAGGTTTTTCTGATCAGGCTCATTGGTTCTTTTGGTCCAATAAACTCCCCCTGAACCAATGCAGCCAAAACCTCTAACTTTCTTGATGATCCCACTTATTCTTTGGCAAAAATACTCTCTTGATCAGCTTCAGAGGTAATCATATAAGCATAGGCCGGAAAAAGGTTTCTAATCTTTTGATTGGCTAAGTATGGAAGGGAACTCTGTCTTGGGGAAACTGGACACAGAGTCTTGTCCCAACCATGAAACCTATTTCCCATTGATGAGTCTATAGGACTCTCTTGCATAGGCCTCAAGGAAAACAACTTGTTCCTCCTTGGTGAGTTCTTCTGCTTCTCCCTCAAAGAAGAATTCAGGCCCATAGTATTCAGACAGATACCTCACTGTCTTCCCATTCTTCAACTCAACAGTTGTGATCTCTCTGTAAGCAAATTCATCTGGATGAGAGCCTTCAAGCAGCAACTGGAGTTCACTCTTTTGAAGATCTTCAAGTCTTTTGTTCTCAAGTAGCATCTGGATGAGAGCCTTCAAACCCCTTCTTGATCATTTTGTTCTCAAGTATAGATAGAGGGGTTGATTTTGAGGTGTGTGCTCTCTTGAATTCTTCAATAATTTCCCAGGGTGAGACTACCATGGCCAACATAATTGCAGCATTCAAAGTCTTTCTCACTTGGCCATGATATCTACTTGGTATGTTCTTCTTGTGTATTCTGGAACTTACCCTGGGGTCTGGCCAAATCCACACTCTTTCTCTTTGATGTTGGAATGTATGTCTAAGAGTGTACAGCCTCTGAGCTTGTTTCTTCATTGCTTGAATGGATGAGGACTGAGGGAAGTCCTTGTCAACCATTTTAAGAAATTGCTCATCATGCTGCTTCTGCTGTTCTTCTTCTTCAATCTTAACTTTAACCATTTGCCTTTGAGTTTCAGGAGTTATTGTTTGTGATTGACTCCTAGGCTTAAGTTTCTTCATTTCGATAATAGCAGATATTGGCATATTATCCTCTTCATCCTCTTCTTCTTCATCTTCCATTGTAAGGCCCCGTTCCCGGGACGCTTACAGTTGGTCAATCATCGCACATAAAACATATAATTTCATTTGCATTAAGAAAACATTGCAGCGGAAACATTCAAAAATGACATCACATTTCATTATAAATACTTTTGCCAAATAATACATCATTATCTGATTTCAAAATACATGTTTGCATTATAACACAAAAGCTTCATAAATGGATGCCATCCCAAAAGAGCCGAGTAGCCTTACCGTGCCATCCTCAGCAATCATTTACCTGCCAACTGGAAAATGCAATAAAAGTCAGCGTTGCTGAGTGAGTTCTAGTTTTATAAAATAAATATACTTTACTTTCATTAAAAACCATTCCTTTATCATGCGATCATTCAACATACGTATACACAGATAATTTCATTATTATCTTTCATCTCATTCATTATCTTCCATTCTTTTCGTTCATTCTGTCTTCCGAGTCTTTTGCGACAACATGGTCGCTCACCTCAATGGCAATCTCAATGATTGCTCGCTATCCGAGTCTTTTGCAACAACAAGGTTGCTCACCCCAAGGCAACATTACGATAGCACTTACTCGAGTCTTTTGCAACGACGAGGTTGCTCACCTCATAGGCAATCTAAATGATTGCACTTCATCCGAGTCTTTTGCAACACAAAGTCGCTCACCCCAATAAATATGATTGCAAGCCTTTCTTTCGTTCATTCATCATTCATTAATGCATGCATTCTTACTTCATGTTCCTCTTTCATTATCTTTCGCTTTGCTTTACATAATACTTTATTCATTCATTCATTCGATAGCATGACATGTAAAGCCACAAGAAAGATAAGCATACATCATAATAAGGAACATATCATGCACATTCATCATCATCATACAGGGCAACATCATACATTCATAATATGCATAAACATGCAACATCATCATCCTCATGCCCTACATGCTCTCTAAGGCCATAGCATTCATCTTACGCGCTCCTACTTTACGTCAAAACTTACATCTGCCCTTTCCTCGAACGCCAGAAGTCAAACTACACATTCCCTCGAGTGCAACAGCCCTATTCGGGCGTATGGACACTCTTCAGTCGCATGGCCTCCATGCGACTGAACATCATGCGACTGGACTCATGCGGATGGTCATCTATGCGAATGAACATCCAATCGTGCGTATGGACCTTGTGCGAATGGAATTACTGCGAATGGGCACCTATGCGACTGACCTCATGCGAATGGACACATGCGACTAAGCATCTATGCGACTGAACCCTCAGTCGTACAACCCTCATGCGACTGGACTCCCAGTCGTGCGACTGAAAACTTAGTCGTGCGATTGAACCCTCAATCGTGCGAATGAATCCCAATCGTGCGAATGACCTTCAATCACCCTCATTCGGCCGTATGGCCTTCATTCGGTCGCCTAGCCCTAGCTGATGCAGAATGGAGTTCATCCCGAACCCAATCTGCCATTTTCGGCCTCCAAGCTCATCCAAACCCATTCTAAGCCTAAATTAACCCTCCTGGACCTTAGGAATGCATACCATAACACCATACAAACACACACAAGCCCGGAATCATACTCTGAACACATCATACACAACACACCCAAATGGGTCAAAAACACACACACACAAAAACGGGTTTTGCACATTTTCCAGCCCCAAAAACGGTTGAAAACAAGTAAAAGTGGGGTCCTAGAACTCACACAATCGAGCACAAAGTCAAGAGCTTCGATTTGGCTTGCTACTCGACGGATTTGGACACCCGAATCACCCGAAACACCACTTTTCTCCCTTTTCTCCCCTTTCTCTCTTCTCTCTTCTTTAAGAGCTGAAATATGTGAAGTGTGGGGAGAGTGGGCTGCCCTCTCCCTACACATATCACCACATTACCCGACTTTTCTTCGTTGGCGAGTTTGGTCCCTCGACTTTGAACTTTATTTCTTCTCTTTCTTCGTCGGCTTCAAAATAATAAATTTCCGGGTGTTACAAGTCCACCCCCCTTAAATAGGTTTCGTCCCCGAAACCTGTCATTCCTCGAACAAACGTGGATAATGTTGTCTCATTTCTTCCTCAGTCTCCCACGTTGACTCGGATCCCTTCCTGTGCTTCCACTGTACACGCACAAGAGGAACCACTTTATTCCTTAGCCTTTTCTCCTTTCGGTCGATGATTGCCACTGGTTGCTCCACATAATTGAGCCGTTCATCCACTTCGATATCTTCCAATGGAACAATCATGTCTTCATCTGCTAAGCACTTTCTTAGATGAGATACATGGAATGTCGGGTGAATTCCACTTAACTCATCCGGTAACTCCAGTCTATAGGCCACCTCTCCTACTCGAGCAATAATTCGGAAAGGGGCTATATATCTTGGGCTCAACTTGCCCCGCTTTCGGAAGCGAATGATACCCTTCCAAGGTGAGACCTTCAACATAACCCGGTCACCCACCTGGAACTCAATCGGCCTGCGCCGTTTGTCAGCATACGACTTCTGTCTATCTTTGGCCGCCTTCATGAAGGCTTTGATCTTCTCAAGCTTCTCAGTCGTAGCCTCGATTACCTCGGCGCTTCCCAATTCCTTCTGACCAATATCACCCCAACAAACGGGCGTTCTGCATCTCCTACCGTATAGCATCTCATACGGAGGCATACCAATGCTGGCATGATAACTGTTGTTGTATGAGAATTCAGCTAACGGTAGGTGGTCATCCCAACTTCCACCAAAATCAATCACACATGCCCGAAGCATGTCTTCCAGCGTCTGGATGGTCCTTTCTGACTGACCATCAGTCTGGGGATGATAAGCCGTGCTGATATGTAACCTCGTCCCCATAGCGTCGTGGAACTTCTTCCAGAATTTAGATGTAAACCGGGTGTCGCGATCCGACACGATAGACACCAGTACACCATGACGAGTCACAATCTCCTTGATGAACAGATCAGCCAACCTCTCAGATGAATATGTCTCGCGGATCGGTAGGAAGTGAGCACTCTTCGTCAAACGATCAACTATCACCCATATGGCATCGTACCCTTTCGGAGTACGCGGCAACTTGGTAATGAAATCCATGGTGATGTGCTCCCACTTCCATTCCGGTATATCCAAAGGTTGTATCTTCCCATACGGCTTTTGATGCTCGGCCTTCACCTGTAAGCAAGTAAGGCACTTACTCACATACTCCACCACATCGCGCTTCATACCCGGCCACCAATAATCTTTCTTCATATCATGATACATCTTCGTGGCCCCGGGATGAATGGAGTACCGTGTCTTGTGAGCTTCATCCATAATCTTCACCCGTAGATCCCCAAAACGAGGAATCCACACACGATCAAATCGGGTTCTAACACCGAGCGTGTTTTCACCCAATTCCCCAACCAGACCTCTCATTCTTTCAGAGTTAAGATGATCTTCTTTCAGTGCCTCATCTTGAAACTCTTTAACCAGCTTCATCACATCGGAGGTCATGATCAACTGATAGGCTTTCACCCGAATCGGCTCGGGCCTCTCTTTTCGGCTAAGGGCATCAGCCACCACGTTGGCCTTGCCCGGATGGTAGTGGATCTCACAATCATAATCCTTTATAAGTTCCAACCACCGTCTCTGCCTCATGTTCAAATCCTTCTGCTCAAAGAAGTACTTCAGACTCTTGTGGTCAGTGAATATGGTGCACTTCGTCCCATAGAGGTAGTGCCTCCAAATTTTTAAAGCAAAGACCACGGCTGCCAGCTCCAAGTCATGAGTAGGATAATTGACCTCATGAACCTTCAACTGTCGAGATGCATAGGCTATAACCTTTCCTCTCTACATTAACACACACCCCAACCCTGAATAAGAAGCATCGGAATAAACCACCAGATCTTCACTTCCATCGGGTAATGACAGAACAGGAGCTTGAGTCAATCTCGCCTTCAATTCTTCAAACGCCTTCTCTTGAGCTTGACCCCATACGAACTTCACATCTTTTCGGGTCAACTTGGTTAGTGGAGAAGCAATCTTGGAGAAGTCTTGGATGAACCTTCTATAGTAACCCGCCAAACCCAAGAAGCTACGAATCTCGGATGGCGTTTTGGTGACTTCCATTGCATAACCGCCTCCACTTTCGTCGGGTCCACCATTATCCCGTCAGGATTAACCACGTGACCCAAGAACTGAACTTCGCGCAACCAGAACACGCACTTGGAGAATTTTGCATACAACTTCTCCCTTCTCAGCGTTTCTAGAACTTCCCGAATGTGACCGGCGTGCTCTGCTTCGCTCCTCGAGTAAATCAGGATATCATCAATGAACACAATCACCGATTTATCCAACATAGGCCGACACACACGGTTCATCAAATCCATAAAAGCAGCTGGCGCGTTGGTCAAGCCAAAAGACATGACAAGAAACTCGTAGTGACCATAGCGCGTACGGAAAGCTGTTTTAGGAATATCTTGCTCCTTCACCTTCAACTGATGGTAACCAGATCGAAGATCTATTCTCGAAAACCAACTGGCACCCTGAAGCTGATCAAACAAATCATCTATCCTCGGTAAGGGGTATCGGTTCTTCACTGTCAACTTGTTCAGCTCGCGGTAGTCGATGCACATCCTCATACTACCGTCCTTCTTCTTTACAAACAGGACCGGAGCACCCCAAGGAGAGATACTCGGTCTAATAAACCCCTTATCAAGCAACTCTTGTAACTGCTCCATCAACTCTTTCATCTTGGTCGGAGCCAACCGATACGGTGCCTTGGCGACAGGTTGGGCACCCGGTATCAGATCAATCTGAAACTCGATCTCTGTGTCAGGTGGCACTCCTGATAAATCTTCCGGAAACACATCTGGAAAGTCACACACAACCGGTACATCGGCTAGTTGTGGTGTTGGCGTATCCACATCCTTTACATAGGCCAAGTAGGCACTACATCCACGCCTCATACACTTTCCCGCCACCGCCATCGAGATCACTTTCGGAATCGTAGTAACCCGATCACCATACACTATCACTGAACTACCGTCAGGCGCCAACAACCGAATCATCTTCTTGCGACACACAATGTTCGCCTCGAAGTCCGCTAACCAATCCATCCCAAGAACTAAATCAAAACCACCTAAGGTCATCACAAACGGTCTAACAGGAAACTTATGACCCTCGAGCTCCACATCACAATTCTCTATCATCTCAGAAATCCGGGTAGACTTACCTATGGCAGTTTCTACATCAAAGGGCGCATCAACACGTCTACTACTAACAGGCGGCTTAAAAGCAGCAGAAATAAAACTCTTACTCGCACCAGAATCAAATAACACAGAAGCTAAAGTTTGGTTCACCAGAAACGTACCGGACACGACATCAGGGTCTGTTCTAGCTTCCTCCTGTGTCATGGTGAATGCCCTGGCGCTCACCCTCGGTCCATCACCTCCCGTCCTCTTTGCCCCTGAACTCTCAGCCCTCGGCTTCTCACAATCTTTGAGCATGTGACCCTCTTCGCCACAGTTAAAGCATCGGACCGCACGACAGTCCTTTGCCATGTGCCCCGCCTTTCCACACCTGAAGCACAAGTTCGATCCAAACCTGCACTCCCCGCTGTGCTCCTGTCCACATTTGCCACACCTTCTCGACCCGCACCTGACGTGACCACACGGCGATCATCCACCCGTGCCTTCTTATTACCCGTCAGGCATTACCCCGACCAAACCTCTTCCCCTGCCAGTTCCGGTCACCACCGCTCTTCCTGCTACCATCAGTCACCACCACCGTCCTCTCATCATACAATCTTCTCGCCAAATCCACCGCCGACCTAAACGTGCTCGGCCGGGCGGCGATCATGTGCCTGCGAATATCCGCCGGCAAACCCTGTATATACCTCTTGATCTTTCGGGACAGAGGCGTCACTTGATCCGGCACCAGACGTGCCATCTCGTTGAACTTCGTGGTGTACTGTTGGTGTGTCATGGTTCCCGCCTCCAGTTGCAGAAACTCCCTCTCAACCTTATCCATTTCTCGATGAGGACAAAACTCCTCGATCACCATCTTCTTCAGTTCGGGCCACCTCATTCGCCCGATCGCCCGATTACCCTCTGCTTGGACAATATTGTCCCACCAGCATAGTGCCGAGTCCACGAAGGAGTGGGTGGCAAACTTAACTTTCTGATCTTCTCGGCACTCGCTGATGTCGAGAACAGCCTCCATTTCTCTCACCCATCGGTGAGCAGCGGCAGCATTGCCGTTACCATCAAAAGTAGGGGGCTTGCATCTCATAAACACCCCGTAGTTACAGCCTCGTGCCACCTCCCGCACAGGCTCCTCTTCCTCTTCCTCCTCATTATCGGAGAAAATCGTTTCAGGCTCCGGTTGCTCCCCCGAGGCCCGGTTTCTCTCCTTCCTTTCCCCTTCCTTCACAGCCTTGATGACTTCGGTCACCACAGACGGTAAGATTGTCTGCATGACCTGATGTACTTCCTCAACAACAGCCTCCTTTACCGAGGCCCTCAGATTCGCACTCTCATCCCCAGCTTCTGGATGAGGGGTCTCAGGTTCTGCAGGAACCTCTTTCTCAGCTCTAGGCCTTCCTCTCTTAGGGCGTGGTTCAGCAACAGGGCCATCACGGCCTCCACCCCTAGAAGCTCTAGAAGATCTACCACCAGCCATTCTCAAACACACTGAAAGATTCAAACACCAACACGGTCATTCAAGGAAACAACTCAGTTTATGTCAAGTATAGTAAGTCCCTAATTACAGTGGCCAGTTGTGATTAGCCACTTATTGTACTCTTCATACCCCAAGTATTACCTGTCCTGACTACATCAGTATTCAAATCTACATACAACACATAACATATACCATGCGCACGTAAAACCGGTTAACTTTAAGAAAATACCTGATGGCACGCAGCTACTCAGTTTGGCATCCCATTCCTTTCCGTCCCATTCTCAGTTTAAGTTAAGGTTTATTTTGAAACTTTACCCATTTCACTTAAACTTTGGCTCTGATACCAACTTGTAAGGCCCCGTTCCCGGGACGCTTACAGTTGGTCAATCATCGCACATAAAACATATAATTTCATTTGCATTAAGAAAACATTGCAGCGGAAACATTCAAAAATGACATCACATTTCATTATAAATACTTTTGCCAAATAATACATCATTATCTGATTTCAAAATACATGTTTGCATTATAACACAAAAGCTTCATAAATGGATGCCATCCCAAAAGAGCCGAGTAGCCTTGCCGTGCCATCCTCAGCAATCATTTACCTGCCAACTGGAAAATGCAATAAAAGTCAGCGTTACTGAGTGAGTTCTAGTTTTATAAAATAAATATACTTTACTTTCATTAAAAACCATTCCTTTATCATGCGATCATTCAACATACGTATACACAGATAATTTCATTATTATCTTTCATCTCATTCATTATCTTCCATTCTTTTCGTTCATTCTGTCTTCCGAGTCTTTTGCGACAACATGGTCGCTCACCTCAATGGCAATCTCAATGATTGCTCGCTATCCGAGTCTTTTGCACCCCTAAGGTTGCTCACCCCAATTGCCCATCACGATAGCAAGCTATCCGAGTCTTTTGCAAAAACAAGGTTGCTCACCCCAAGGCAACATTACGATAGCACTTACTCGAGTCTTTTGCAACGACGAGGTTGCTCACCTCATAGGCAATCTAAATGATTGCACTTCATCCGAGTCTTTTGCAACACAAAGTCGCTCACCCCAATAAATATGCTTGCAAGCCTTTCTTTCGTTCATTCATCATTCATTAATGCATGCATTCTTACTTCATGTTCCTCTTTCATTATCTTTCGCTTTGCTTTACATAATACTTTATTCATTCATTCATTCGATAGCATGACATGTAAAGCCACAAGAAAGATAAGCATACATCATAATAAGGAACATATCATGCACATTCATCATCATCATACAGGGCAACATCATACATTCATAATATGCATAAACATGCAACATTATCATCCTCATGCCCTACATGCTCTCTAAGGCCATAGCATTCATCTTACGCGCTCCTACTTTACGTCAAAACTTACATCTGCCCTTTCCTCGAAGGCCAGAAGTCAAACTACACATTCCCTCGAGTGCAACAGCCCTATTCGGGCGTATGGACACTCTTCACTCGCATGGCCTCCATGCGACTGAACATCATGCGACTGGACTCATGCGGATGGTCATCTATGCGAATGAACATCCAATCGTGCATATGGACCTTGTACGAATGGAATTACTGCGAATGGGCACCTATGCGACTGACCTCATGCGAATGGACTCATGCGACTAAGCATCTATGCGATTGAACCCTCAGTCGTACAACCCTCATGCGACTGGACTCCCAGTCGTGCGACTGAAAACTTAGTCGTGCGATTGAACCCTCAATCGTGCGAATGAATCCCAATCGTGCGAATGACCTTCAATCGCCCTCATTCGGCCGTATGGCCTTCATTTGGTCGCCTAGCCCTAGCTGATGCAGAATGGAGTTCATCCCGAACCCAATCTGCCATTTTCGGCCTCCAAGCTCATCCAAACCCATTCTAAGCCTAAATTAACCCTCCTGGACCTTAGGAATGCATACCATAACACCATACAAACACACACAAGCCCGAAATCATACTCTGAACACATCATACACAACACACCCAAATGGGTCAAACACACACACACACAAAAACGGGTTTTGCACATTTTCCAGCCCCAAAATAGGTTGAAAACAAGTAAAAGTGGGGTCCTAGGACTCACACAATCGAGCACAAAGTCAAGAGCTTCGATTTGGCTTGCTACTCGACGGATTTGGACACCCGAATCACCCGAAACACCACTTTTCTCCCTTTTCTCCCCTTTCTCTCTTCTCTCTTCTTTAAGAGCTGAAATATGTGAAGTGTGGGGAGAGTGGGCTGCCCTCTCCCTACACATATCACCACATTACCCGACTTTTCTTCCTTGGCGAGTTTGGTCCCTCGACTTTGAACTTTATTTCTTCTCTTTCTTCGTCGGCTTCAAAATAATAAATTTCCGGGTGTTACATCCATCCTCAACACCCTTCTTTTTCTTTTAGGTGCATCACTGGTGGTAGATTGAGTGGGTTTCTTAGGTAAAGGGGTTGGTTTAAAGGGTTGTGAGGGTAATTGTTTTGAAGGTTGAGAGGTTGGTTGTTTTGAGGGTTTTGAGATTGGTTGTGAGGTTGTGAGGTTGGTTTTGAAGGTTGTTTTGGTAAGGGAGATTTTAAGGGCTGCTCTATCATTTTGTTTGTGAGGGTGGCTTTGGATAACTTAGCCATGTCAGATCTCTTCCCAGCACCAGCTTCATCCAGAGCTTCTATGATCAGACCTTTGTTGAAGCTTTCAGAGGAGCATATTTTGGTGGTTATCTCCAAAATGCTATCTCTGGACCATGACTTGATTTCAATGATAGGTCTTCCCAAGTGTTTGGATAGGAATCTGATCATAGCCTCCAATCATTCCCTTTCTTCTTTATTGCAGCCTGCCCATCGATTCTCAATCTCCTGAATCTCAAGCCTTCTGATCTCTGAATCATGTTTGGCAGTATCAAATCCTTGCCTGAAGAGCTGATCAATAATCCTGTCCATGGATCTGCTGTGTTGCTCATCAGCTTCTTTGATCATCTCATCCAACCTCTTCTCATCCTCAGTTTGTTCACCAACACTCTTCTTTCTCTTGTAAGTGATGATCTCTTTGCCTTTATTTTCCTCCTTAGCTTCTTCCTCTTCAACTCTTTTTCTTTTATCATCTTTCACTGACTTAGACTCCCCTTTTTTGGTTGCATTGGGTTTAGGGGTTTGAATGTTAGAAAGTTTCTTTGACACAACATCATCCACAAGGGTTTGAAGATTTGAGGAAATCCTCTCATTAATGGTTTGATTGACAATAGTAATGATGATGGGAGTGATGAGAGGTAGGGAGGATTTGAAAGCAGCAGCCATTTGCTCAGAGGGTTCTCTCCCTGAGAAATGGTGCCTGAAACAGAGGTTGGTGGCTTGGTTGATTTGAGTGGCTCAGTGTTTGGGAAAGCTTCAACAGAAGCTGCCATCTGTGGGTGAATTGGGGCAGATGGACTTGATTCCTGAGACATTTTGGCAAGCAGTTCTTTGAATCTGCAAACCTCAGCCTCAAGAATGGTGTTTTGGGCTAAGACTTCAAAGAAAAAGCCCAGGTCATCATCAGTATAAGCTGAATCAACTAACCTCCTGAATGAATCAGGATGAACATGTGCTGAGTGTAGATCAGTAATCACATGTGCCCCTTTGTCTTGGAACTGGGGACTTCCTGCCTCAGGAGCAAGTCCTTCATTGGCAGTTGCCTCTGGTGAGGTCTTAGAGATGATACCTGCTTCATCCTGTTCATGTGTTGAAACAAGGGAAGAGGTAGCCTCACCAGATGTTCTAGTCTCCACATCTACACTAGGAGATTGAACTTTATAATCCCTATGCTGTGGGTTGTCAACTACATTAGGATCCTCTCCCTCAGCTGTTGAGGTTTTCCCAGTGTTAACAGGTTTCTGGGGAGGGGTAGAGGAATGTAGTTGAGTCAGCACTTGTGCAATGACTGCAGTTGGGCTTGTAGGAGTGGTATCAGTGGGAGATGGAGGTGAAAAGGAGTGCACCCGGGGTGAATGGTGCTCTTCAATGGAAATCTTCTCAAGTGAGATAGATTCCAGTAATGTGGTTTCCCCAATGTTGGTTGCATCAGGATCCTGTTGAGAGGATACCTGAGCGGTTTCAGCTGGTGGAGTCATTGAAACTACAAGGGGATTAAGGCTTGTAGGTTCATCCTGTGTTTGTGCTGCAGGGGCATCATCAGGGGACTCATCTCCCTGAGTAGCCTTTTTGGTTTTCTTTGGTTTTGGTTTGGAGGGGACTTTAGATTTGGAGGTGAGGCTGTGGGTTCCCTCTGCTGGGTTTAGCAGTTTTGCAGCCTCTTTGAGTTGTGGGTTTGAGTTGTGCCTGGAGTATACCTCTAGCAAAACTACCAGAGCAGGGACTCCAAGGCCAACAAGGCCATCAGATTTTAATTGATTTAGAATTATAGCCATAAGAAACCTTGGATATAATATCCATCTATTTGCCTTAGGTTTCATTGCCAAGTCTTTTAATTCCAAAAAGATAATTTCAGAAAAATTTAGGCTTTGATGTTCAAGGATAGAGTATGTTGCCGCCTGGATGACATTTGATCCCATGAGGATGTTTTGGGAGCAAGACAGACATTGATCATGTGGAAAATGAGTCGCTCAGCATCATGGAAGTGCTTCTTCAGAATGGTAGTAGCACTTAGGTCACCCTCATAACCATGATTCGCAAAAGATAGATCAATGGTGCCTTTGGGGTAATGGTGGTATAGGTGGCATCATTCAGGTCTAGGGTTTGACGAATGATCTCAGGAGTGATGACCACCCGTTTCTGGTTGACAAATGACTGGAGAGTGATGGTGTCATCATTCTCAGCAGTATGAACAGTGACGTTTGTCCAAAATTGGCAAAGGGTATCGGGGTAGATGGTAGGATTCAAGAGAAAGGCTGTGCGGTATTGGGAATCAACCATCAAATCTATGGCAGCATCAAATTTGTTCCAAAGGGTGATTTGGTAAGGTGAGCGACACAATTGTGTCGAGGTTTGATTTGCATGGTCGCCATTAATGGAAGATGAACGTTTGGAAAGTGGGTTATGAAAAGTTTGAAGTTAGGGTTAGGTATATATAGGTTATGAAACGGCTGAAAGAAAACAACTGAAAGTTTTGGTGTGAGTCATCAGGTGTTAGAAAACAACTGAAGACATGGTTTTAACTTTCAGATGTTGTAAACAACTGAAGACTTGGTGTTGGTCATCAGTAGTTGTAAACTACTGAAGACTTGGTTTTGGCTTCAGTTGTTTTGAAATGAAACAGTAGTTGTCGTCAATTCACAAAGCTCAGCTGTTTCAATGACCTTAACACTTACTCATCAGATCATCTGATTTTCAGATGTTTCATTGGTCATCAGTACTTATTTATTATAAAAGACTTCAGTAGTTTGAACTACATCAGTACTTTGCAACAAATGAAGTACTTCAGTACTTTTTAAGTAATTTAGTCTTCAGTAGTTATAACAAAATAAGATCGAATTCAAGCAAGAAAATGATGAATATGCAAACACACAATAACAATTATAGAGAGAGAATATTTCTGTTAAAGGAATGTTTTCATTCACGCGTAATGCTTCGGTTAGAATACAACTAGGTCAACATCCCTTATATATAGGAATGTGACATCTGCTGATGTCAATTGATAGTGACATCTAACAGAATTATACAAACAACTGAAATAATGCAAACTACTGAAGTGTTCTCAATAACTGATCACATCTCAAAGAATGCAAAGTACAAGAACATAAAACTACTGACTTAAAACTACTGAAACAATAAACTACTGAAAGGAAAATTACAAGTACTGAAAAGGAAAAACCATCACAACTACTGAAGTTAACAACTTCAGCTGTTGTGACAACTACTGATCACTCTAGTCTTCAGTCTTTGTCTTCAGTACTTCACTTTCTGACTTTGTCTTCAGTTCTTTACTTTCAGACTTTGTCTTCAGACCTTTGTAATCAGCTGATGTCTTCAGCTGTTGTGATCTTCTTCAGCAGTTGTAATGTCTGTGGGACTTAGAGGTTTTTCTGATCAGGCTCATTGGTTCTTTTGGTCCAACAATGGTAGGCATTCCTAAGGTCTAGGATGGTTAATTTAGGCTTAGAATGGGTTTGGATGAGCTTGGAGGCCGAAAATGCCAGATTGGGTTCGGGATGAACTCCATTCTGCATCAGCTAGGGCTATGCGACCGGATGAAGGCCATACGGCCGATTGAGAGGCGATTGAAGGTCATTTGCATGATTGGGATTCATTCGTACGATTGAGGGTTCAATCGCACGACTAAGGTTTCAGTCGCACGACTAGGAGTCCAGTCGCATGGGGAGTCATACGACTGAGGGTCCAGTCGCATAGGTGCTTAATCGCATGAGACCATTCGCATGATGTTAGTCACATAGGTGCCCGTTCGCATTAGTTCCATCCGCATGAGGTCCATACGCACGACTGAAGGTTCATTCGCATAGATGTTCATCCGCATGAGTCCAATCGCATGATGTTCAGTCGCATGGAGGCCACGCGACAGAAGAGTGTCCATACGCCTGAATAGGGCTGTTGCACTCGAAGGAAAGTGTAGTTCGACTTCTGGCTTTCGGGGGAAAGTGCAGATTTAAGTTTTGACCTAAAGTTTCCCGTAAGAACATGTAAGATGACGGTTATGGACAAAGAGAGTATGTAGGGCATGATGATGATGATGTTGCATGTTTATGCATGTTATGTATGTATGATGTTGCCCTGTATGATGATGATGAAAGTGTACGGTATGTTCCTTATTATGATGTATGCTTATCTTTCTTGTGGCTTTACATGTCATGTTAATGAATGAATGAAGTATTATGTAATGTAAAGTGAAAGATAATGAAAGAGTAACATGAAGTAAGAATGCATGCATTAATGAATGATGAATGAACGAAGGAAAGGCTTGCAAGCACATATATGGGGTGACCGACTTTGTGTTGCAAGAGACTCGGATGACGTGCAATCATTGAGATTGCCCATGGGGTAAGCAACCTTGTTGTTGCAAGAGACTCGGATAGCTTACTATCATTAAGATTGGCAATGAGGTGAGCAACCCTATGGTTGTAACAGACTCGGATAGCGTGCAATCATTGAGATTGCTATTGAGGTGCGTGATTTTGTCGTCGCAACAGACTCGGAAGAATGAACGTATGAAAAGAATGGAAGATAACGAATGTGATGAAAGATAATAATGACATTATCTGTGTATACAAAGATGAATGATCGCATGAGAAAAAGGAATAGTTTTTAATGAAAGTAAAGTATGTTTTATTATAAAACTAGAACTCACTCAGCAAAGCTGACTTTTTATTTGTTTTCCAGTTGGCAGGTAATGATTGTTGAGGATGGCACTGCAAGGCTACTCGGCTCTTTTGGGATGGCATCCATTTATAAAGCTTTTGTGATGTAATGCAAACATGTATTTTGTAATCGGATAATGATGTATTATTTGGCAAAAGTGTTTATAATGAAATGAGATGTCATTTTTGAATGTTTCCGCTGCAATATTTTTATTAGACAAATGTAATTATATGTTTTATGCGCAATGAGCAACCAACTATAAGCGTCCCGGGAACGGGGCCTTACAAGTTGGTATTAGAGCCAAAGTTTAAGTGAAATGGGCAAATTTTCAAAATAAACCTTAACTTAAACTGAGAATGGGACGAAAGGGGAATGGGATGCCAAACTGAGTAGCTGCGTGCCATCAGGTATTTTCTTAAAGTTAACCGGTTTTATGTGCGCATGGTATGTGGTTATGTGTTGTATGTAGATTTAAATACTGATGTAGTCAGGACAGGTAATGCTTGGGGTATGAAGAGTAAAGTAAGTGGCTAATCACAACTGGCCACTGTAATTAGGGACTTACTATACTTGACATAAACTGAGTTGTTTCCTTGAATGACCGTGTTGGTGTTTGAATCTTTCAGTGTGATAGAGAATGGCTGGTGGTAGATCTTCTAGAGCTTCTAGGGGTGGAGGCCGTGGTGGTCCTGATGCGGAACCGCGACCTAAAAGAGGAAGGCCAAGAGCTGAGAAGGAGGTTCCTGAAGAACCTGAGACCCCTCATCCGGAGGCTGGGGATGAGAGTGCAAACTTGAGGGCCTCGGTAAAGGAGACTGTTGTTGAGGAAGTACATCAGGTCATGCAGACAATCTTACCATGTATGGTGACCGAAGTCATCAAGGCTGTGAAAGAGGGGAAAAGAAAGGAGAGAATAGGGCCCTCGGGGGCGCGGAACAACCGGAGTCTGAAACGATTTTCTCCAATAATGAGGAAGAGGAAGAAGATGAGCCCGTGCAAGGGGTGGTACGAGGCTGTAACTATGGGGCGTTTATGAGATGCAAGCCCCCAACTTTTGATGGAAACAGCACTGCTGCTGCTGCTCACCGGTGGGTGAGGTAAATGGAGGCCGTTCTGGATATCAGCGAATGCCGTGAAGACCAGAAGGTGAAGTTTGCTACCCACTCTTTCATGGATTCGGCTCTGTGTTGCTGGGACAACATTGTCCAAGCCGAGGGTAGCAGGGCCATTTGAAGAATGAGATGGTCTAAGCTGAAAAGGTTGGTGATTGAGGAGTTTTGTCCTCATCGGGAAATGGACAAGGTCGAAAGGGAGTTCTTGCAACTGGAGGTGGGAACCATGACTCACCAACAATACACCACGAAATTCAACGAGATGGCACGTCTGGTGCCGGATCAGGTGACACCTCTGTCCCGAAAGATCAAGAGGTATATACAGGGTTTGCCAGCGGATATTCGCAGGCACATGATCGCTGCCCGGCCGAGCACGTTTAGGTCGGCGTTGGATTTGGCAGGAAGATTGTATGATGAGAGAATGGTGGTGGTGACTGAAGGTGGTAGAAAGAACGTGGTGATCGAAACTGGCAAGGGAACAGGTTTGGTCGGGGTGATGCCTCGACGGGTAATAAGAAGGCACGGGTGGATGATTGCCGTGTGGTCACATCGGGTGCGGGATCGAGAAGGTGTGGCAAGTGCGGAAGAGAGCATAGTGGGGAGTGCAGATTGGGGTCGAACTTGTGCTTCAAGTGTGGAAAGGCGGGGCACATGGCAAAGGACTGTCGTATAGTCCGATGCCATAAATGTGGTGAAGAGGGTCATATGAGCAAAGATTGTAAGAGGCCAAGGGCTGAGAGCTCCAGGGCGAAGAAGACAGTAAGTGAAGGACCGAGGGCGAGCGCCAGGGCATTCACCATGACACAGGAGGAAGCTAGAACGGACCCTGATGTCGTGTCCGGTACGTTTCTGGTGAACCAATTTTAAGCTTCTGTGTTATTTGATTCGGCTGCCAGTAAAAGTTTTATTTCTGCTGCTTTTTGTGCTAAGCTGCCTGTTTGTAGTAGACGTGTTGATGCGCCCTTTGATGTAGAAACTGCCAGAGGTAAGTCTACCAGGATTTCTGAGATGATAGAGAACTGTGATGTGGAGCTAGAGGGTCATAAGTTTCCTGTTAACCGTTTGTGATGACCTTAGGTGGTTTTGATTTGGTTCTTGGGATGGATTGGTTAGCGGACTACGAGGCGAACATTGTGTGTCGCAAGAAGATGATTCAGTTGTCAGCGTCTGACGGTAGTTCAGTGACGGTTTATGGTGATCGGGTTACTACGATTCCGAAGGTGATCTCGATGGCGGTGGCGGGGAAGTGTATGAGGCGTGGATGTAGTGCCTACTTGGCCTATGTAAAGGATGTGGATACGCCAACACCACAACTAGCCGATGTACCAGTTGTGTGTGATTTTCCAGATGTGTTCCTAGAGAGATTTATCAGGAGTGCCACCTGACAGAGAGATCGAGTTTCAGATTGATCTGATACCGGGTGCCCAACCTGTCGCCAAAGCACCGTATCAGTTAGCTCCGACCGAGATGAAAGAGTTGATGGAGCAGTTGCAAGAGCTGCTTGATAAGGGGTTCATTAGACCGAGTATCTCTCCTTGGGTGCTCCGGTCCTGTTTGTAAAGAAGAAGGACGGTAGTATGAGGATGTGCATTGACTACCGCGAGCTGTACAAGTTGACGGTGAAGAACCGATACCCCTTACCGAGGATAGATGATTTGTTCGATCAGCTTCAGGGTGCCAGTTGGTTTTCGAGGATAGATCTTCGATCTGGTTACCATCAGTTGAAGGTGAAGGAGCAAGATATTCCTAAAACAGCTTTCCGTACGCGCTATGGTCACTATGAGTTCCTCGTCATGTCTTTTGGTTTGACCAATGCGCCAGCTGCTTTTATGGATCTGATGAATCGAGTGTGTCGGCCGATGTTGGATAAATCAGTGATCGTGTTTATTGATGATATCCTGATTTACTCGAGGAGCGAGGAGAGCATGCCGGTCACATTCGGGAAGTTCTAGAGACGTTGAGAAGGGAGAAGTTGTACGCCAAGTTCTCCAAGTGCGCGTTCTGGTTGCGCGAGGTTCAGTTCTTGGGTCATGTGGTGAATCCCGACGGGATTATGGTGGACCCGGCGAAAGTGGAGGCGGTTATGCAATGGAAGTCACCAAAGACGCCCTCTGAGATTCGTCGTTTCTTGGGTTTGGCGGGCTACTATAGGAGATTTATCCAAGACTTCTCTAAGATTGCTTCTCCACTAACTAAGTTGACCCGAAAAGATGTGAAGTTCGTATGGGGTCAAGCTCAAGAGAAGGCGTTCGAGGAACTGAAGGCGAGGTTGACTCAAGCTCCAGTTCTGTCCTTACCCGATGGAAGTGAAGATCTAGTGGTTTATTCTGATGCTTCCTACTCGGGGTTAGGGTGCGTGTTAATGCAAAGAGGAAAGGTTATAGCCTATGCATCCTGACAGTTGAAGGTTCATGAGATCAATTATCCTACTAATGACTTGGAGCTGGCAGCCGTGGTCTTTGCGTTAAAGATTTGGAGGCACTATCTTTACGGGACGAAGTGCACCATATTCACTGACCACAAGAGTCTGAAGTACTTTTTCGAGTAGAAGGATCTGAACATGAGGCAGAGACGGTGGTTGGAACTTATAAAGGACTATGATTGCGAGATCCATTACCATCCGGTCAAAGCCAACGTGGTGGCGGATGCCCTTAGCCGAAAAGAGAGACCCGAGCCGATTCGGGTGAAAGCTTATCAATTGATCATGAACTCTGATGTAATGAAGCAGGTTAAAGAGTTTCAAGATGAAGCATTGAAAGAAGATCATGTTAACTCAAAAAGAATGAGAGGTTTGGTCGCGGAATTGGGTGAAAACACACTCGGTGTTAGAATCCGATTCGATTGTGTGTGGATTCCTCGTTTTGGGGATCTACGGATGAAGATCATGGATGAAGCTCACAAGAATCGATACTCCATTCACCCAGGTGCCACAAAAATGTACCAAGATATGAAGAAGGATTATTGGTGGCCGGGAATGAAGCGTGACGTGGTGGAGTATGTGAGTAAGTGCCTTACTTGCTTACAGGTGAAGGCCGAGCATCAGAAGCCGTATGGAAAAATTCAACCTTTGGATATACCGGAATGGAAGTGGGAGCACATCCCCATGGATTTCATTACAAAGTTGTCGCGTACCCCGAAAGGGTATGATGCCATATGGGTGATAGTTGATCGCTTGACGAAGAGTGCTCACTTCCTACCGATCCGCGAGACATATTCATCAGAGAGGTTTGATCTGTTCATTAAGGAAATTGTAACTCGTCATGGTGTGCCGGTGTCTATTGTGTCGGATCGCGACACTCTGTTTACATCTAAATTTTGGAAGAAATTCCACGACGCTATGGGGACGAGGTTACACATTAGCACGACTCATCATCCTTAGACTGATGGTCAGTCAGAAAGAACCCTTCAGACGCTGGAAGACATGCTTCGTGCATGTGTGATTGATTTTGGTGGAAGCTGGGATGACCACCTACCGTTAGCCAAATTCTCATACAACAACAGCTATCATGCCAGCATTGGTATGCCTCCATATGAGATGCTATACGGTAGGAGATGCAGAACACCCGTTTGCTGGGGTGATATTGGTCAAAAGGAATTAGGGAGCGTCGAGGTAATTGAGGCTACGACTGAGAAGCTTGAGAAGATTAAAGCCTTCATGAAGACAGCCAAAGAGAGACAGAAGTCGTATGCTGATAAACGACGCAGACCGATTGAGTTCCGGGTGGGTGACAGGGTTATGTTGAAGGTCTCACCTTGGAAGGGTATCAACCGCTTTCGAAAGCGGGGTAAGTTGAGCCCAAGGTATATAGGCCCTTTCCGAATCATCGCTCGAGTAGGAGAGGTGGCCTATAGACTGGAGTTACCGGATGAGTTAAGTGGAATTCATCCGACATTCCATGTATCTCATCTAAGGAAGTGCTTAGCTGATGAAGATACGATTGTTCCACTGGAGGATATCGAAGTAGACGAATGGCTCAATTATGTGGAGCAACCAGTGGCAATCATCGATCGGAAAGAGAAAAGGCTGAAAAATAAAGTGGTTCCTCTTGTGCGTGTACAGTGGAAGCACAGGAAGGGATCCGAGTCAACGTATGAAACTGAGGAAGAAATGAGACAAAATTATCCACGTTTGTTCGAAGAATAACAGGTTTCGGGGACGAAACCTATTTAAGGGGGGTGGACTTGTAACACCCGGATATTTATTATTTTGAAGCCGACGAAGGAAGACAAAGAAATAAAGTCCAAATTCGAGGGACCAAACTCGCCAACGAAAGAAAGATGGGCGAGTGGGAGTATTTAAGGGAGAGGGCAGCCCTTACCCTCTCCCCCACACTCATATTTCAGCCATCTATAGAGAGGATAAGAGAGAAAGAAGAAGAAAAGAGGAAAAAGGGTCGGTTCGGGTGATTCGGGTGGCCAAACTCGTTGTGTAGCAAGCCAAATCGAAGCCCTTGTTGTTGTGCTCGTTTGTGTGAGTTCTAGGACCCCACTTTTACTTGTTTTCAACCGGTTTTAGGGCTAGAAAACATCAAAAACCCGTTTTTGTATGTGTATATGTTTGACCCATTTGGGTGTGATGTGTTTCGTGTATGTTTGTGGGCTTGTGTGTGCTTGTATGGTGTTGTGCTAGGCATTCCTAAGGTTTAGAATGGTTAATTTAGTCTTAGAATGGGTTTGGATGAGCTTGGAGGCCGAAAATGGCAGATTGGGTTCGGGATGAACTCCATTCTGCATCAGCTAGGGCTATGCGACCGAATGAAGGCCATACGGCCGATTAAGAGGCGATTGAAGGTCATTCGCATGATTGGGATTCATTCGTACGATTGAGGGTTCAATCGCACGACTAAGGTTTCAGTCGCACGACTGGGAGTCCAGTCGCATGGGGAGTCATACGACTGAGGGTCCAGTCGCATAGGTGCTTAATCGCATGAGACCATTCGCATGATGTTAGTCGCATAGGTGCCCGTTCGCATTAGTTCCATCCGCATGAGGTCCATATGCACGACTGAAGGTTCATTCGCATAGATGTTCATCCGCATGAGTCCAATCGCATGATGTTCAGTCGCATGGAGGCCACACGACTGAAGAGTGTCCATACGCCTGAATAGGGCTGTTGCACTCGAAGGAAAGTGTAGTTCGACTTCTGGCTTTCGGGGGAAAGTGCAGATGTAAGTTTTGACGTAAAGTTTCTCGTAAGTGCATGTAAGATGACGGTTATGGCCATAGAGAGTATGTAGGGTATGATGATGATGATGTTGCATGTTTATGCACGTTATGTATGTATGATGTTGCCCTGTATGATGATGATGAATGTGTATGGTATGTTCCTTATTATGATGTATGCTTATCTTTCTTGTGGCTTTACATGTCATGTTAATGAATGAATGAAATATTATGTAATGTAAAGTGAAAGATAATGAAAGAGGAACATGAAGTAAGAATGCATGCATTAATGAATGATGAATGAACAAAGGAATGGCTTGCAAGCACATATATGGGGTGAGCGACTTTGTGTTGCAAGAGACTCGAATGACATGTACTCATTGAGATTGCCCATGGGGTGAGCAACCTTGTTGTTCCAAGAGACCCGAGTAACGTGCTATCGTGATGTTGCCATGAGGTGAGCAACCTTGTTGTTGCAAGAGACTCGGATAGCTTACTATCATTAAGATTGGCAATGAGGTGAGCAACCCTATGGTTGTAACAGACTCGGATAGTGTGCAATCGTTGAGATTGCTATTAAGGTGAGCGACCCTGTCGTCGCAATAGACTCAGAAGAATGAACGTATGAAAAGTGTTGGACCAAAATAACCAATGAGCCAGATCAGAAAAACCTTTAAGTCCCACAGACATCATAACAACTGAAGTGATCTACAATAGCTGAAGACAAAGTCTGAAGACAAAGTCTGAAGACAAAGTCTGAAGACAATAGCTGAAGACAAAGTCTGAAGATAAAGTCTGAAGACAAAGTCTGAAGACCAAGTTCTCAGAAGTTGTCACAACAGCTGAAGTAGTTCTTTTCAGTAGTTGTGATGTTTTACTTTTCAGTAGTTTCTTTTCAGTAGTTTTATTATTGTAAAACATCTGAAGTTCTTACACTTCAGATGTTATATCTTCAGTAGTTGTAATTGTAGCTTATACTTAGCTTTTTGTGAAGGTGTCCTCAGTTGTTGTGGACATCTTCAGTAGATTAGTTTACTTTCAGTAGTTTGTATAAATCAGTTAGATGTCACTATCAAGTGACATCAGCTGACGTCACATTCCTTTATAAAAAGAATGTTGACCTAATTGTTTTGTAACCGAAGCATTTGCATGAATGAAAATCTTTCATTTGCAGAAAATCCTCTCTCTATAATCGTCATTGTGTGATTGAATATTCATACTTGTCTTGCTTAAATTTGATCTAATTTGTGTTATATTCCGCTGCAAATTCTAATCTAATTGATCAAACTAGATCCGATCCTATCAAATGGTATCAGAGCTGGTTAATCATTGATCGATTTAACAATTGATCATTGAAATTGCTCTTTTGATATCTAAGTTTGATCGAATTAGCAAATTTGCAAGAATTGGTTATTGAGTTTGATTTTCTGTTGCTTCCGGTCAATTAATTTGTGATTCGAATTGTGTTCTTGAGTTTTGAGCTAGACTTATTAAAATTTCATTGAATTTGTTTGAATTGGTGAAAATGACTACATCAATCAATGATCCTCACAATACTGGCTCCTCAACAAAGCCTTTGATGCTTGTTAGGAGTGAGTATAACATATGGCAAAGCCGAATGCTTCATCACCTGTCTGTTAACAGTTCAGGTTGTTGGAAGTCAGTGGTTCATGGACCATATAAGCCTATGGTGAGTAATCCGGAAACCAATGAGATGGTTCCGACGAAGAAGGAGCAATATTCAGATGAGGATCTGAAACTGTTTGAAATTGATGCTAAAGCCCATGGAATTCTGGCCATGGCATTGAAATCTACTTTGGACTTATGCATCATGAAACTGCTCATGATCTTTGGGTTGCTCTGAAAGAACAATTTAGAGGAACTAATGAGGTCTTAGCAAACAATAGAGAGATCCTTGCCCAGCAATATGAGACATTCTCTCATAGAAAGGGTGAGTCACTGACTCAACAGTTTGAGCGATTTTCCTGTTTGATATCTGAGCTAAAAATGGTTCAACATGAATATAGAAACAGTCAGATGAACAACAGATTCCTCAGATCCCTGCCTGAGAGATGGGACACATATATTATTGTCCTACGCTCCAGTGCAAATCTGGACACTCTATCTCTTACCCAACTTCATGGGAAACTATTAACGTTTGAAAGAGAGATAGAACAGAAAAGGAAACTGGCTTCATCTAAAAAGCTCACTGATGACTTTGTACCAGGAAACACTGCTCTCGTTGGTCATGAGTCAGAATATACTACATCAGAAAGTTCTTATGATGAGCATATAGATTTCTCTTCAAACAGTGGAGATCATGCTTTTGTTAGTGTTGATGGTAGTTCAGGGTCTAGTATTGATAATTTGTGCTTTTTGATGGATGATTTGAAAGGAATTGCTGATGATGATCTGGAAGAGATGGATATTTTGAGCCAAATGGCATTAATCAATATCAGATCTCAAAAGTTTTATAAAAGGACAGGTAAAAATTCCCTGGTCTCTCTGGAAAAACCAAAGTTGGTTTTGATAAGAGCAAGTTGAAATGTCACAAGTGCCATAGACTTGGACATTTTGCAAGAGAGGGTAGATCATCTGGATCTAACTCATCTGCATCCTTTGTGACTTTTCCAAGCAATAGCTCACAAACCAAAGGGCAACATTCTACCAGTTCTGATCATCATTCACAAATTCAATCATCTCCTGCATTTTTTGTTCCTCAAGGTCTAATGCCATACCATTATCCATGTTTTTACATGCCTCAGTCTAGTCAGGTTCCTGCACCCATGGCTCAACAACCACATGCCCTACCTGATCCTCAACCATCTCAATTGAATCAACAATCTCAATCTCAATCTCATCAAAGCTTCTTCACACCTGAGGTTGTTGACTGGAGCAGCTTACCAGATGATATTTCTAGATATTCTAAACAATTGTTCTCTGGTGCTGGTCAACATGGTGGTGAAAATCCTTTTGGAAATCTTGCTCTTATGGCCCTGGAGTCTGCTGATGAAAATACTTCATCATCACAGGTACCACAGGTATCTTTTGAGGCTAAGGCCAAGTTGTGTTCTGAGTCATGCATATCTGCTTTTGTTACAATTAGGGAAGCAAATGTAGCCTTAATTAATCAAAATCTTGACCTAGAGAAAGTGATTTCCAAAAGAAAAGCTGAGTTTGAGTCTATTTTAAAAGAAAAAGATGAGGAGATTTACAAATTAAAATGCCAAATCACTGATGAAAAAGCAAAGGTAGAGGTCATTTTGGAGAATCACAAGAATCTCAAAGAAACACTTGCAGCTACTCAAGTTAATTGTGAACGTTGGGTAACATCATGCAAGGGGTTTGAAATGCTTCTCAGCAAGCAAACAGCTTCAAATGTGAAGTTTGGGATTGGGTATAATCACACTATACCTCCTACAGATTTTACTCTCAAGCTAGAAGTAAAATCTGAAGGTGAAAGCAATTCCCAAACCACATCATCATGTGTCTCATCCTCAAATGATAATTCAAAATCAGAGGATGAAGTCAGTGTTATTACCTCAGCTAATCAATTTGCTGATGGTCTCACTGCTTCTAAACACATGATCAAAGAGAAACTGAGCAATTCAGGTGTTGTCCCACAAAGTACTCAAAGTATTGAAGGGAAAAACACAACACCTGAAGAGCATTTCAAACCAATTGAAATCAAGCATAATTTGACAACTGTTGAAAAGTCTATCAGGAAATCCAAAAGTACTGATAGAAAACTTCTGAAGAACAAATCTTCAGTTGTTGCAAATCCTTCAGTACTTACCATAAGTACTGAGAGGAAGAAAGTACTGAAGAACAAATCTTCAGTAGTTCATCATCTTCAGCAGTTGATCAACAAAAGATGAAGAGAAAGCCATGTGAAATATGTGGTTTGTTTAATCATCTTACTGATGAATGTTGGTATAACAAGGGTTTAAAATTCAACAAAGATAAAATCATTAAAAAAATGAATAAAATGAAAGATGAATTTCAAACCAAGTTTGTACCACAAACATCTCCATCTGATAACCCAAAGTTTTTCCAAAAAGTTAAAAAGAAGGAAGGGGTTCATCACAAAACAGCTGAAAATATTCCTCATGAAATATCAAAAACCCAGACTAAGTCTGTGTATTTCAAAAAGGAGGATTTGGTGAATCACAAGAACAAATCAACAGCAAGTACTGATGTGTCAACTGAGCTGAAGGCTTTGACAACCAATCAGACACAACTTGTTATGATGGTTCAACATCTGTTGGGAAGAGTTAACCAATTAGATGTATCTGTGATTAAACCACTGAAAAGGAAAACTAAGCCAAAATCAAAGGAATCCTTTTCAGCACCATCTCCACCTTCAAAGGCAGTTAATCATGAAAAATCAGTTAGTTTAAAATCTGTTGATGAAAACAGACCCAAAACCAAAATGGTTTGGGTCTCAAAGGCTAACTAATTTCATGTGCAAAATGCAGGGTTCTTCAGCATGCCAAAGAAGCATCTGGTATGTAGACAATAGAGGATCTATGCATATGACAGGGAGCAGCTCTCTTCTTCATGATTACTCTCAAGGGAAGAAGGGATTTGTTTCTTTTGGTAATGATGCTAAGGGTTACATCATCGGCAAAGGTTTTGTGTCAAATGGTGAAATAAGGTTTGATGATGTTAACCATGTGGAGAACCTCAAGTACAACCTGTTGAGTGTCAGTCAAATGTGTGATAAAGGGCATGTTGCACTTTTCACAAGTCAGAACTGTCGAATTCTGTCTTCCAAAGTTCAGAAAAGGATTGACAAGATATTGGATGAATATACTCTCCTGAAGGCCAACAGGAATGGAAGAGTATATGCCTTAGATTTATCAAAGAAAATTGATCTAAAAGGCCATCCATGTCTGTTCTCTAAAGCCTCTCCTCAGGAATCTGAACTATGGCAAAGAAGGCTTGGTCATGTGAATCTTAAAAATATGAACCAGCTTATTCATCATGGTTTAGTGAGAGGTTTGCCATTGAAGGAATTCAAATGTGATGACAACTGTCCAGCTTGTTTAAAAGGAAAGCAACACAAAGTTTCATTCCCTCCAATAGAAGAACCAAAGTCCACTGCCTGCTTGCAATTACTGAATATGGATCTTTTTGGTCCAGTAAGAGTGATGAGTATGGCAAAGAAAAAATACTGTCTGGTAATTGTGGATGATTATTCCAGATATGTATGGACTTTCTTCTTACATTCAAAAGATGAGGCTGCCCAAATCATCATTTACTTTGTGTTGTATGTGGAAAAGCAGTATTCACTTCCAGTCCGGTGTGTGAGAAGTGATAATGGCACAGAATTTAGAAATCACACTCTTGATGAATTCTGTTTATCTAAGGGAATCAAGAGGCAATATAGCATTCAAAGAACTCCTGAACAAAATGGAGTGATGGAGAGAAAGAACAGGACCTTTATTGAAGCCGCAAGGACAATGTTGACTGACTCTGGTTTACCACTAACCTTTTGGGCTGAAGCTGTCAACACAGCTTGCTATGTACAAAATAGGGTGTTAGTAAATCAGAGGTTGATGAAGACTCCTTATGAGTTATTACATCATTTGGCCCCTCTAATTTCATTCTTTAGAGCATTTGGGTGTCCCTGTTATATTCTTAACACAAAGAATCCACTTCAGAAGTTTGAATCAAAGGTGGATGCAGGGTATTTTGTTGGGTATTCATCTACTTGCAAGGCATACAGAGTTTTTAATTGCAAAACAAAGATAGTTGAAGAAACTTTGCATGTCAAGTTTAATGAATCTCCAAAAGACAAAATTCCTCAAAACCCTGTGGAGTTATTTGATTTGGACATACTGCAATATGTTCCATATCAGTCTCCATCTGTTGCTGTTTCTGAGGATCCATCATCTCCATCTGGTGGTACAAATGCAAGTTATAGTGATGATCTGCCTGTGTCTACTACACTTGATGTTCCTGTAGCTTCAGCAGTTCCATCCACAACAAATGCTGATGAAATCTCTGAATCCTCTACTTCATTTGAACTGCCATCTCATTCTAGGTTTCAAAAGTCTGAATCAAAATCTGTTACTGCTGAATCTCCTACAAACACTTGCACAGATATCATTGAGTAACAAGAACTGAAGAATCATCCCATGTCTCAAATCATTGGTGACATCAATGCTGGTGTTTTAACTAGAAGTCAATTGTCAAATTTTTGTCTCTATGCTCTCTTCATCAGTCAGTAAGAGCCAAAGAACTATCATGTTGCATTAAGAGACAATGGATGGGTTGAAGCCATGCAGCTTGAGCTTCTTCAGTTTCAAAAGCAGCAAGTGTGGGAACTGGTTCCTCTACCCCAAGGTAAGTGTGCAATAGGCACTAAATGGGTGTTTAGGAATAAAACTGATGAAAAAGGTCAAATTGTCAAGAACAAGGCCAGACTGGTTGTACAGGGGTTTTCACAAGAAGAAGGTATTGATTATGATGAAACCTTTGCCCATGTAGCCAGACTGGAGGCAATCAGATTGTTCTTAGCTTATGCTGCTTTCCATAACCTTAAAGTTTTTCAAATGGATGTCAAAAGTGTATTTTTATATGGTAAAATAAAAGAAGAAGTTTATGTGTGTCAACCTCCAGGTTTTGAAGATCATAAACATTCAGATTGGGTGTATAAGCTTGATAAGGCTCTTTATGGGTTAAAACAAGCTCCTAGAGCCTGGTATGAAACACTATCTAACTTTCTTCTTCAAAATAATTTCACTAGAGGATCCATAGATAAAACTTTGTTCATTAAGAAAGTAGGCATGCATAAGCTCCTTGTTCAAATTTATGTAGATGATATTATTTTTGCATCTTCTGATCCATAGTTGTGCGATGCCTTTACTAAGTTGATGCAACAAAAGTTTGAAATGAGTGCCATGGGAGAATTACAGTTCTTTCTGGGTTTGCAAATCAAACAAATGGCTGATGGAACTTTCATTCATCAGTGAAAATACACAAAGTATTTGTTGACCAAGTTTGATTTACAAAACTGTAAGCCCTGTTCTACTCCCATGTGCAGCAACACACAACTGGATGTTGATCAGAAAGGTAAAGTAGTTGATGAAACTCTTTACAGATGTATGATTGGTTCCTTGATGTACCTTACAGCTTCTAGACCAGACATTATGTTTGCAACTTGTGTCTGTGCTAGATTTCAGGCTGCACCTAAAGAATCCCATATGATTGCAGTCAAAAGGATCTTTAGATATTTGCAAGGAACTCAATCTCTAGGACTTTGGTATTCCACTAGGCACTCTTGCAAATTAGTTGCTTTCTCTGATAGTGACTATGCAGGGTGTAAGTTAACCAGAAAATCAACCTCTGTTGGATGCCAATTTCTAGGCAATTGTTTAGTTTCTTGGCAAAGCAAGAAACAAACTTCAGTTGCTACATCCACAGCTGAAGCAGAGTACATTGCTGCTGTAAGCTATACATCTCAGGTACTCTGGCTTCAAAATCAATTATTGGATTATGACATTACAGAGACTAAGACTCCTTTACTGATGGATAGTGCTTCAGCTCTTTGTATTGTTAAGAATCCTGTCCAGCATTCTAGGACCAAACATATTGAGAATAGACATCATTTTATCAGGGATTGTTATGAAAAAGGTCTGATTGATCCAAAGTTTGTGCCTAGTGCTGATGAGCTTGCAGATATATTTACTAAGCCTTTGGACAGTGCAACTTTCAAAAATCTTGTGCTCAGGCTTGGTATGCTGCAGCTAGAATGATTTGACAACTACTGATGCTCTTAGTTAATAAGTACTGATGAGCATTAGTATACAGCTGTCAAAAATAAGTGCTGATAAGTTATTTTATCTTCAGTAGTTTTTATAACTACTGTAAACTAAATTACTTAAAAGTACTAAAGTACTTTATTTGTTGACAAGTACTGATGTAGTTAAAACTACTGATGTCTTTTCTAATAGATAAGTACTGATGACCAATGAAACATCTGAAAATCAGATAATCTGTTGAGTAAGTGTTAAGGTCATTGAAACAACTGAACTTTGTGAATTGACGACAAAAACTATTGTTTCATTTCAAAACAAATGAAGCCAAAACCAAGTCTTCAGTAGTTTAAAACTACTGATGACTAACACCAAGTCTTCAATTGTTTCCAACATCTGAAAGTTAAAACCATGTCTTCAGTTGTTTTCTAACAACTGATGACTCACACCAAAACTTTCAGTTGTTTTCTTTCACTCGCTTCATAACCTATAAATACCTAACCCTAACTTCAACCTTTTCATAAGTCGTTTCCCAAACGTTCATCTTCCATTAATGGCGACCATGCAAATTAAACCTTGACACAACTGTGTTGCCTACCTCACCAAATCAGCCTTTTGGATTAAGTTTGATGCTGCCATTGATCTGATGGTTGATTCCCAATATCACACCGCTTTCCTTTTGAATCCAACCATCTATCCCGATACCCTTCGCCAATTCTAGACAAACGTCACTGTTCATACTGATGAGAATGATGACTCGATCACTCTCCAGTCCTTTGTCAACCAGCAGAAGGTGGTCATCACTTCTGATATCATTCGCCAAACCCTAGACCTGAATGATGCCACCTATGTCACCAGATACCCCAAAGGCACCATTGATTTATCATTCATTAATCATGGATATGAGGGTGACCTAAGTGCTACCACTATTATGAAGAAGCACTTCCATGATGCTGAACGTCTCATCTTTCATATGATCAATGTCTGCCTTGCCCCCAAAACATCTTCATGGGATCAAATGTCATCCAGGTGGCAACAGGTATTGTATTCTATCCTTGAACGCCAAAGCTTAAATTTTTCTGAAATAATATTTCTGGAATTAAAAGATCTGACAATGAAACCTGTGGCTAACAGATGGATATTATATCCAAGGTTTCTTATGGCCATAATTATTAATCAATTAAAATTTGATGGCCTTGTTGGCCTTGGAGTCCCTGCTATGGTAGTTTTGCCAGAGGTATACTCCAGGCACAACTCAAACCCACAACTCAAAAAGGCTACCAAACTGCTAAAACCCAAGCAGAGGGAACCCACAGCCTCCACCTCCAGATCTAAAGTCCCCTCCAAACCGAAATCCAAGCAAACCAAAAAGGCTACTCAGGGAGTTGAGTCCCCTGATGATGCCCCTGCAACACAAACGCAGGATGAAACTACTGGCCGTAATCCCCTTGTAGTTTCCAAGACTTTACCAGCTGAAACCGCTCAGGTATCCTCTCAACAGGATCCTGATGCAACCAAAATTAGGGAAACCACATTACTGGAATCTCTCTCACTTGAGAAGATTGCCATTGAAGAGCACCATTCACCCCAGGTGAAATCCTTTTCACCTTTATCTCCCACTGAAACCACCCCTACAAGCCCAACTACAGTCATTGCACAAGTGCTGACTCAACTACATTCCTCTACCCCTCCCCAGAAACCTATTACCACTGGGAAAACCTCAACAGTTGAGGGAGAGGATTATAATATGGTTGACAACCCACAGCATAGGGATTACAAAGTTCCATCTCCCGGTGTAGAGGAGGAGATTAGAACATCTGGTGAGGCTAACTCTTCTCCTGTTTCAGCACATGAACAGGATGAAAGTGGTATCATCTCTAAGACCTCCCCAGAGGCAACTGCCAATGAAGGACTTAATCCTGAGGCAGGAAGTCCCCAGTTCCAAGACATAGGGGCACATGTGAATACTGATCTACATTCAGCACATCTTCATCCTGATTTCCTCAGGAGGTCAGCTGATTCAGCACAGCCCTGATGATGACCTGGGCTTTTTCTTTGATGTTCTAGCCCAAAACACCGTTCTTGAGGCTGAGGTATGCAGACTACAAGAATTGCTTGCCAAAATGTCTCAAGAATCAAGTCCATCTGCCCCAATTAACCCACAGATGGCAGCTTCTTTTGAAGCTTTCCCAAACACTGAGCCACTCTCAACTAAGCCACCAGCCTCTGTTTCAGGCACCATTTCTCAGAGACTGAACCCCTCTGAGCAAATGGTTGCTGCCTTTAAATCTCCTTACCTCTCATCACTCCAATCATCACTACCATTGTACATCAAACCATTAATGACAGGCTTTCCTCAAATCTTCAAACCCTAGTTGATGATGTTGTTTCCAAGAAACTTTCTGACATTCTGTTAGGTCTAGAATCTGTAGATCTAGTCATTATGTATAGGCTTAGTACTTGAATTAATATTTGTAATGAACTTTTGTAATTCATTATTATGTATGCATTAAATATATAGGTTAACCCATTTATATATGTGTTGATGTATGTATGGCTGCAGGTACAAACATAATACTTGATCAATTATTAAAATTGACCAAGTGTAAGAAACATCTACGGATGAACATATCATTCTTCCGTAGATGTATATCTTACAAGTAACAATACATCCGAAGATCATCTACGGATGAACAAAATCAACTGGAGTTCCAAGTGTTCAAGAAATGCTGCGGAAGAACAAAACATCTGCGGAAGAACAAAACATCTGCGGAAGAACAAAACATCTGCGGAAGACAATATTTCTGCGGAGTCCAAACACTTGCAAAATACAAAGTGCTACAAGTCAACAAGTCAACAAGTCAACAAGGCGGTTATACGAATCCCGAGAAATCCGATGATTCCTTATCAGAAACAAATCAAATCCCAAGAGATCCGGTGTTTCCTATAACTGAAACATCTGTCTATAAATATGGATCCTAGGTTTCGATTCAAGCACGATTGAAAACAGACGATTGATTGATTGAGAACAGCAATAGCATTACAACAATCATCAAAAGTCTTTCGATCATCATAGCATATACAACATCATAGCTTTCATTGTTTCATTCTTTTGTAATCTTAAACACATTATAATAAAACATTAATTAATCTTTAATTGTGTTTTGTGTCGTGTGTTCTTGATATTTCATTGATATTGAAAGTTGTTTAAATACAATTAAACCAAATCAACGTTAATTCCGCTAACGTTGACTTGACATCAATTCACACTGATAATTCCTGTCGACGATCCTTGGATTCACAGGTGGTATCAGAGCCAAGTGCTCATTGATTTAGATCAATTGATCTATCAGTGTTAGTTGTGTTTAATTGTGTTTGTTTTCGTTTACCAATCTATATTCAAATCAATTGAATAGTAGATCTTGTGAGCATCATGAGCAACTTCAGTGGTTCATCTTACAAACCCCCGAAGTTGGAAACAAAAGCAGATTTTAAGTCATGGAAAATCAAGTTCAGGAATCATGTAAACTATACTGATTCTGACTTGTGGATTTCCATTACTGAAGGTCCTTATATTCCACCCACTCTTGGGCCGGATTATAATGACAAAAATCAACCAATCAGCACAAAAGATCTATCACCTGATGATGTCAAAAAGGTTAAAGTCGATATAAAAGCATACAGTCTGCTTAGTATGGCCTTACCTGAAGAGATATTAATCAGGTGTGAGAACTATAAAACAGCTCACTCCTTATGGAAGATTCTTCACACTCTCTGCGAAGGGAGTGATGAGATAAGAAGTATAAGGAGAGACACCCTCAGATCATAATATGAAACCTTTCATCATATTGAGGGTGAATCAATTCCTCAGCAACTTCATAGATTCATGCAGTTAGTCACTGAGATGAATATTCTAGAGTTGAAGTATACTAGTGAGGAATTAAACAAGAAAATGCTCCACACTTTGCCAGAAAGTTGGAAGCATACTGTGTCCATGTTCAAGAATACTATAGATCTGAAAGCAACTGGTTTAGATACTCTGGTTGCAAAAGTGGAAGCTCTTGAAATGGATGAAAAATCAAGAAACAAGAGTGTGAGAACTCATGTCTCACCCTATCACTTCAAAGAAACAAATAATGTAGGAAGTGCATTTATTTCAAACAATGAAAGTGATAGCTCTTGTGTTAGGAGTGATGATGAGGAGGAAGTTAGCTTCTATGCTTCAAAACCCTCAAAGAAATCATCTCAAGACAAGCAGCAGAAGAATAAAGGAAGAACTACTGATAGACAAGATACATCTGCAGCAACAACTAAGTCTTCCTTTTCAGCAAATCAGTCAGAACCAATAACTGTGATATTGGACTCTGAAGAACAAAGAGCAGCCTTTGCAGCTTTTAGCTCAAGTTTTCAAGCATACCTGGGAAGCTCTCTAACATCAGCAAATATCTGTCAACAAGACTTAGAAGAACTACCCCCAGATGTAGTGGAAGAGATGGATCTACAATGGCAGATGGCCATGATTGCTTATAGAGCTAAGCAATATCTCAGGAGAAATAAGAACTTGGCTTCAGCAAGCAGAACATCAAAGATTGGTGTTGACAAATCAAAGGTGAGATGCTACAAATGCAATCTCTATGGACATTTCTCAAGAGAATGCAATCAACAGTCTTATCCAGAGATGAGACAACATCAGCAGCATCAACAACATCAGATTCAAGCAAATCAACAATCTTCTCAAAGACCTCTGCACAAGCAATCTCAACTGATCAATGCTTCCCCACCAGCCACCAAAGAATCAGCAGGACCAAGTAACTCAAAGGAGTCAGGGCTGATCATACTTCAAGATGGAACGTGTGACTGGAGTCTGTATGAGAAGGAAATTTTGGAAGAAAATCAAGCATTGATGGCTCATATGGATCAAACAGTGCCACCAATGGCAAAAGAGGTAAAAGAAAGATTGTGTTCATCAACTTGTGTTGAGGAAGTTGAACGATATAGAGTCCATGCTCAACAGTTGGCTGATAAAGTAAAAGAAACAATGATTTTGAATGAATCTCATGTTAGAGAACATAAATTATATCAAATAAAAATTAATTCTTTGCAAAAGGATTTAGAAAAATTTGTTTCTGAAAATTATAGCCTAAAAGCCCAAGTTGAGCATTTGACCACTTCCTTAACAAAATCCATGGCTGATCATGCATCAACTGAAGTGAAACTTCAGAAGTTTCAATTATCATCTCAGCAATATGAGAAATTACTATCTTCTCATATTGAATCAAAGAAAAGGTCTGGGTTGGGTTATAATGCGGTTGCACCACCTATAAATGATAATTACACATCCTTACCTACAACAATGACAAACACTCTGTCAAATCATTTTGTGCCTAGCACCAAATTTGAAAAAGATTCATCTAAAACTAAAATTAATGATAAAGCTGAGGTGAGTGAAACTGAATCATCTGAATCAAATCATTAGATCAAAATGATTCAGAATTTGATTATGATAAATGTGATGACTTGGATGATTCTGATGAACATGATGTTGATCAAACAAGCACTGGTAAAAATTGTCAACTGAAAGCCCATATTCCAAAAGTGCTTGAAGAAACAAAGTTGCCATATCCTCCTAAACAAAGAAACATGCTGAAGACCATCTGCAAGAGGATAGCTCAATTGAATGAAGGTCTTCAAGAACTAAGTATGCAAGAATCCTCCAAGAAATTAACTGATGAATCTGTCATCACTGAGGAAAGAGGAAAATTCAAAGGAAGGAACAAGGCATCAGCAGATCATCAACTGAACAAGAAAACTTCAGCAGCTGATCTACGGAAGAGAAATTCAACTCCAAAGGAACAAAATGTGCACAACAAAAATGAAAAGGCTGAAGCACATTCAAGCCTAAAGAAAAGAGCAACACAAAAATCAGCAAACAAAAGAATGATTCGGAAAAAAAAGGGAGTGAAAAGATCAGAAGAAAAGTATTGCAAATGGTGTGACATGAAAAATCACAACACTGAAGATTGTTACTTCAGCAGTTATTGTTCTATTTGCAATATGAACAATCATATGACTGCTGATTGTTACTTCAACAAACATTGCTCTATTTGCAACAAAAATAATCATTCCACAGGAATGTTATTTCACAACAAAAAGAACAAGATAAAAGATCAAAGAAGAAAGAATCAGACAAATCTGAATCAGATTCCCAATCCACAGATTCTGCAAAGGGTTCAAACTGAAGAAGCATGAACAAAAGTCAAAGGAAAACCCAAGGACAAATCATCATCAAGTGTTAAGATACTGAAGAAAAGATCAACTTTTCAGCAGTCAAAAACACCACACAAAAGAGTGGATTTGTCTGACAAGGAATCAAAGGATGATGATTCATTCTTTGATAAATTTGAAAAAGGCATTCATATCCCTCTTTCAAAAACAAAAGACAGTGAAACATTTAAAGGTTCACTATCAAAACAAAAGAATCAAACAAATGAAGTTGATCTAAGTAAAGCAGACAATATGAATCATGAATCTACTTCATCAACATCCCATTCAGCAGAATCATCCTCATCCAAATTAAATCAGAATGAATCAATCAAATCTGAAACAGAAACTTCAAAAAATATCTTGAAAGAGTAACTGTTTTAGATCCTGTTGACAAACCCAAGATCACTAAGGCTTGGGTTGTCACTTCTAACTGATTTTCTTTTCTGATTGCAGGAACAATATTGGAGAGCTGACAACATGTGGTATGTTGACAGTGGTTGTTCCAGGCATATGACAGGAAACTGTTCTCTTCTCCATGATTTCAAACATAAAAATGCTTCTTATGTGGCATTTGGTGGGGATAAAAAGGGAGGTAAAATTGTTGGTGAAGGAATGATAACCAATGGTGTACTTAAATTTGATAAAGTAAATTACTGTAAAAACTTACAGTATAATTTACTAAGTGTATCTCAAATCTGTGATCAAAATTACACTACACTGTTTGATGACACTAACTGTTACATTCTTAAGCCAGGATTTATTGTCCCAGAAGATTGGATTCTCCTCAAAGCAGCAAGAAAAGGAAACACTTATGTGTTGGATATGAACAACACTTCTCTCACAAAACATGAAACTTGTCTTATTTCTAAACTTTCAGAAGATTTGTCACAATTATGGCATAGAAGACTTGTTCATTCTAACATGAAAAATATGAATAAATTGGTAAAACATGACCTGGTCATTGGCTTACCAAATAAAGAGTTCCATTGCTCAACTCATTGCTCTTCTTGTTACAAAGGAAAACAACACAGAGTGTCACATAAACCAAAAACAATCAATACTAATACTACACCACTCAAATTGCTTCACATGGATCTATTTGGTCCAACCAATGTAATGAGCATTGGAAAAAGGCAATATTGTTTGGTGATAGTTGATGATTTCACTAGATTTACATGGGTCTTTTTCTTAAAACAAAAGAGTGAAACATCAGAAACATTAATGGACTTTGTCATCAAGATTGAGAATCAACTTGATACAAAAGTCAAAATTTTCAGGAGTGATAATGGTACTGAATTTGTTAACTTTGAACTAGATTCTTTTTGCAGGAGCAAAGGAATTGCAAGACAATTCAGTGCACCAAGGACTCCACAACAAAATGGAGTTGCTGAACGAAGAAACAGAACTCTCATTGAAGCAGCAAGAACAATGCTAGCTGATTCACAACTACCTATTACCTTTTGGGCTGAGGCTGTGAATACTGCATGCAATGTTCAAAATAGAACATTAATTGTCAAAGAACATAACAAAACTCCTTATGAGCTCCTATTTAAAAGAAAACCTTACATAGGATATCTAAGAGTATTTGGGTGTCAAGTAACTGTTTTGAACATCAAAGAGTCATTAGGAAAATTTTCAGAAAAAGCATATGATGGTTTCTTTGTTGGATATTCTTCAACATCAAAATCATATAGAGTGTATATTCCACAGCATAACATTGTGGAAGAGACACCTAATGTATCTTTTGATGAAAATGTATTCACTAAGTCAGTTAAAGGATCATCATGGTTATTTGACATAGATGCCTTGTCTAAATCTTTTAACTATGATTATTTGACAAATACAGGTTCTGATGAAGTATGCTATCCATTTGTTCCACCGATTATGACTGAAGTACCTTTATCTGCTGATCCCCCAAGGATACATATCTACAAGTGCCAACAATTCAACAGAAGCAGATACTACATGTGGAACTGAACAAAATGCATCAGTAGAAGCTCCTACGGAAGAACAAATGCATCAGGAGAAGCTCATTCAGAAGAACACATGCATCAGAGAAGCTCATTCAGAAGAACAGCATGCATCAGGAGAAGCTCCTTCAGAAGAACAGCATGCATCAGGAGAAGCTCCTTCGGAAGAACAGCATGCATCAGAGAAATTCCTTCGGAAGATCAACATGTATCCGGAGAACTTCCTTCGGAAGACCAAAATGTATCCGGAGCAGCTCCTACGGAAGAACAAAATACTTCCGCAGAAGTTCCTGCGGAAGAGCAAAATCAAACTGCGGATACTTCTGAAGCTCAATCAACAGAGACTCAATTTGATTATTTCTTGAATTCTCAAATTGAGATGAATCAGTCAGAGGCAATGGAAATGACTAATCTGGAATCATCCATTCCAGTTGAGTCAACTCCCTCAATGAGAATTCATAAGTCTCATCCACTTAACAATATCATTGGAAATCCTGAAAAGAGAACTACAAGGAGCCAAAGTGGTACAGCCAACCTTTGTCTATTCAACTGTTTTCTTTCTCAAGTGGTGCCTCCAAACATTACAGCTGCTTTAAAAGACAATAGCTGGATTGAAGCTATGCAAGAAGAGCTTCAACAGTTCAGAAAGCAAAAAGTATGGTGTCTTGTTGATTACCTGAAGGTCAACATCCTATTGGAACTAGATGGCTATACAAAAACAAACTGGATGATAGAGGTATTATTGTCCGAAACAAAGCAAGGTTAATAGCACAAGGTTACACTCAAGAAGAAGGCATAGATTAATGATGAATTTTTGCACCAGTTGCAAGAATTGAGGCCATAAGAGTGTCTTGGCATATGCCTCATACAAATTCACTGTGTATCAAATGGATGTCAAGTGTGCTTTCCTATATGGAAAATAGATGAGGAAGTTTATGTGTCTCAACCCCCCGGATTTGAAGATCCTCATTATCCTCACAGGGTATACAAACTAGATAAAGCCTTGTATGGTCTTCATCAAGCACCAAGAAATGGTATGAAACATTATCATCCTTCTTACTCAAGCATGGCTACAAAAGAGGAACAATTGACCAGACACTCTTTCTCAACAAGAACATCAAGATCTCTTAGTAGTCCAAGTATATGTTGATGACATTATATTTGGATCAACTAATAAGAGATTGTGTGTGAATTTTGAAGAGCTGAAAATCTGAATTTCAGATGAGCTCAATGGGTGAATTAACATTCTTCCTTGGCCTTCAAGTTCATCAAAAAGCAGATGGAATTTTCATCAATCAAGAAAAATATATACATCAAATTCTGAAGAAATACAATTTTGCTGAAGTCTCCTCTTGCAAAACACCAGCATCAACAATTGATAAGATTGCCCCTGATCCCTCTGGAAAATCTATTGATCAAAAATTATTTAGATCTATGATAGGTTCACTTATGTACTTAACTGCCAGTAGACCTGATATTATGTTTGCTGTGTGTGTATGTGCTAGGTACCAATCTGATCCAAAGGAGTCACATCTCAATGCTGTCAAAAGAATTTTCAGATACCTCAAGGGAAAACCAGGACTTGGTCTATGGTATCCCAAGGATGGAGACTTTACACTCTACTCATACTCAGACAGTGACTATGGTGGATGTAACAGCAATAGAAAATCAACAACCGGTGGATGTCAATTCATTGGACCCAGGCTAGTGTCATGGCAGTGCAAGAAACAAACAAATGTTTCTGTATCCACAGCTGAGGCTGAGTACATTGCTGCTTCAGCCGGGTGTTCTCAAGTGCTTTGGTTACAAAACCAATTGCTTGACTATGGTTACAACTTTCTTCAAACTTCAATCTATATAGACAATTCAGCTGCTATGTTTATAACTGCTAATCCTGTGCAACATAGTAAAACTAAACATATAGAGATTAGGTATCATTTTCTGAGAGATTGCTCAGAAAAAGGATTGATCAAGTTAGTCAAAGTGGATACATCAAATCAGCTTGCTGATTTATTCACTAAAGCCTTTGATTCAGTCAGATTTAATTTTCTGATTGAGTCTCTAGGTATGATTAACTTAGATTAAATAAAGTTCAAACAAACAACATGCTGTGTGCAATAATGCATCAGTATGCCTTATGCATGGGAAATGATAGTAAACTATAGCTTTGCCTATTTCTGCATAAACAAATATCAATATATCTCAACAAGTTTCTTGATATGTGAGTAGGTTCAACTTGAGTGGAAACAAACCTTAGTGCTTGCATAACATAATATTGTCATAATTGTCTGTGGGAAACTTCATTTTGAGAAAACAAAGTGAGTCTTATCCTAATGTGATCAAATCATTCATCTGCACACACTATGTAAAAGACTTTATACTATCTATCTTT
Source organism: Flaveria ramosissima (assembly GCA_025215565.1). Taxonomy (NCBI): domain Eukaryota; kingdom Viridiplantae; phylum Streptophyta; class Magnoliopsida; order Asterales; family Asteraceae; genus Flaveria; species Flaveria ramosissima. The sequence continues at coordinate 53,121,684 of CM046045.1, forward strand.
GCAACTCATACTCCCTCTGTTTTGTGTGAACAAAGACCTGGGTGTATGATCACCATACTGAATCTCAGTATCAAAGGTGAAAAGATCATGTTCATCATCATCCCTCTGTTTTGTGTGAACAAAGACCTGGGTTAAAGGCACCTCTGTTTTACGTGAGTAAAGACCTGGTGACCTGATGATGATCATATCTAAAGCTCTCAAAAGAATCCTAAGTGATCAATTGTATATTATCCTGAGCTTTATCAACATCGCATCAATGAGATGTCAAACACATCTCAAGATAGCTATTATAATTTAAAGTACATAGTCTCAAGAGTGAAAGAATGATGATTTGACTTACAAAGGGAGGACAACACCTTTGTGAATCAATTGTGAAGTCCATGACAGTTATTTCTAAATCAATAAAACATGATAAACAGCAAGCCTAGTTGATACATGAGCTCTTGTATGGATTTATAAGGACAATATACTTGCAATCAGAACTTGTTCCAGTATCAACTATACAACATAACTAATCAGGAAGAGGCTTAGCATTATAGTATGATCCCATTTTAAGTGCATCTGATCATTATCATATATTGAGCGTTTATGTTATTCCTCTTAAAGAAATTTATGATAAATGCTTAAGTTCATCATTAATCACAAATTTAGGGGGAGTAGTATTCATGAAATAACATCTATATCAGCAGCAGCAATGTCTATATTTTATCAAGTTGAAGAAATTGAAACCTGAGCATCACATTAGCCGTTGGTTACATGAAATTTATTTTAAGTTTCCTTGTACTAAATTGTCATGTATACAAAGCCAACGAGGTCCTATAGCAATAATTGGTTCAACCAATGGAGTTGGGCCATACATACAACTGTGTGTAAATCAACATTAGTATATTAATGTTTATCCGTAGATTGGTAAACTACGGATAAACAAAGATCAATCAGTAGAAGTTGTTGATCCGTAGATATACTACGGAAGAGTAAATTGTCGATCACAATTAATGAGATATTACTTCTACGGAAGAGTACAATGTGGGACCCACTGAATAAATCCGAGAAAATTAATATGTCTGAGGGTATAAATAAAGAGATTTGACTTGTCAAATGCATTATGCACTTTTTCAGCTCACTTTTTCAGACCTAGAAAATCTCACAACAAATTTTTCCCACTTTCTCAACATTCAAAATCTATCAAATCAAACCTTAAGCAAACGTATATCTGAGTTCTTAATCAGCGTCTATTAAGGTAAAACATGTCGTAATCATCAAGAATGAACAAGTTGATTCTTGTTTTATCTCACAACTGTTCGTATTCTTATATCAATAACATGATTCTAATGAAGTCTTTTCTTATGAACAGATGGATCATCGATTTGCAAAAGAGCATAATGTATGTGCTTTCTTGAACCCTGACGATCCTGTGTCAGAAGGATGTCAAGAAATTATGAGATATTTGAGAAGATCAAGGGTTTTCTATGCATTATCTGCAGAGCCAACGATTTATCGATCGCATATCAGTGATTTCTGGAATTCTGCGCGTATAGAAGAAGATGATGAAGGAATTATTGCAGAAGTAAGGAATCGAAGGCTGAGAATAGACGAACAAACAATAAGAAGGGTACTAGAACTGGGAGATGTTGAAGCAGGACACCCTGATGTATTTGATAATGAATACATAGAAAAGGTTTTTCTTCTAATGGGATATGATGGAGACTTTGAAAAGGGAGAAATCAAGAAGGGAAGACTCTGCAAACCATACAGATTTTTGTGTCACACTTATCTGAAGTGTATGTCAAACAGAAAATCTGGGCTTGACAGATTTTCTAGACACATATCATCTGGTATTATTGGCATCTTTGAGGGAAGGACCTACAACTACTCAAAGTACATCTTTAACTGCTTGTGTGATCACATCAGAGTACAGAAGGCTGATAAGATGTATATGTTTCCAAGATTCATTCAGCTCATCATTAATGCAGACCTGCCTGGAACAAATGTGGAGGGTGGTGTGTTTATCCAAGCACACCTTGGCAGATCTGTACTGAACAAAATCTCAGGGAGATATGAAGGAGAAGACGTAGACATGTTTGCTCATGTAATTGATGCCAATGCAGACATACCTCCAGAACTAGTTTGGGAAGATGAGGAAGAGAGCTCTGCTACCAGCTCTGCTCAAACACCCCAAACACAATCACCAGCCAGCCAAACTACAGAACCCATCTCTCCAATCCTCAATCTATCACCACAACAACAACAAACACCCCAAGCTCAATCTCCTGCCAGTCAAAATACTGAACCAATCTCTCCCATTCAACCCCAATCACCAAATCAGCTTCAGATGCAACTCTACCAACAACCTCCAAACTCAGATACTGAGAGCATCTACACTGGAGAGACAGAATTAGTCTCAGAAGCAAGTACAGTCAAACTGTCATTATCCAAGACTGAATCCCCTGTGCATTCAAATGAAACTGAACAAGTTTCTCCCATGATTGATCAGCAACAACAACAAACTCTTCAAGAGCAGGAAGATCAAGCCACTGAAGCAAAGTCAAGCTCAGCAAGTGTTGATCATGAGGAGGTAAAAGAAGAAGAGATTGAGTCTCAGCATCAGGAAAGAGATACAGAAGCAGATCAGGTTGATGTGATTGCCTATAATGAAGATGATCTGAGTGATGATGACATCCCTGTAAGCAAGAGTTATCTGGTGGCTGAGTACAACAAGCTGGTGCTCAAGTCAAATAAAAGAAAGGCAAGAATACAAGAGCTGAAGGGCATAATTAAAGAAAAGGATGAAGAATTGATAAATCAGCAAGAAAGAATAAAGAGACTGAGAGAAGATGCTCAAAGTGATAAAGAAGTCATTGATGCTCTGCTAGACAAGGAAGCTGAGCTTATAGAGTCAGCAGAGAATGAGAAGAAAGATAAAGAAAAGATCATGAAGAGACTTGAACAAGCATCTGGCACTATGACTGCTCAGTCAAAAATAATAAAGACAAAAGAAGAAGAAATTGAGCAACTTAAACTGAAGATCAGCTCATTGGAATCTTATGCCAAAACTTCAACTGCTCAAACAAAACAAAGTTCTGAGGCATCAAAAGAAGTGATCTGGTACTCAAGGAAAAGAAAGTACCTTGGTACTACTGAGAAGAAGCCAACCAATGAAAGTAGTTCAAAGAAACAAAAGCTTTCTCCTGAACACACCCCCTTAATAGACTTATCTGCTGAGGAGCCCATCACTGAACAGGAAGATGAAAGTGACAAAGAATGGGAAGAATTAATCAAAGAAGACACTCCTCCAAAGCAAGAAGTCTCAAAGGCTGATGATCTTCTGACTACAAGTGACATACTTGAAGAGAGGCCTGAATCAACTATGTTCATGACACTTATAAACCATGGTTTCCCTTATGACATGGTTGAAAGACTAAACATGACAGAGATGAAGAACTTATTGAAAGAGTTTGAGCTTGCCAGCTTCATGATTCCAAACTGTGATTATGAAGCATTCAGCACCTTTCAATCAATTCAAAACATAAAGAAGGAGTTGGGACACTGTGACACAGCCAAGCTGAGCAAATACAACATGACTTGCTGGTTACAGGGACATAACTACAAGCCTCATGAGCTTAAAGGAAGAACAGTAGGAGAACTCAGAAGGATGATGGAGCATGTAATGAAGGTTGAACTAGATACTGGGGTAAAGTTCAGAACTGAAGCTCCACATCAATCTTATGAACAACAAAGCAAACTCCCTGCTGAACCCATAACTGTTGAACCTAAAGATCAGCACAAAGGAAAAGAGAAACTGATCAGAGAGCCAAGGGAAGTCATCCCCGGAAAAGTATGGCCACTTGGGACTGCAGTTAGAGAAATAACTGAGCAAAAGTCCACTCTAATACAACTGATAGATCACCTCACAACTCCCAGCTCTGCGGAAGAAAACAAGATCATGGCATGGAAATATGATCCAGACTGGGATTGTGCTGTCATTAAAAGAACATCTGGAAGAGTTGAATACTTCCATGATGTACTCTCAGTGGTGAGTCTGCCAGAGAATGACATCAGAGACCTTCAAAGTTTAATCATCAGCAATTATCCAATTCACCCTAGAGGAAGAGACTTCTCAACTCTAGTGGGAAAATTAAAGACAAAGTTTAAAGATGATGTGCTGATTGAAGCTAAAAGAGAAGATATAGAACATGAGAAGAGAATCAAAGGGCTCAAAAGATACAAGTCCAATGCCTCAGAACATGTAGATGATGAATTCTTGAAGAGGATTGGCTACAACAACAGAAACAAAGCAGCTCTTAAATGTATTGAAGGGACTCAATTCACATACCCAATCACTGAATGGGGATATGTAGAGAAGACTAAAGAGTTGGTCCTACTGAGAAATGCTGAGAACAAGAAAGCTGAGAAGATCAGAATCTTTGATCCTGTGGAAATCAAACTGCTTCATCCCAGCTACACCTCATACTTAAATGACAAATTCTTTCCCAAGCTGTCTGATGAACAAGCACAAAATGATCTATTTCTACATGTTCATGTGATTCAAGTAGTAGACAAACTTCATGCAAAAGCATATAAAAGAAGAAGATTTAATGCTGGATTACTGAAGGGAACAACATATGATGAAGTAACAGAACTAAGAATAACAGAACAAGATGAGCTAGAAGTGGTGAATAACAACAAGGTGTTAGACACACTCACTACAGAAGAAGATGTTCTGGGAATTAATTATGAGACTTTGAAGATGATGAGCAAGATGAAGATCAAGTATAAGTATGATGATCAGAAGACTGCTGTCTCCTACTTCTACAACAAGATGATCGCTAGAATCAAGGATCTTGCAGTTTTGAAGGAATGAGTACAAGTAGCTAAGCCTAAGGGGGAGTATTGTTAGGTCTAGAATCTGTAGATCTAGTCATTATGTATAGGCTTAGTACTTGAATTAATATTTGTAATGAACTTTTGTAATTCATTATTATGTATGCATTAAATATATAGGTTAACCCATTTATATATGTGTTGATGTATGTATGGCTGCAGGTACAAACATAATACTTGATCAATTATTGAAATTGACCAAGTGTAAGAAACATCTACGGATGAACATATCATTCTTCCGTAGATGTATATCTTACAAGTAACAATACATCCGAAGATCATCTACGGATGAACAAAATCAACTGGAGTTCCAAGTGTTCAAGAAATGCTGCGGAAGAACAAAACATCTGCGGAAGAACAAAACATCTGCGGAAGACAATATTTCTGCGGAGTCCAAACACTTGCAAAATACAAGTGCTACAAGTCAACAAGTCAACAAGTCAACAAGGCGGTTATACGAATCCCGAGAAATCCGATGATTCCTTATCAGAAACAAATCAAATCCCAAGAGATCCGGTGTTTCCTATAACTGAAACATCTGTCTATAAATATGGATCCTAGGTTTCGATTCAAGCACGATTGAAAACAGACGATTTGATTGATTGAGAACAGCAATAGCATTACAACAATCATCAAAAGTCTTTCGATCATCATAGCATATACAACATCATAGCTTTCATTGTTTCATTCTTTTGTAATCTTAAACACATTATAATAAAACATTAATTAATCTTTAATTGTGTTTTGTGTCGTGTGTTCTTGATATTTCATTGATATTGAAAGTTGTTTAAATACAATTAAACCAAATCAACGTTAATTCCGCTAACGTTGACTTGACATCAATTCACACTGATAATTCCTGTCGACGATCCTTGGATTCACACATTCAAACCCCTGAACCCAATGCAACCAAAAAAGGGGAGTCTAAGTCAGTGAAATAAGACAAAAGAAAGAGAGTTGAAGAGAAAGAAGCAAAAGAGAAGAAAGAAAAAGAGATAATCACTTATAAGAGAAAGAAAAATGCTGAACAGACTGAGGATGAGAAGAAGTTAGAAGAACTGATCAAAGAAGCTGATGAGCAACATAGCAGATCTATGGATAAGATCATTGATCAGCTCTTCAGACAAGGTTTTGACACTGCCAAACTTGATTCTGAGATCAGACGGCTATAAATTTCAAGAGATTAAGAATAGATGGGCTAGTTGCAATGAGAAAGAAAGAGAAAGGTTGGAAGCTATGATCAGATTTTTGTCAAAACATTTGGGAAGGCCAATCATTGAAGTAAAGTCATGGTCCAGAGACAGTATTTTGGAGTTAACCACCAAAATCTGTTCTTCTGAAACCTTTAACAAAGGATTGATCATAGAAGCTCTGGATGAAGCTGGTGCTGGGAAAAGGTCTGACATGGCAAAATTATCCAAAGCCTCCCTCACAACCAAATGATAGAGCAGTCTTTACAATCTCCCTCACCAAAACAACCAACCTCACAACCCTCAAAACCAACTTCTTTACCCAAGAAACCCACTCAATCAACCACCAATGATGCACCCAAGAGGAAGAGAAGGGTGTTGAGGATGGAAGAAGAAGAAGATGATGATGAGGATGATAGTCTGCCAATTTCTGCTATTATTAAAATGAAGATGCCTGAGCCTAGGAGTCAACCAACAACAATCACTCCTGACACCCAAAGGCAAATGGTAAAAGTGAAGATTGAAGAAGAAGAACAGCAAAAACAACATGATGAGCAGTTGTTAAGGATGGTTGATAAGGAATTTCCTAAGTCTTCATCTATACAAGCTATGAAGAAACATGCTGAGAGGTTGTATGCTCTCAGATTCACATTTCAATATCAGAAAGAGAGAGTGAGAATTTGGCCTGACCCCAGAGTTAGTGACAGAATTCATAGAAAGAATGTACCAAGTCGATACATTGGCCAAGTAAAGAAGACTGTAGATGCTGTGATAATGCTGGCCATTGTAGTGTCACCCTGGGAAATCCTTGATGACTTCAAGCGAGCTTACAAGACTAAGATGACTCCACAAACTTTGTTAGAAAACAAAATGGTGAAGAAGGGGTTAATTTACAAGAAGCTTGAAGAAATAAGAAGAAATAAGCTCCAGTTGTTACTTGAAGGTACTCATCCTGATGAGTTTGCATACAGAGAAATAACAACTGTGGAGCTAAAGAATGGAAAGAATGTCATATACTTATCAGAATATTATGGGCCTGAGTTCTTCTTTGAAAGTGAAGCTGAAGAACTCACAATAGAAGAAAAAGTTGTTCTTCTTGAGTCCTATGTTAGAGAGTCTTACAGACTCATCATTGGGAAGTAGGTTTCATGATTGGGGTAACAGCTCTGTGTCCAATTCCCCAATATAGAGTTCCCATTCATCCTTTGCCAATCAAATTTTTGAAACCTCTTCCTTGGCCTGAGCTTATTTTGGAAATTTCTGAGCTGATCCAGAAAATGTTTCTGCCAATAAGTGGGACTTCAATAATCTTAAAGGTTTTGGCTGCATTGGTTCAGGGGGAGTTTGTTGGACCAAAAGAACCAATGAGCCAGATCAGAAAAACCTTTAAGTCCCACAGACATCATAACAACTGAAGTGATCTACAATAGCTGAAGACAAAGTCTGAAGACAATAGCTGAAGACAAAGTCTGAAGATAAAGTCTGAAGACAAAGTCTGAAGACATCTGCTGAAGACAAAGTCTGAAGACCAAGTTCTCAGAAGTTGTCACAACAGCTGAAGTAGTTCTTTTCAGTAGTTGTGATGTTTTACTTTTCAGTAGTTTCTTTTCAGTAGTTTTATTATTGTAAAACATCTGAAGTTCTTAAACTTCAGATGTTATATCTTCAGTAGTTGTAATTGTAGTTTATACTTAGCTTTTTGTGAAGGTGTCCTTAGTTGTTGTGAACATCTTCAGTAGATTAGTTTACTTTCAGTAGTTTGTATAAATCAGTTAGATGTCACTATCAAGTGACATCAGCTGACGTCACATTCCTTTATAAAAGGAATGTTGACCTAATTGTTTTGTAACCGAAGCATTTGCGTGAATGAAAATCTTCCATTTGCAGAAAATCCTCTCTCTATAATTGTCATTGTGTGATTGAATATTCATACTTGTCTTGCTTAAATTTGATCTAATTTGTGTTATATTCCGCTGCAAATTCTAATCTAATTGATCAAACTAGATCCGATCCTATCAAAAAGAACGGAAGATAATGAATGTGATGAAAGATAATAATGACATTATCTGTGTATACGTAAGATGAATGATCGTATGAGAAAAAGGAATAGTTTTTAATGAAAGTAAAGTATGTTTTATTATAAAACTAGAACTCACTCAGCAACGCTGACTTTTTATATGTTTCCAAGTTGGCAGGTAATGATTGCTGAGGATGGCATTGCAAGGCTACTCGGCTCTTTTGGGATGGCATCCATTTATAAAGCTTTTGTGATGTAATGCAAACATGTATTTTGTAATCGGATAATGATGTATTATTTGGCAAAAGTGTTTATAATGAAATGAGATGTTATTTTTGAATGTTTCCGCTGCAATATTTTTTATGAGACAAATGTAATTATATGTTTTATGCGCGATGAGCAACCAATTGTAAGCGTCCCGGGAACGGGACCTTACACAGTATTACCAATTATTATAATTATTTGAGTAACTTATATATATAGTTTTTGAATATACCTTAAATTACGAATGTTGTCCTTAAAGTTTGACAAGTACACTGAATGTTCTTTTATTTAAAAATTTGCCACGCTTATTGTCATTTCCACTAACGGAAGTTAACATTTATTTGTTACAATTATGTAAATAAGAATATTGTTACCATTCAATGGAATAAATGTGTAATTTTCATCAATCTTAATTTTTTTATTTTATTTACTTTACTTTTTTATCATTTTTTATCAATTTTATTTTATATACTTATCTTAGATATTACTAGCTAATTAATTTTAATTTATTTTCATTAACTTTATTTATAAATGTTCTCATTAATTGGTATATTTTATTAACAAAAATATAAGTTATATTACACAAAATATACGAGTATAATAACGTAAAGATGTCCGGATTTCATACGGGCTCGGATAGGTCCATTGTGGCCTTGTGGGTCCTATACTCATACTATAAATTTGAGAACAACAAGTTTTATAACGAACCCGGATGACAATTCAACGAAAGAACATATTTCTCAGTTCTTAAATCACTTTAGACGACGGTATTAATAAACCCAAACCCATCAATTGTTGAATATGATGACTTCTCCTAGAATTGAGCTTTTGATAAAGCCATCTCCATCATCTTTGGAAGATCAATTCCCTCTATGTGTTAGAAGCTCTACTTCAGTCCAAAGATGAGTATGCCTGGTAGAACAAAATAGTACTCGAAGAAGGGTATACCGTATATGTAGGATTATCCATGATGTCGATGAAAATACACTAGATCATCGGGGAAGTCATGACCTATGCGAAGACAAGCACAATCCAGATTTGGATCGCTCGTTTGATTTAATATTTAATGATTAATTATATTTTTGTTTCTGTTTCAAGTTATGTTTTCGTAAGTTGTATAACCTTTCTTTTTAGTTTATCTAATGTAATTTTTAGTTAAAAAATTATATACTCTTTAAGTTTTATTGGGTTTATTAGAAAAATAAATAACAAATTGAAAAAATAAAAATATTGTAATAAATTAAAATTATATAAACAAAACTATATATTTTATAACAAAAATTCAAAATTAATTAACTACTAACATTTAAGTTAAGTCTGTAAAAATAGATGTGATGAGAAAAAGAGATATGAGAAAAAGTAAGTAAATAAGATAAAAAAAAGATAGTCTAACTATTTTGGGCGAACTTGGCTAATTAATTTATGAGATTGCCATATTAGGTTTAACTTTATTTGATCAAAATTATACTTTTTGCGATTAAACCTTTGAATAACATCAAAATTAATGCAGAGAGTGACTTAATTACTTTTTATTAACACAATTTCATGTAATATGGTAAAATCCACCAATAAAATATGATGTTATATAATCAAATACAAATTAATTCAAGAACTATTAATCATTAGGGTAGGGTTATAGTAAGAATGATATTTAAAATTAAAAGGTGTAAGATGAATTTTAGGCTTGACATGTGTCATTTTATTGTTTTAGTGAGGTGGACATTTCGGTAATTGTATCAAATATATCAATTCATTGTGTCATTTACGTTTATTTTGTTATATATTTACAATATTTGTTATATGTGTTTATTATTATATTTTATGTTTCAGGTCATATTATATTATTGTTGTTATTGTTTCTATATATTATATAAACTTTTTTTATATCATTATGTTTTACAATTAAAAGTGCATAATAATATACTTTTACACACGTATTTATTAAAACTCATAGAGTTGAAAATAACATAATGTGTTATATTTGTTATTATTTTTATACATTATATAAACTTGTTATTATCTATTATTATGTTTTACAATTAGAAGTACACAATGATTTTATTTCACCAATGTCTTTTCAAAACTTATAGTGTTCAATATTACACTATGACGATAAAAAAAACACAATAAGACATTGCGTTATTTTGTCATTATTTTTAATGTATTAGATTTATTAGTTGTTAATTTATTATTATGTTTTACATATTAAAAATACACAATAATGTTATTCCACCATTATAATTTTCTAAAATTTATAATTTTAGAAAACAAAATAGTATTTAAAAAAACACAATAACTAACAAAACAAACAAAGACACAATGATGATATATGAGTTGAAAAACATAAAAAAATTAGTATTCTTTTATATAATAATATTATACTCATTTTTAAAATAAAACGCTCGTTTTTATGATAATGCCGTACATTATGGATGTTTAAAAAAGATGGGGGAACTTGCAAAAAGTCAACAAAAATTATTATTTCTAAAAAACCCCTCTAACAAATATTTTATTACAAATTGATCTAAACTATTAATTAATTAGATGAATTATCGAAATTATTTTTTTAATATTTTTAGTTCTAGAGCATTCACAACCCGTTCCCTAAATTTCTGTGAGTGTATTTCTTATATTATATGGTATAGTTATAAGTGATTATTAGTGAAGGATATGAGAAATTTACTGTTCAATATGTATTTTTGGGAAACGTTGTTCAAACCCTATAATGTTCTTAATAAATTTTAAGTGGTTGTGAGTGAAAAAAGATAAAAAGTAATGATAAAGTTGATAAGAAAAGAGAAAAAGTAGTGATTTTAGTGTAATTATATTAATAAAAATAGAGAATAAGAATTGAATGCTCTTTGAGCCTTTTTATTTAAGTATTTTCCTTTACCTTTAAATATAAAAAATGTTGAGAAGTTAAGTATTGGGTTTATAAACACACTTAGAATTCCTAAAACAAGAAATAGCCTGTAAGAACTTTTCATAATCTATTGCCTCTAGCTTTTAATCACTTGGAAGAGTATATTTTAGTTTAATTCAGTAATGTTTGCCTTCAAATTCTACTAGAAACTTTGATTCTTCTCCTTGGCTCATTGATCTATACATTATTCTTGAAACATGCTAGGGAATATGGACTTCCTTCCCTAATTCATCGATATAAGTTTTTTAATTGACATCTTAGGTCCTTATTTTTCTGAACAGCAAAATTTATGTTGTTCTGGTTCTTAGAAATTACCAATTCAAATTGAATGATTTCAAAATGATGTTAGTGCATGAATAACTACTCGTTCTTGCATTATGCGCTTGAACGAAGGAATTATAAATTTTACTATTTTCATCCTGTAAATAATATTTAAGTATTTAAAAAATCTATTTTAAATTGTTAAGTTGTAAATAATTTGTTATCAAGATCTGATTATGGGTTATTAAATAGGAAAATAAGTCAAAATTTAAATTGCAAAGCTTATTCCTAAGGGGCCTAACGAATTCCTAATTGGAATTAAGGGGTCCTTTATTGAGTCTTTTATCACATTGGTAGATTTTACATAATTGAATGAGCTTATTGGAGAATAACTGAATGATGACAAAATTATCAAAGATTGAGATTCCTTATTTCGATTCAACAAATTAGGTAACTAACACCAAATTCATAAAATTTCTGTTCTAATATATAATATTTTGGTTTATATGATTCACATAATTTAAATGAAATCATACCAACACAATCTATATGAGATTTCTAATAAATTACTTTAAAATACAAGTACACCTATCAAAATATAAAAAAATTTAGAAAGTTATAACAACATAAAGAAAAATATAAAAATAAAGGACAGTTTGATAATTTTACCAGTATTATATAAGTAAATAAAGAAGTTAGATACGAGATTCATATATGGTACCATATATACTTGATTTAAACTAAACCATCTATCAGTGTTTTATAGGAAAAAAATAAAATCATCTATATTAGGAAGTGAAAAGAGGTTATGGGCATCAATGTAAACATAACTTGGGCTGTGATTAATTTTTTGCCTTTTTGCTTTTAGATATTGGCTTTAGATATCATTGTCATTCCTTGTGGGGTCAAAATTCATAAGATTTTGGCTTGCATGAGCAAAAGTGAGAAAAAATAGTAGTTAATTAGTAGACATATATCATTCCTTGTCTTTTTCTCTCTTTTCTTTTTCTACTTTTCCCACTTTTATCATTTTCTTTTTACCTTGCTTTATACATGTCATATAAAAAAAGTTGTCTAAATCAACAAAAGAGTAGTTTACCTTTTTTTATCATATTATGTAATTCTTTTTATGTATATATAATTATTCTTTATTTTATTTTCATTTTGATTTGCCGAACTTTATTTTTTTCATTCTAAAAATTTCCCATCAAGTTGTCAGGGAAAAGAGCACTTACATGGTGTAGAGTTAATGTTATAAATCCAATGGTATTCAAAAAGTGATCTATAAAATAGTTGATGTAAAAGTCGTTCAAAAAAAAAAGCTTGTTAACGTAAACACATGCAATTTTAAATAAAAAGTAAATATACATTACAAATAAATAATTTAATCCTTTCACACTTTTTATAGCATATGGTCGGGTGAAACTTGTGAGAAAAATGAACGTATAAAATGTAATCTAAACATTTATACATAAAAAAGTTGAAAGAACCAATAAAACTTCACTCTTGAGGTATGGATAATAACTAGTATTAAGCCCCCGCGTTGTGGTGGGGGGCGTAAAATCATGTCAAGTATAAAAAATGTCATACTACTATTAACAACCACCAACACCCGAAAAACTCGTATTAAAAAAGAAATAAAAACGAAAAATATAAAACCGAACATAATGTAGACGTAAAAATGTTAAACCACACACGTGAAACGAAAACATTTAAAAATAACTAAGTCAATCTAGAACTCGCGCATTTTGACAGACCGTTAAAGGGTAAAATAATCGTAAACCTAAAATCACGCGCACAAGTTGCAGTGTGTTAACTCGTAAAATTTAGGCCGAAACGTAAAACAAAAAACTTGTAAAAATATGAAAAGTATAAGGTTAAAGTGGAAAGTAAAAATTTATAGGGGTTAAATTGTAAAAGATGTAAATGTATCGGGGTTAAAAGTAAAAAAAATTAAAGATTAAAAAACCAAAAAGTGAGTACAACCCACTAAGCTTAAGGTATAAACCTTAATACATACAAAACTTGATAATTTGTAATATATAAATTTACAGGTTTTTACATGAGATATTTTGTAGGATGGTGATAATTTGAATCCTCATGCTTTTTACTAGAGGCGGCTATTTCTGAAACGTTGTGATACTAATTAGGTTATCAACTGAGTATAACGTGTTTAATAAATAAATCGGGTTTAAGGTACCCCAAAGACTTTGTTAAAATAGAAGAAGTTATATTGACCTGTTACAACTTTATTAATATATATTGTTGGATCGGGTTCTGTGCTAACAAGACTTTTCTAGTAATCAGCAGATGACAAATACAGAATCTAAGTCAACTATCTTACTTAACCAAAAACATATACTTTGAGTAATAATAAAGACCCGAGATATTCTTTCAAAATAGGGTTATTGGATTTTAATAATCCCATGTTTCATTTATTGGCCGGGATTAATCCCAACTCAGTAAATGTTTACAGATGCTTCCAACTTTGAGTTTATTTTCCTCTAACGATCACTTTCTAACAAAGAGTTAACTCCATTAGTTTTTTTATAACGTGGATTGTTTTTGTGGTCAAAACACTAAACCAAAAGTTGAAATCTATCATCAAAACCGTCTATTTGAAACTTTCGCACCCAAAAAACCGTCAATCTCCACCTCCTGCTTTGAACCACCGAACTCGTTGAAGGTAGATTTCAGGTGATAATGAAGGTTAGACAATGGAAAACGGACCTAACTGAGACTAGACGGTGCTGGAGTTGAAAAATGACTCAATGTTGGTCTCATTTCATAAATAAACTAACGATGATTAACTCTCAGTTACTAAGGGATCATTGGAGGAAAATAAGTTTAAAGTTAGGAATGTCTGTAAACATTTCTTGAGTTGGGATTAATCACGGCCAATAAATGAAAGTTGGGATTATTAAAATCTAATAACCCTTCAAAATATTCACTTGATTAATCTTTTCTGAGTATAATGAGTTACAATCAGCAGATAACAAATGGGCTAACACGATAACCTCAAAACTATACAAGTGAGTGGTATTTATACTAAGAAAGTTAAACACAAAGAACAAATCACTTATCATCTATTACTTATTTAGGAAAATATATGTACAACATAGACAAATCACTTATCATCTATTACTTATTTAGGAAAATATATGTACAACATAGACAGACAATTGGCACATTAGAAATCAACAGATAAATTACATGTTGTCTACAAACGGTATAACACCGTAGCTGCCAATATACTTTGGTACAAACAGTCTTGTATAGTGTAACAGTTGATTAGCTCATCAAGTTGAGTGTTGATAAGTAGTCAATCAGCAGTTTATCACTTTCAGTGTTGATCGGAAGTGGTTTAACACTTGGTAGAGTTCGGCAGTTGATAGCTAGTGTTGAATTTTTAAGATTATGGTAGCTTCATCATATTATATATATATATATATATATATATATATATATATATATATATATATATATATATAATAAACCTATTACCAAGCCCAATAAAATTTTAAATGGTTAAACCTATTTAACCTTACCAGTAAGCCCATTAACTTTTTAAATAGTTAAGCTAATATCATTTACTTAATCTAAACTTAATTTAATATAAAAACACCAATTTAAACCCAATTTGTTTAAGTAATTAATTAAAGTATTTTGCTACAATACTTTTGTTTAGTTTATTGTGATAACAATTAGCATCGTATTTAGGGCTGCAAACGAATTGAACGTTCAACGAACAGTTCGTGAACCGTTCGACGAGAAGTTTGTTTATGTTCGTTCTTTAGTAAAGAACAAACACGGACAATAAAAATTTGGTTCGTTTAGTTAAACTAACGAACATGAATACAAGCCACGTTCGTTCATTTATGTTAGTGAATGTTCGATAATGTGTTCGTTAATGTATGTTCGTGAATGTTCAATAATATATTCATTTATGTTCGTTAACGTGTTCGTTTATATTCTTAATTTTTGTGCCGGGTATTTTTATGACTATTATATCAAGTATTTTTTTATATTTATGTTAAATACTTATTTATTTTTTTATTGATGTTGTGTAATATTTGTAATAAAAATATAAATTTTATTCTAAAATAATTCAATAATCATTTATATTCGTTTGTATTCATGAGCTTCTTTGTGTTCATCATGTTCATGAACATTTATTTGTATTTGTTTGTTTTTGTTTGTGTTCATTTGTGTTCGATAAGTGTTCGTGAACAGTTAATCAAAAACACGAACAAAGAATGTTATTCGTTAAATGTTCGTAAACAGTTCATGAACAAGTTTATTTCTTAACGAACGAACACAAACAAGGCCTTGTTCGTATTCGTTCGGTTCGTTTGTAGCCCTAATCGTATTATAAATTATTTGTATATAAGTTATTCGGCTTAACCTTTTTTACATGACGTATTATAGAGGCCCATTTTTTGTTCTCGACTTGAGCCCAGGTTCTTTTGGAAATTCTCGGGGCAAGTCTTGTATGAATGTAAATGTTAATTTTAAACATTTAGACATTCAAAAATGCATAAGGACTAAACTGTGTTTTATTAATCCTTGAAATTTCGAGTTGTGTGTTTTTAATACATTTACATTTCTTGAGTCACGTGAATCCTTTATACAAGTTATGTTCCGAGTATCAATTTTGTTCCTTGATATACTTTCCTTTATATTTATTGATTAACATTTATAAATACTGTTGATTCAAAAATGTCTTTTTTAGATTATATCTTCCGATCATGACGGATGATGGAGACCTTTTTCTACCTCTTTCTTATATCATAAAGTTTGTCTTTCAATCCAACTATTTTTGAATTCATATGAAGTTTAAATAATTTATATTTTATTTAATTATATGAAAAGACTACAATAACCCTAAATTAAGTATAAACACTTCATGGATTCTAGTTTCTAATAACTATACATGAAAATGTAAAATATAGCATTGTAAATAATGGTAAATTAACAGAAGGGTAATCAAGTTTTAAAAAATATTTTAATTAGGTCACTGAAATTTAAAAGTTTCTCTAATTAAGTCACTCAGATTTTATGTTTTATTTAAAAAAATTAACACGAATTTTACCATGTTTTTCTTTTTGTTTCAATTAGGAAATACGGTTTTTTGTTTTTTTTTGTTTTGGAATGTGGACGTGAAGTGGTGATGTGTATTTTAGATATTTTTATTTTTTAATATAATTAACATGTTTTTATAATTTTTAATACAATTTCATATATTGTGAATCCCAACCCCCGCATCTTCTTTTCCATTATTTCTTGAATCAAAGTAATTTGGTTATGCTTGATTTGATGGTTTGAAAATATGCATGATTTATATAATTAAAACACTTATGAAGTGGTTACTATTCAGTACAGGGGCGTCTTAACATTTTTAGAGGCCTAAAGCGAAGATGAAATCGGACGCCTTCTAAAATTTTATAGTTAAAAACTCTCATGTTTTGAAGCACAATCACTATTTGATTCATAATTCCTAAATTAGTTAATTTAAAGCAAAAAACTAATTGATTCAATAATTTTATATTTTAATAAACTATAACAAGTAAAAAGCTAAAACAAATAAACAATTAGCAATGTGCAAATCAAATAAAAAGAAGCATATACAAAACCAAATCAAATTTAGAACAATTATCAATTAACAACTTGTCCTTAGAACAAAGAATTAAAGAAAAACAATTAGCAATACATTAAGCAATTTATCTTATTTAGGGAGAAAATCAATCAATCAGAGAACCCGTTTAGCCTAGTACCTAATCGTGAGTCCGTTACTCCACTAGATGTCTAAATGAAATTGAAGTTTAAAGGCTTCTTAATTGCAAAGAAAACAAAGAAGCAAATCGTGACTCCACCGGATGAAATTAGAGAAGCAAATGAACGGTTGGGGGGGGGGGGGGTTCTTATTCATGACTCCAGTGAAGAAATTGAAGTTTTGGGTGACTGGGTTCGTTTGGGGCAAGCAAAATCATAAGCGAATCATAGGTGCGCGGTTGTTCATCTTACCCATTTGACTTTGTTCGTCTCTTCGTTTCAACTCCCCCCACTCAAACCCCCAATCAGAAATTCACCAATAGCTTGTGTTGAAGATCTACGACTTGCCGACCTAGGTTTTCTTTCTTTCATTCATTATGTTTTTTTTATTTAGTTTATTTTGGGCTTAGATCGAGAATGAGATATACAATAAAATTTATTTTTTGGTGGCCTATTAGAATAAGTTGGCCTAAAGCCCTAGCTTATATTTTCAAACTGTTGAGTCTTCCCTGCTGAAATTCAGTACCATTTTCTCTGTAAATAAATAATACACACATAAACATATAAATATTTTACTAATTAATTGCAAACTTCGAAGTGACACGTATAAATGCCTCCCTTACACCTTCTACATAACGCAGTTGACAAGTTAGAATACAAAATTGAGGTATCAAAAATAAAATTAGAAAATTTTATAAAACGATATATAAATATGTGTGTCTATATATACAGAAACGCATTAGAAGAAAACTTTATTCATATGTGAAAATCAAAAAAACTACTATGGACCAATGAGATAATTTTTGTTTAAGGTCGTTCTTTATTATTTACAAACGTATAGCGGTTGTTGGAGAAACAGTGGTTTAAATTAATGGTCATGAAACTCTAGTTTTGATAACGTTAAAAAAGTAACATATGTTATGAATTGTTTAATAGTATATATTCACATTTCACATGCAAGTCTCTTGTTTAACAAAGATAAATTCACTAAGTATACACCCGCTGCATCAAAAATTTTAGTTTGCTTACACATCTCGCGGTAAAACTCCACACGTGAATTTTTAGGGTGTAACATATATTTTCACTCAAGAGCCACTTTTTTTGGGCCAGCATCCCCTTTCTCTAGATGGCACTCCTTGTGATCTTAAAACTAATAATATACTTTTCACATTAACTTTTAGATTCAAAGAATACTTATTACAGTATTACCAATTATTATAATTATTTGACTAACTTATATATATATAGTTTTTGAATGTACCTTACATTACGAATGTTGTCCTTAAAGTTTGACAAGTACACCGAGTATTCTTTTATTTAAAAATTTGCCATGCTTTTTGTCATTTCCACTAATGGAAGTTAACATTTATTTGTTACAATTATGTAAATAACAATATTGTTACCATTCAAAGGAATAAATGTGTAAATTTCATCATTCTTAAAATTTTATTTTATTTACTTTACTTATATTATCAATTTTTTAATATTATTTTAGATATTACTAGCTAGTTAATTTTAGTTTATTTTCGTTAACTTTATTTATAAATGTTCTCATTAATTGGTATATATTATTAACAAAAATATAAGTTATATTACATAAAATATACGAGTATAACAACGTAAAGATGTCCGGATTTCATACGGGCTCGGATAGGTCCATTGTGGCCTTGTGGGTCCTATTCTCATACTATAAATTTGAGAACAACAAGTTTTATAACGAACCCGGATGACAATTCAACGAAACAACATATTCTCAGTTCTTAAACCACTTTAGACGATGGTATTAGTAAACCCAAATCCACCAATTGTTGAATATGATGACTTCTCCTAGAATTGAGCTTTTGATTAAGCCATTTCCATCATCTCTGGAAGATCAAATCCCTTTATGTGTTAGAAGCTCTACTTCAGTCCAAAGAGGAGTATGCCTGGTAGAACAAAATACTACTCGAAGAAGGGTATACCGTATATGCAGGATTATCCATGATGTCGATGAAAATACACTAGATCATCGGGGAAATCATGACCATGCGAAGACAAGCACAATCCAGGTTTGGATCGCTCGTTTGATTTAATATTTAATGATCAATTATAATTATGTTTCTGTTTCAAGTTATGTTTTCGTATTTTCTATAACCATTCTTTTTAGTTTATCTAATGTAATTTTTAGTTTAAAAAATTATATACTCTTTAAGTTTTATTGGTTTTATAGAAAAATAAATAACTAAATTGAAAATAAAAATATTATAATAAATGAAAATTATATAAACAAAACTATATTTTATAACAAAAAACCAAATTTAGTTAACTACTAATATTTAAGATAAGTCTGTAAAAATAGATGTGATGAGAAAAAGAGATATGAGAAAAAGTAAGTAAATAAGATAAAAAAAAAAGATACTCTAACTATTTTGGGTGAACTTGGCTAATTAATTTATGAGATTGCCATATTAGGTTTAACTTTATTTGATCAAAAATCATACTTTTTGCAATTAAACCTTTGAATAACATCAAAATTAATTCAGAGAGTGACTTTAATTACTTTTTATTAACACAATTTCATGTAATATAAGGTAAAATCGAACAATAACATATGATGTTATATAATTAAATACAAACCAATTCAAGAACTATTAATCATTAGGGTAGGGTTATAGTAAGAATGATATTTAAAATTAAAAGGTGTAAGATGAATCTTAGGCTTGACATGTGTCATTTTATTGTTTTAATAAGGTGGACATTTCGATAATTGTATCAAATATATATCAGTTCATTGTGTCATTTACATTTATTTTGTTATATATTTACATTATTTGTTATATGTATTTATCATAATATTTTACGTTTGAGATCATATTGTATTATTGTTGTTATGGTTTCTATATATTATATAAACTTGTTATGCAAAATATATTGAGAAAATTAAGAAAAAAACGTCTCGAGATACAAATGATCTATATCAGCTAAAGATTGGTATGCAAAATTAACATAAAGCCAATACTTCTGATCAAGATTTGATAACGAGCCAACAATAACCCGACATGCGCAATATAGATAATGAATGATCAAGGTAATATGAAGTTGAATATAGAGAGATATAAAAATGATTTTAAAGTAAAATGACTAATTTTTAAAAAATGAAATGTAATAAAAACAATGACGCTTTCAAAAGATTCTTAGAACACCAAACCAAATTTCATAAGTGTTTATCAACTAGTTAGTTTGAAACCAACTCAACTTGGATTTTTAAAGTGGTGGTAGATGAAATATACCAAAAGAACAAATATTCGTATAAGTTTCATTGTAGATATAAGTTTTTAAATGAGTTTGAATAGGAAAACATCTAAGATCAAGAGAGGGAAGAAGAGTGTGTGATACTAATATGTGTCATTTGTTACTTTTGTCTTTATCGTTACTACTAAGTGAGATGTAGGAGTGTGTATAAAATCGAAAAAACCAAACCGTAACCAAAATAACCGATTTAACTGAATCAAAAACCAAATCTTATAAAAACCAATGGTTTCAGTTCGGTTTTGTTTTTGCTTGTAACTAACCGAAAAAATCAAACCATCGAACTTGTAATTTACTTGTATTCATCCACTTTTAAAAATATTTACCTTATTAATTACATATTAAACTTACTATCTAAAAAAAGATTGAATATTTAGGGTTCAAGAATAATCTTTAAGCTTTTTGTTTCAATTAGTACATTAATGCGACTCATTTAGTTGTTTTGTTATTGCATTTTACGGATTACAATTATTTTAAATGTCAAGTAATTTATAAAGAATATATATATATATATATATATATATATATATATATATATATATATATATATATATATATATATATATATTATTTTACATACCAAATAAATGATGTAAGCCAAAGTTTCTAACCTAAATTAACTATTTTTGAGTACTTTTTTGCCCAAACTTTTGATGCCCATAAGTTAAAACCAAAAAAACTAAAACCAAATGATTTTAAAAATCCAAAAACTAAAATATTAGTTTTTGGTTTTGGTTTGAGGCCAAAACTGAAACCAAAGTGACCCATGCACATCTTTGGTGAGACAAGTGTGAAGGTGATCAGTTTCTTGTAAAAGAGTGAAGAAATGTATATTATAAGATGGCCATTTCCTTGTAAAGAGTAAAATAAATATATGTTGTAGAGGTGATCACTACCTTGATTAGTGAAATGAAGAATATGATCACTACCTTTATTTAGTGAGACGAAGAAGGTGATCATTCCCTTGGATTAGTGGGGTGAAGAAGATAATTACTTCCTTTGATGTGAGGGCCCATTTTCAAGAGACCTCACAGTTGGTTTAACCATCATAATAGAGTTCTTAAACTAAAATTTTCATTAAAGTGGAAATTGTGGATCATTCTTAAAACATCTAATATTCAAACAAGTAACCATTGTCTTAACACATTAACAAAGAAAACTAAGATGTTAGTCTTTATTATGTTAGGGTTCCATCTCATCACATGTCATTTCAATCATAGCTTTAGTTGTCCTAAATAATCTAACATGTCAACTATATAGTCAATGTTACTGAGTGATTCTAACTTTAATTTAAAGCAAAAGAAAACTTGGTAAATCATACATTACATATCAACAACTTGAATGAATAATTTATTGTCACATAAATTCATATCATAGTCCTAACATATCATAACCACGTAAGGAATCGTACAGATGCTAGCAAGACATGTTAACATATATGCAGGACCGGTTATGGTTATACAACAGTTTCACACATACTCCATTTTAGGCCTTTCTTGAATAGAAGAGAGGACAAGAACTTTATACAGTTTTCTTCTTTTTATTTCTTTTTTGATCTTGAGGAGCAATTCAGGAGCCTCAGCCTTCTTCCTTTCTTTTGACACTTTACTGTCAACCAGTTCATTCAATTCTTCTAAGGGAAGAGAGATCAATTCATCTATATTGTAATTTCTAGACCTTGGATAGTTCAATCTGGCTTCCCTTAACTCATCTTCTTGACTTGATTCTACACTTGAGATCTGGCAAGGGAAAGGTTGTGAGACACCTTCACCAAATGGTGTCTCATTGAGGGTAATGGGTGTTGCATGAATTATAGTCTCAAGGTTCACAGGTTCTTTAACTGGGCCTTTAACTGTGGTTTTCCCTTCGAAGCTAATCTTTGGGTCTGCTTTAGTATCCAATTGACCAACTATTTTTCTTACTAGCCTCTATCTATATAAACTGGTTCTTCTCTTAAACTCCTCAGACACCCTCAGCTGAATCCTCTCAGCTAACCTATCAGCTTGTCTGTTTTGGCTTAGGTTGGCAAGTGGAAGGTCAAATAGAGGAAAACTTTTATAGAATCTCAAGAATTGGAAGTTGAAAACTTCTTGTTGACCTTGATATCTAGAAATCACTAGGGCTCTTCTATCATTGTCATATAAAGCACTAGGGCTCTTCTATCATTGTCATACCTGCATACTACTATTGAACTATTAGCAAGGTGGATGGTGGTGACATAACCCTTGGTACACCCTACTCAAATAGACTTTTAAAAATGGCATCCACATTGATGTGAGCCTGATAAGGTGGTTGAGTTTAGACAATTGCAAGTGAGGGTGGTGAGTCCTTAATGTCCATACTCTAGGCACTTCTTCCAATTTATATGGATGTGGTGATTGTCTCCTCTTTTATGGTAGCATCACCTACTTGCATAAGTGAGCTGGAGATTAAATCCACCACATCCACAGGTTCTTGTGAACTTGGTTGAGCATGCCTGGCAAGCCTCTCAGCTAACTTGCCCTTAAGATCGGTGATCTCAAGTTTCTAATTACGGACTTGCCTTTGTAAGGTAGCCACTTGAGATTCCAGGTGACTAACCTTAGAAACCAAATAGGTGCAGGCTTATATTAGAATTTGCATCTTTAGTTGCATACTCCTCTCATATTCATCAGAAGAATCAAGAGAGGGTGAGAGTACATGACCAAAGTCATCTCCCTTACCACTAAATATTATATCTTGGTCTCTATATTATCCCTGCTCAATTATAGCTTCATAAGAAATGCCAAGGAGCTGTGTTGCTATTGTTGAGGTCTTACAGATGTAATCACTTGTAAAAGTGAGAGTCTCTTCCATATAGACCTCCTGAACTTGTTTAGAAAGGTCCACCTTAGTCATGGGTAGATGATGTGGGCTAGAAATGGGATTAGCAGGAGCACTCATCTGTCCTAGAATAATAGAGGATAAGAGAGACTCATGGTACTCACTGAATCCCATATCCTAATCATCATATAATTATAAGTCAGGGATTGGTTGATTGAGGTCCAACGGCTGGGGATGGTAATTGTCCCTCGAAGGTTGTTCATCTTTTAGACTCAGAATGAAGGCTTACAGCTTGGGTTATGAGCTCATCAGGCTGAGAAGGAGGAACCGTAACACTGATTATTAAAGGGATGGGAGTGGTTTGCTCCTTAGGGAAAGTGGGAGCTCTTGGTTCCACTTCCTCCTGTGTGGTTAAGTATATAGGGGCCTGCTCAATCCGAATAGACTGAGTAGAGGTTCGTTTTCTTTTTCTCTGGTAGGTGATGATGATTTGTGGTTGTGTGGGTGGTGAAGATGAAGAAGGCCTGGGTTCAACATTGGCTGGTGCAATCAAGTTATCACCTTGAGTAGGGTGCTCTAATATTTTTGGGACAACAGTCGTTTCTACCCCGGAAAAACCAGCATTGGTTTTTCTCATTATCTTAAAGATGTCAGGATTCATCTATCCCAATTTAAGAACATTACATGTTCCCCTCAACTGTGTGCAAGTTGAAAATGTGTTGGATATAATATTCAAATGAATCTAAGTTGGTAAGTAAGCTTGTATAGACAAGCTGTGAGTACTTGAACTTGATGCCCTAGACCATTCCATGGACTATATAGGATAGATCTTGTGGAACTTGGTCCTATCCTTTATGTTTGTTTGATAATGAATGGATTACAACATGAAAGAGGTATTTTCATTGAAAAAAGACCTTACCCTTTTTTAAAGGTCCTCATAGAGTAGTCGCCTTCATAGCCCATCATCCAAAATGATCCATTGACTGCTTCTTTAAAAAAGGACAGTTCACCTTCTTCATTATCCAGCTTCAGATGTTGATTAATGGTGGCTAGAGTGACGAATACTGTCTTCCCTTGCACTAATGCAGATACCTACCAAGATAACCTCTTGGCAGGTCCTCCAGAATTCCCACAGTTGATCTTCATAGAGTGGAGGATCTATAATGAGAGCGGTGAGGTAGGATGAGTGGGAAAGATAGTTGCATATCCCTGAAAAACCAGGGTCTTTATCGGATGATAATAAGAGCTACCTGATTGTGTTATCTGTGTAGATGCATGACAATGGCTGGTTTTGGGGTTTAGGGTTGGCCATTTTCTGAAGCTATTTTGGAAAGAGTGGAAGAACATTAAGGGTTTGTGGGTGATTTAGAGCTCGAAGATTTCAGATGAAGAGGAAGGGAAAAGAGAAGGAACCATTGTAAAGGCTATCTATATGCTTGGATGTGAGACAAATTTATTGCAAAAGGATAAAATTTGAAATCCGGATGTTGGTCCCACCTCAGAAAAGGTGCCCAAAAATGTAGTTATCTTGGAAATTGAAAATCTTCCGAAGGTAATTTGCCATTGGAAGTTTTAAAGAAAGCTTCTGAAGCAAATTTGACTTTGAAAAGATATTCCTTAGTTTTGGAAGAATTAATTTAGAAGAAAATATACTTAGAGTAATTTTGCTTACGAGACACATTTGGTTTCGGAAGATATTAAACTTTAGAAGTTTCACTCAAGAAGAGAATAAAATTTCCGAGACTTATTGTTTTCTGAAAAAAATTATCCTTTAAAACATATAAGTACTTAGAAGCATATTTAAGCTTTTGAAGATATATTAGAATTTCTTCCAAGGCTAAATCCTTTAGTAAGTTGTTATTAGTTTTGAATACATAATTTTCTTCCAAAGTCGATTTAATGTCTTTCGAAATAAAATCTATTCATAATCCTTGAAATTCTAATAAGTATATACTTTGGAATAAATTTATCCAAGATAAACAGAGCTTATATGAGTGATAAATTAGACAACTTTAAAGACACACATGTTTGAAAAATAATTTTGAAATTAATTTAAGAAAATCTACTCAAAGTTAATCATCCCAGTAGCTGATACAAGATATTTAAGTTTTTGTTTATCAAATGCTTTTGTGAACAAATCATCATATTGTTTATTTCTGTGAACTTTAGCCAGTTTTATGAATTCTTTTTAAAATTATCTCTTATCAAATGATATCTGATGTTGATGTGTTTTGTATTTGAGTGTTGCACTGAATTCTCTATGATAGAGATAGCATTATTGTTGTCTATATGGATAGGAGTGTCTTCTTGAAGTTGAATCCATAATCTAGCATCTGATTCTAAATCCAAAGCACTTAAGCACAACAATGTATTCAGCTTCAACACTTGACGATTGACTTGAGACTATCCTTCCACCAAGGAATTAACATCCCCCTAATGTATACTTTATAGTCATGTTGCAGCCACTATAGTCACTATCTTTATATGCATATAGATTGAAGTCAAAATTTTTTGGATACCAAAGTCTCAGTTTGGAAGCTCCTTTAAGATATCTAAGAATCCTCTTGACAGCAACTAGGTGTGACATCTTGGGGCTGGCTTGATATCTTGCACATATGCATGTGACAAACATGATATCAGGTATGTTGGCTGTAAGATACATAAGATAACCAATTATAGCCCTATAAATATGTTTATCAATACACTCCCCCTCAAGATTAGGTCCTAAGGAGTGGTTTCTGGCTATGTGAGTCTTAGCAACCTCGCAGTCAGTCAGATGAAATCTGGTTAGTATGTCTTGTACATACTTTGACTAGTTTATGAAGATGGCATTGTAAACATGCGTCATTTGAATTCATAGAAAGAACATATGTTCCCCTATGGCACTCATTTCAAACCTATTCTTTGTTAGCTTCTCAAACTCTTTGAAGAGTATATCATTAGTTGACCCAAAGATGATGTTATCAACATAAACTTGAACCAAAATCAAGTCATTTCTTGTTGTATTGATGAGAGTGTGCTATTAATAGTACATGTTTTGTAACCATGTTGAATTAGGTACTGTGACAATGTCTCATACCATTTCCTTAGAGCTTGATGCAGCCCATAGAGAACTTTGTCAAGCTTGCAGACATAATCAAGATGATCTGGGTTTGTAAAGCCAGGTGGTTGCTTGACATACACTTCTTCATCTATCACCCCATATAAAAATACACACTTGAAATCAAGTTGGTAGACTTTGAAATCCTTGGATGTAGCAAAAGCAAGGAATAACCTTACAGCTTCAAGTCTTGCTACAGGAGCAAAAACATCTGTATAGTCAATCGCTTCTTTTTGAGTGTACCCTTGGACTACTAGTCTTGCCTTGTTCTTGATGAGAAACCCTTTATCATCTTTCTTGTTTTTAAAAACCCATTTGGTACTTATTGGCATATTTCCAGGTGGAAGAGGACATAGGTTCCAAACACTTTGTCTCTTGAATTGAAGAAGTTCCTTCTACATTGCATTAATCCAGCTTCCATCTTTCAAATTCTCATCAACGTTCTTTGGATTAATCTTAGACAAGAAACAAGAGTACACACAAACCTTTTTATCATGTGTTTGTCCTCTTGTTCTCACCTTATTCTTAACATCTCCAATGATGTTTATGGTAGTATGGTACTTGTGGATTTTCAGTTGAGGAGTTATAATAAGTTGATTTGACAGATCTAAATTAGTGAAATTTAGATCTGGTGATTGAGTATCACCTACCATATCAGCAACACTTATCAAGTGTAACTTGATGCAGAGAGTATGCGACATCATTGATGTTGTCTTCAGTGGAGTGGTTGTCAGCATCATTAAATTCTTAATCACTTTTACCATCTCCATCTCCTCCTACATTGGAAATCCCTTCATTTGAGTTTTATGCCTTATTGTTGGAATTTGCTGACAAAATTTCCACTTGCAGAGTTTGTTACCAATAGAGGTGAAAGAATTCTATCATTTGGTCTTCTTAGCTTAAATCTTGGATCAGGATCTCCTGCATATGTATTACCTGTTGTTCTTGAAACATCTTCACAAGATTTGCTAAAACAGTTGGTATCAAGATCAAATAGCCAATCAGGACTAGAACCTTTCACACTGGAAGTATGTTCATTGAAGGTTACATTGGCTAACTTCTCAACTACTCTAGTTCTAAGATTGTATACTCTATAAGCTGAGCTTGCGAAGAGTATCCAATGAAATGTCCATCATTTGCTTTCTCAGCAAATTTGGCTATATGATCTTAGGTATTCAAGATGGTGCATGGACATCCAAATGACCTGAGGAAACCAATGAAAAGTCTCTTTTGTGTCACAGCTCATAAGGAGTCTTACTATGAGTTTTGACTACTAAAATTCTATTCTGCACATAATAGGCAGTGTGAATTGCCTCTGCCTAGAAGGTGATTGGCAGTTTAGAGTTACAGAGCATGGTTCTTGTAGGCACAATAAGTGTTCTATTTCTCCTTTCAGCAACACCATTTTATTAAGGAGTTCTAGAAGCACTATATTGTTTTGATATACCCTTTTCATCACACAATGTATTAGGGATTTGATTTTTGAATTCAGTTCCTTGATCATATATTATGATCTTCACCTTGTGATCACATTGATTCTTAATTTTAGAATGAAGGATCTCAAGATTTCAAGGGTCTTATCCTTACTTCTAAGAAAGAAGATCCAAGTATATCTTGTGAAGTTATTTGTGATCGTAAGACAATATGAAGTTTTTTCTAAATTTATTACGTTGGTGGGGACAAGAGATCCATATGTAATAAGTGAAGCGGAGTAGTGATGGAGTTTATTTCCTTTGGCTTATAAGACACTTTGTGTTGCTTTTTTTCATACATGCAACACAATGACCATCACTTGTAAACTATTTCTTTGGTATTCCAGTTACCAAATCATCTTTAATTAATCTATTCTTGTTCTTAAAATTTACATGGCATATTCTTTAATGCCAAAATAAATACTTAAAATTTACATGACATATTCTTAAAATGTACATGGCATATTCTTTTATGCCAAATCATCTTTAATATGTTTTCATTCAACGATATAAATTCGAGTTAATCCACATATTGACGTAAATTTACTTCGGAAACGACTTAGATTGATTGTAGTGTATACTTTATCACGCCGTGTACGATGTCGCAGCAACGCGCGGCTGGTGAAAGATCTAGTTAATCGGTAAACATAATATTTTAAATATTTAGTGTGTGTATTAGTTGAAAGAATATTTGAAATGTACACCCAATAAGTCTCTTTCCCATTTTTCTGCTGACTTGTGACCATAAGTTCCAAATCAAAGTCGCATTTCAAAATAAAAATGAAAATAAAAAAGAAAGGAAAAGAAAATTTCCAAACCAAATTGGCAGATTGTTTCAGTTTACATTTCAGACCAAATTAATATTTTATTGACAACTTGGTCTTCTAAACGTCTTTCCCTTAAAGGTTATTTTTGTTAAAGTCATAATTTTATGAAATAATGATTGAATTTCGGGATTGTTTAATTAGGTTATTCATAAAAATATTTTTATCTTAATTAGGTCACTCGTAGTTTTTTTACCAATCAAATCACTAAAGTTTCAGGATTTTTCTAATTAAGTAATTCATAAATTATGAAATTTTTAAAATTTAAATTTTAGAAAAATAACAATATTTATAAAAAACCAAATTATGCAAAAAAAAGTTGCGATAAAAATGAAAACAAATATAAGTGATCTATTTGAAATATTCCTAAAATTTTATGATCTGATTGGAACAAATAAAAATATTAGTGACTTGATTGAAACTAATAATAATATTAATGAGTTAAATGAAACACTTTTAAAACTTACTTAGTGTTATGTGAATTTTTTTCAGTCAAATTTCAAGTTTTATGCATCATATATAAGTCCTTAATGCAGTCATATGCATATTTTTTTCCTCACACATCTTCATGGGTGGACCTAATAAGAAGAGGACGGGTCAACCTAACCCGTAAAATTTGTGTTCAATATGTAATATACATTAACAGTTTTCAATCGACCATGTATTTTTTTGAATGTCAACTCCAACGAATAACTTTACAACCCGTAAACAAAATAATTTTTTTAACTAAAGATCCACTAACTAAAAATTAAATTATATGTTCATTTTTGTTAGTAATAATAAACCAAAAATCTAATCACCACTTAAGCAAAATGTCATGCAATGGATTTCAGTAGATGAAATTAATAAACACATAGGCAACTATAAAATATAATATTTTTATCGTTTTTTAATGAAATCAAATTTTAGTTACTTGTTTTAGAATGTTATTGTATCTGTTTTTATGTGTGTGACCCAATCCTAACTGAAAATTCCAACATGAAATTAAGATACATTTGAAAACCATATTACTTATCGACGCCGGAGAAAAAAAATTATTGGGTCTGCTCTTGCATGTCTTACCTTTCACGCGTCTATATTAGTCGAAGCCTCTAGTTATAATAATAGTATATGGTATGAAGATATGTTTGTATTCATTCCAAAAAAGTTAAGGGTTCAACTTATATCATAAATAAATAATATAAATTTAGAAGTATGTTAAAGGTGTATGTCGTTAAAAAAATTAGGGTGATCATTATGACTTAAGTGTAGCTTATTAATAGAACAACCATAAAAACAATTAAGTAGTTGAATATAGGATGAGCTCAAAGTATCAACAATTCTGATACAACAATCTTGTTAGAAAGGTTTGGTTAGCACAAACCCACATTTACGTCCTCCAACAAAGAAATGCAAAAAATTAAGAGAAAGCTTGGCTAGCATGAATCTGTAATTTCGAGTTTTAGATTCGGACTTATTTACCAATAAGTTTTAGATTCATTGGTTTGGAAGTAGGCACCTCATGATTTTCTAATGTGAAGGTCATATGATCAAGTTTCACTTTTTGCAATATGATTCAAGTAGGTCAAGAGTTTTACTACAATAAACCTTTGGGTGGTGGGTTTTTCTTGAAACGGTGGGTAGGCCGTGCCAACAATATTGTCTGTGTTCATGTGTGTGGATGACTTTTCGCAAATAAGTTTACCCAGATAATGGCTTTACAAATTGTGTATTCTTACACTTTAATAAGTACAATGCACATTTTTTTTCAAAAAAAATTAATTTCTTTACACTAGTTGATGTTAAGTCTTAAATTAAATATTATCATGTACATAACATGTGAGGGTATTTTTATTAATTAATTTAAATGAACTACTTTTGTAATTTACTTGAATAGAAAGACATCGTCTTCCACTAGTGTTATTCTTAAGCTTCTTCTCTACTACACTAAAACCTTAAAGTCTCTCAAACCAAACAACAACCCACCCCCCCCCCCCCCCCCCCCGACACACACAAAAAAAAGGTTTTCCTGCAACATACTACTACAAAACCAACCAAGGTGATGATGTTCTTAATGAAATGACAATGAAAAGAGTATACGAGGTGTTTTGATATAGCAGTGAGTGTACAATTTTTAAAAAGCTAAAAGTCAAGTGTATTTATTAAAGTGTAAGAACAAACTATACAATTAGATATATTTATTAAGTAAAATCTATGTAATCTACTCTTTTTCTTCATTAGAAAACACTAAGGTTTCTCATACGATATTCAAAATCCGTATTTCAATTTCTAATGAAAACATTTATTAAATCAAGAATTATTAATGAACATAGTTAAACCAAATAATTACTTATTTTACAAAATAGTAACCCTAAATACATTATAAAATCTAATTACATGTAACAAAATAAAATTAAAAAAATAATGCGAATATATTGGATAAGACCTAGTCTAATATTCACACCAAACCCACCAAACAAGTTCTCATCTAAAATACTTCATATTGGGAAGGAGACACGTTTGGGCCCGCCATCATCCCTTGTTTGTTGACTTATGAAGGTGTGAATAACAAAGTACTTAAACAACTATTAACAAAATCAATATCAACAGTTTATTATTATTAATTAGGACAACACAAAATATAATTTTTTTTATCTAACTTACAATTTTTTATAACTAGTTGGATTTAAAGAACACAAGATTTTATTGTGTTAATTAAGACGTTAATAATTGTAAGACCAACCAACTTTTAATGTTGTAGTTGTTTATGTCTTGAATATATTAACCATTCTTGAAATATAACATAAATATTAATCTGTAGGTTTTGATTCATACTAAGAAGATAAGTAACCCCACGCTTGGCCTGATTGTTGTTGGTGGCTTTTGCATCAACTTGAAACCTTGGAGATCGAACGCAGGTCCATTGTGAAGAAGCCCAGGGTTTCACCATCACACTACCACTTTGATCCTGCTTATTAATCAAATAAGCTTAAATTTTGGCTAAAGTTTGTTTACGCTCAATTGTATTTGTGTTTTTAATGAAGCCATCTGTATGCTTACAAGCTCCTCAAATCGTTTGAACCCTACACGTCATACAAAATTTAGTAACTTGTATTCGCCAGCTATTTTGGTTATATATACCTCTTTCCCCCTCCCAAGAACATAACAATTTATTATTATTTTAATAATTGTATGTTAATGTTTATTAATACTAGTTCACAGGTTTTGTTTGTTTTTTCTTTTGTTAACCAAACAATTAGACATTTAAAATAACCAAATATTTATTAAGCTATATATCAATCAAATAAATCCATAAATTTTCATTTTTAACACCTAACTACTTGATATGAAACGTGTAAGAATTTAAAAATCTACCCTAATTTTTACACATATAAGATGATAAAATTAATATTAATACATATACAATAAAAAACCAAACATAATTCACAAAATCTATGCTCGTCCCTTGCCCGCTGATTTAGCAAGATTGCCATCGTTTGAAAAAACAAAAACCCAATTTTCTCACTCCTCCGCAATTGTCGCTTTAATTTCACACACACACAGAGAACACAGGTATATAAATGGTGTAACAGCAATCAATAGCTTCCCGTGATCCACACAAATCATCCATCTACTTCAATCATTCTCCATGATTTCTTGCGGTTAACAAATGGGTTGTGTGACGTCGAAGCAGGCGGTGTCTGTCACGCCGGCGGCCGATCATTCCGGCGTCTTTCGGGACAATGCGGTGGTGGGTTCTGCTCGGAAAACCAAGAAGAAGATCACCAACGACTCGGGCCTGAGTGGGACCGCCAGCGACTTGGGTGAGTCGGGTAGAGCGAGTTCGACCACCGGTGCCGGTGGTGGTGACTCGGTGAGTTTTAGGTTGGGGAACCTGCATAAGTACGTTGAAGCCGAGCAGGTGGCTGCGGGTTGGCCCGCCTGGCTCAGTGCGGTTGCTGGTGAAGCTATTCAGGGTTGGGTGCCTCTCAGGGCTGAATCCTTTGAGAAATTGGAAAAGGTATGATTTTCATTTCATATACTCAGATTGTGTTCAAATGGGTCATAGTTTTTTTTGTGTTTTGAGGGTTAAAGATTAAAAAAAAAAATGGTGTTTGAATGTGATTATCTGATGAATTTGGTTGAATAGGTTGGACAGGGTACATACAGCAGTGTGTTTCGAGCTCGAGAACTCGAAACAGGGAGGATAGTGGCCTTGAAGAAGGTTCGTTTCGACAATTATGAACCTGAAAGTGTGCGGTTTATGGCAAGAGAAATCGTGATTCTTCGAAGGCTTGATCATCCAAATGTTATGAAATTAGATGGGATCATAACGTCTAGGTTGTCATGTAGCATATATCTTGTTTTTGAATACATGGAACATGACATTTCAGGCTTACTTTCTTGCCCAGATATTAAATTTACTGAAGCACAGGTTATAGTTTGCACAAATTCATGTTATTTTTCATAAGTTTATGGATCTTGGAGTTAAAAGGCTGACTTTTGTGATTTGAATGATGAAACAGATCAAGTGTTACATGAAGCAGTTGTTATCTGGGCTTGAGCATTGTCATTCGCGTGGTGTGATGCATCGCGATATCAAAGGAGCGAATCTTTTGGTGAATAATGAAGGAGTTATGAAAATTGGCGACTTTGGGTTGGCGAATTTCTGTAATTCTGTTGGTGAAAAGAAACAACCATTGACTAGTAGGGTTGTGACCTTGTGGTACAGACCACCTGAACTTTTGTTGGGGTCAACTGATTATGAAGCTTCTGTGGATCTATGGAGCATTGGGTGTGTTTTTGCAGAGTTGCTTCTTGGTTCACCAATTTTACAAGGAAGAACAGAGGTATAAACTCTCTTTGATTACCAAAAGTCAAACTTATTACTTTTGAACTTCAAGATAACTTCCAAAGTATGATTTATACCGAAAGCTGTATGATAGATGTAGTTTGATATGTAACTATCTGTCATCTAAAACCATTGTTCTTGAAAATATTTTATGGGCTTTTTACAGTTTGTAGTTCAAAAATCTCTATTTTGAACTCTTAGGAGTCAAGAAAGTGTATTTTGCATCTTGAAAATCTGTTAAAAGTTATTTGAATTGATCTTGATTAGAGGTGTCTAACAGGTGGAACAATTGCACAAAATATTTAAGCTTTGTGGCTCGCCACCGGAGGACTACTGGAAAAAGTCAAAGCTTCCTCATGCCACATTGTTTAAACCACAACATGCCTATGAAAGTTGTCTTTGGGAGACTTTTAAAGACTTGCCAAAATGTGATGTGGAACTTATTGAAACCTTGCTGTCTGTGGAACCATATAAGCGAGGGACCGCCTCTTCTGCTCTTGCATCTGAGGTACCACGTTAAATAATTTTGTGAAGTTGTCATTTTTTGACTTTGAAAGTCAAGATATGTATTCAAACAGATACAGTTGTGTGTGTAGCTTTTGAATAAAAAGTTCAATTAGCAGGTTAAGGTTACAATAATTGGTATAACTAGAAGAATAATTCACATTAAGAATGTAAAAGTATGGAACAAATTTTAATTTAGAAAATAAAATTTTGACATTTTAAAGTCAAATGAGCAGACAATTTCATCACCTATTTATGCTTTGGGATACAACTCAATATGATTTTGAAACATTATTTGCTGTGCAACAACAGTATTTCAAGACAAAGCCGTATGCATGTGATCCATCAAGTTTACCAAAATACCCTCCAAACAAAGAGATCGATGCAAAACATCGTGAAGACGCAAGCAGGTAACTAGTTGAGTTCAGTCTGCATGACAAACTGAATTCAGGACAGAACCTTTTTTGTATTTGATCCATATAACCGCCATTGAGAAAAAGATCATGTATTTTATAGGAAAAAGCCTGCTGGGAAAACTCGCAGACCTGAAATCTCAAGAAGGTTAGCCAGAAAACAAAATGGCTTGACTAAATTGGCACCAGAAGAGGTCTGTTTCTATATCTACACAAACATATTGTCTGTTGTTCATTTTCCATCTAATCTTTCGGTTAATTGAACATTATTTACAGAGTTTACCAGGTCAAAGTCAAACAAGACTTAAAGTCAGCGGAAATAGTTTAGATAATAAGAAAGGAGGAGATCTAATTTTGGGGTTTGAGCTACGAAAACCTTCTATAAACACAAAAGATGACCGTTCACACACAAAACATGCATCTCAAGATGACATTCCATTTTCTGGCCCATTACAAGTTCCCGGGTCAAGTGGATTTGCATGGGCCAGAAGACGACTAGATGATTCTTTATCTGTAAGGTCACGCAGCCGGTCCAGTTCAAGAAGCCTAATTTCTGAACCTTCTGGCGCGTTACATTTGAAAAATTTCGAGTCCAAATGTAATGAGAATCTTGATCGAACCAATTCCAGAGGTCGAGATGCCAATAGTCTGATCATAAAGAGCTGGAGCCAATTAGAGCAACCTGATTCATTTGATGCAGGGTCAGATGCGTTGGTCAAGAGAATGAGTATGGTAAGTGAGAAACTCTATTGAGTATATATTTCCTCAATAGGTGTGAAATATTAATATTTTGAATGTTGCATTACAGATTTATCAAGATAATGAAGAGAAGGTCGAGTTTTCAGGACCTTTATTGTCTCAACCAAATCGAATCGATGAACTGTTAGAGAGACACGAGCGCCAAATTCGCCAAGCAGTTCGAAGATCATGGTTCCAAAGAGGTAAAAGCTTATTTACCAAAATTGACTTCTTTAGTCAACCATTGACTTTAGAATCAAGCTTTATGACAACTGTTGTTTGTGCAGGGAAGAAAGTGGGCTAGTTAATTAGAGATGTTTCTATACAACAAGTCTTGAAGGTCCAAATGTTGTGGAAAGTTGAAGATTATTAAGGGTCCAAAATCATTAACAGGTTCGCGGTCAAGTGAGCTTGTGGTTTGGTTAACCAATAGGGTACATGGGTTGAAGGGTTTATGGTTCATGGATCATAATCTTCCTCAGTCTGATCTCTGTTGTTGGTGGCCTTGAAAATTATTTTTGAGTTAAATTTGATTATATTTATTAACTGATGTTGGGTATTTGATCTAAGGTTCAAACTCTATATACCCCTACCCCAACCCACCTTTCCTCTATATAATACAGTACATGTAAAGGTTATTTAATACATAATTATTAGCACCATTATTATATTATTTTGTATATATTTATGTGATGTATATTCATCTATGAAATAGTGGTAGGGTTAGTTATATGTTTCCTCATATATAGGACGGTCTGACATGAATAATATTCTTTCACAACTCAAATAAACCATCCTTCTCCACCCGCCACCATACCTCCATCAACCCTAAACCAACACCTAACGACCCAAACCGGCATTTTGAAACCTATGCAAAAGTTTAACCTACACACAACCATCTCACCCGTCTCGACAACATACACCAAAGCCTTTACGGACCTAATGCAAATCGAGTTTAATGTGTTGCAGGGAATGAGACTTAGGATTTGGTTTCATGCCTGGTTGATCGACTTGTAAATAGATGCATGTGGCTTTTCCGCCACAAATTTTGAATGGATGGGACGTTGGAATGCTATAAAGCAAGGTTAGTCGTCATTAGGAAGTTCCAAGCAGTGAGGATTGATCGTGAGGACACTTTTAGTCCATTGGTAAATAAGCATGACCTATTTATCTCTCTCTGTGTCACTTATTATTGGTCAATCCACCGATTGGACATCAAGAACGCCTTCCTCCATGGAAACTTTTAATGCATTAACCATCAGAATTTGTCAATCAACAATATCCTAATTTAGTGTGTCAATTAAAGAAATCATTATACGTGCTCAAACAAGCCCCTCGAGCTTGGTACACACAATTTGCCACTTGCATTACAACCAAACCATCAAGTAGTAGTGCATGTGACAACTCTTTGTTCTACAAACATGCCCTAACATTCTTATCCATTACGTTATGTGAATGACAGCATTCTAATGGCCTCAAACAACACATTTTAAAATATTATCAACACACCCTCATGAAGTTTGCTATGAGCACTTGGTCTACTTACATAATTTTTTCAGTATAAAAGTTACAAGAAGTGAAACCAACTTGTATTTGTCTCAAGCCCAACACACCAAGGATATCATTGCCTAGGCCTCCATGATCGCATATGCCCCACTCTTGTAGACCTCTCAACCAAACTTTGTCATTGATGGTCCTTTTTTTTCTCATATCCTACATTATATAAAAGCTTGGTTGATGCTCTTTAGTATCTCACCTTCACATATCTCATGTGGTCCAGCATGTATGAGCCTCATGATCCTCCCTATGCCTTTATGAAGCGAATCATTAGATATGTACGTGGTAGAGTTGATTACGATCTTCGATGATTCCTTTATCTACTCATGCGTGAGTGGCTAATTCCTATGTGGATTTGGGTGGTTGTTTTGACTCGTGTTGTTCTTCTATATGTTATTGCATTTATGCTTGGCAATAACCTTATTCTTGGTCGTACAAACGCCAACAAACAGTCTCCCATTCAAGTGTCAAAGCGAAGTATGCATATACTAGGCAGCTCTTCTAGTATTTCAAAACTAGTTTGAGCATGTGTTAACCTTCCGCTCCATCCGAGGAAGAATACTAGCACCATTATTATATTATTATATATGTTGCATTTAATTGTTAATCTATACGACTTACATACTAAAATTTTTTCCAATACCAAATATATGAATTAACTTATAACTTAAAAGAGTTATTGTATTAAACGCAAAAACTATTAGCCTGGTTTAGAAGTTTAGGTTCAACCTACTCAGAATTATGACCCAAACATTATTGAGTGACGTGACTCTCTCACCGTATATCACTTCTAATAACATATTATTTGCTTTCTTTTGTTAGCTACATAAATTTAGTAGCTTATGTACATTTCTTTGCCTATTAATGCATCTTCTGTAGTAAACGTAATTATGAAATGTGTGTGTAAACCATCTGAACCATGTTTGTGATGGTATCATAGCAAAATTAGTCACTCTTGATCAAACCTTTCGAACCCTAATCACCACAACACATATCCGACACAAACGGCTACGAAACAAGCAAAGAAAACCTCAAAACCGATGGAAGCTCTTTTAACCATAGCTCTCCCTACTACCTTCACCCATCATATTATCTAAGACAAATGCATGTCAATGATGCATCAATTGATAACAACTAACTTAATTGAGTTCAAGAGATAAAGTATTTCTTTTTGCTAAAAACAAGATAGGATTAATTGACAGAACCATTAAGAAACTAGAGAAACCGATGCAAATCACCTGGCGTGGATGCTATGTGACGTGATAATCAAGAGATGGCTCATGACGACCATGGAAAAAGAGATTCGAGGTAGCATGAATTGTGCCCATTCTACTATATAATTTCGGTCAGACCATCGACAAAAGTTTGGGGGAGAAATTGCACCCCATGGATACAAACTGAAATAATCTATCTCGACTACTAGGCAAGACGAAATGATGGTCTCGACTTATAGGGGTTATGAGAGGAGATGTTGTATGTCCTTCCAACTCCTAAGTGCACACACCATGCTTGGGTATGTGGTCTTGGAAGTCTTTCAAAGAGCTTCGAGAGAAGGAGCAGCTTTATGAATTTCATATGGCATTAGATATCGAGTTCTTCATCATTAGGAATTAAATCCTAGTAATGAAACCCATTCCATCCTTGGGGAATGCTTAGCAAAGATCCATAACCGCTGAGAATAGGTCTTCTCAAGCAACTATGAAACGCTATACCACTTTAACTAAAAGCAAGAAGAATGATAAAAAGTCATTGTGAATTCTATGGAAGAACCAACCATAATCGTGATGAGTTCTTAAAACGAACCGATTATCCGGAGTGCTTGGGCGGGAAATAATAGATTCGTAAAAGGCAAGGTAAAGGCGACATGTGAAGAAGTCAAGACGGGTCCAGGTCTAACGAAGTATCCGTGTGAGTAGTATAAAAAAACACTTCAATCCCGAAAATAGAACAACACAAAGTGATGTCCCTCGTTTAGCTACCATGGCAAGTAAAATCTAACATGAAGATAAATGGATTGTCGATTTCGGATGCATGGAACACATAACTTCCGGGTCATATATTCTTGAAGTGTCACACCCCAACCTTGACGGCGGAATCGTCGAGATGTGAGGGTTAAGATTGTTCACAGCCACATAACACTATCTTTAAATGAAAATATTATTATCATAAGTTTTAAAAGTACAAATTACAATCATAAGTCTCAACATGAAAGTAAAAAGGGACATGTTTCACCCCAAAAGGTGTGAAATAAAATAAAAAGGGACATGGAAAACTTACATGATCAATTTGTATATAATTGGAGATTAATAGGAATAATAAACGTCGTTTCAACGTAATCCTTCACAAGGTACCTAAATTTATATATTACACATTTAAGTTTAATAATAAGATTAAGGTTTTAATGTGAACTAGGGTTTTGATAAGAAGTTTGTGGACTTTTATAAATAAACAAAGCTAATTAGTGAAATTATGCATATATTATAGTCTAGTAACAGAAAAATATACCTTTTATATAATTTTTAAAAGAATTAAATCTTTTATCAAAATTTATGGAATTTAAATTATAAAATGTAGGTAAATTCTATAAATATCATGATTAATCAATCACTAAAATAAATAATATAGTGACCAATAATAATTTAATGATTTAAATTTTTATTTAAGATCTATTTTATAAAAATAACTAAATACCT
The DNA here is from genome assembly GCA_025215565.1 of Flaveria ramosissima. Taxonomy (NCBI): domain Eukaryota; kingdom Viridiplantae; phylum Streptophyta; class Magnoliopsida; order Asterales; family Asteraceae; genus Flaveria; species Flaveria ramosissima. The sequence goes on from CM046045.1 coordinate 53,161,214, forward strand.
CATTTGTTAATAAATATTTGTTACAGTATTAAAAAAATAAATTTACAGAAATAAAATAAGTAACTTTAAAAATAAACAAAGTTCACAAAACCAATTTTTATATTTTTTAGAAATTTTTCTATATTTATTTGAAGGCTAGAAAGGCCCAAAAAAATAAATGAGGTTGCCGGGTTCGAACCAGCAAGCTAAGGGCTGTGGCCGTGCTAAATGATGGAATCTAAACTTTAAAAACACAATTTCAAGAATACTCCCAATTCTTATGAACCCTAATGTTATCTTCGATCGAATTGAGCCCAAATGTTTGTTGTTATTGATCAGTTGGTTAGGGATTTTGATCTCTTCTCGAAACCGAGTGTATTCATGTATTCAATTACCTAGTTGTGATATTTAATCGACGCGAACAAGAGTCCTTAAACCGTGACAGAGACTTGAATCGGTTCGATGTGCAATTGTTAGTGTCAACCAAATTAAACTCGTTTGAAGCTTCAGTAGATAACCAAGACTAAGAACCCTCTATCAATTGAAGGTGGCAATATGGAAGAGAAGAGGTTCGGTTAAGTGTGAGAAGCCGTGAGTATAGGTATTCGATTGTGATGATTTCAGGTGTTAGACTAAAATTGTATTTAGGAATTGATTAGAACCGGTTAATCGATTGTGTATGTTCAATTAATTTGATTATTATTGATCTTTAATGTGAAAACGGCTCGATGATTGAAGGCAAGGTTTAATCGGATGATTCACGTTTGTAACCGTCGCTTTAACTCGATTAAAATACACCTCAGAGTTCGAGTCACACCAATGAATCGATTGGAAACGGTTTTCGATTCATAATTCGAAGGATTAAAAGGTTTTAGGTTCGCCGGACTCCGCTGGATACTTGGCCGGAGGTGGTCGACGGTGGGAAGGGGGAAAAGGTTTGGGTTTTCAAAATTACACTTTTAGTCCCTGGAGTTTGTTTCTTATTATTTCATGTTTAGCACTTCCATTTTAAGGTTTTATAGAATGACAAAAAAACCCTCTAAACTTATTTAATTTTTATATTTTAAACATTATTAAGTTTAATAACCTTTATAAGTTATTGTTATAAGTAATCTTATTATTACTAATATTATTATTATTACTATTATTGTTAACATTATTATTATTATTATTGTTACCATTTATCTTGGTTATTATTATTGTTATAATAATTATTATTATTAATTTTATTAATATTGTTATCATTATTAGTATTATTTTTATTAGTAATATTATTATTAATTATTATGCTCACTTAAACTATTACCTTAAAAGAATTAAAGACAACAAATAGATAAGCATAATTAACCCATAAATTTAATAAATGACATAAACAGTCCTTACAAAAATAAACGACGTTAACTTTTAGTTAACAAAAACACGAGATGTTACAGTCTCCCCAACCTATAAGAATTTCGTCCTGAAATTAAGAATGAAACTATACGAACAAATACGGGTACTTCTTCTTCATGTGTTCCTCGCGCTCCCAAGTAAAATCAGCTCCACGCTTATTCTCCCAGCGAAACTTGATGATTGGGGTATTTGTGGTTCTAGTCTTCTTCATAATGCGATCCATGATTTCAACGGGTTTCTCAACAAAGTGTAATGACTTGTCAATCTGGACGTCGTCCAACGGGACATGCAGACTTTCGTCAGCCAAACACTTTCTCAAGCTTGAGACATGGAAAACAGGATGAACTCCACTAAGGTTAGAAGGTAGTTCCAGTTTGTAAGCCACTTTCTCAACCCTTTTCAGAATCTTGAAAGGTCCTACAAAATTTGGAGCTAGTTTCCCCTTCTTTCCAAAGCGAATAACGCCTTTCCATGGTGAGACCTTAAGAAGAACCATATCTCCAACTTGGAACTCCGACGGCTTACGTCGCTTATCGGCATAGCTCTTTTGTCGACTTCTCGCCACTTCAAGGTTCTTACGAATTATGGAGACTTTGTCGGTCATTTCTTGTATAAGTTCAGGACCGGTGATGAAGTTTTCACCAATGTCGGTCCAGCAGATCGGAGAACGACATTTACGACCATAAAGTGCTTCGAAAGGTGCCATCTTGATACTCGAATGATAACTATTGTTATACGAAAATTCCGCGAGCGGTAAATGCGTATCCTAGTCACCACCAAAATCAAGGACACAAAGACGTAACAAATCCTCTAAGGTTTGGATAGTTCGCTTGGTTTGACCATCCGTTTGAGGATGGTAAGCCGTGCTTAGATCCAATTGAGTACCCAAGAGTTCCTGCATAGACGACCAAAAATGCGAAGTGAAGCGAGCGTCTCGGTCGAATATGATATGCAAAGGTACCCCATGACGACTTACAATTTCATCAATATATATACAAGCCAACCTTGATGTTTTATAAGTGTCACGTATGGGTATAAAATGTGCCGACTTGGTCAACCGGTCAACGACCCATATGCTATCATGACCACGAGAGGTACGGGGTAGTTTAGTTATGAAGTCCATGGATATTTGTTCCCATTTCCACATAGGAATCTCGGATTGTTCAAGTAATCCACTTGGACGTTGATGTTCGGCTTTAACCTTCGTACACGTAAGGCACTTAGCTACATAAGTCGCTATGTCTTTCTTCATTCCAGGCCACAAATATTGACCACTCAGGTCCATATACATCTTATCAGATCCAGGATGAATAGAATAACGAGTTTGATGAGCTTCGTTCATGATAAAAGTACGAAGTTATGACGATTCGAAACCGAAATTCGATTCGCGAAGTACATCAATCCATTGGGTTTTGTTTCTAATTGGGTTAGAAGATTATGCTCCAATTCTTCTCTTATTCTTCCTTCTTGTTGACCCGTTTTGTTGGATCTAGAAAGGCTGGTGCAACCAAAATCAAATCACTTAGACTATTTTGGTGCAATTAATAAAGGACTTCCGAAGCTAAGTGTGGAACTTCCGAAGGAAAAAGGAGCTCTTCCGAAGACAAAGTGTAAGACCAACTTCCGAAGGAAAACTCCAACTACAAGACTTAGAGTGAAAGATGAGAAGTCAACTTCCGGAGTATGAAAGAAGTCCTCAAGCCTCGGAAGTACGGAATCCTCTTCCGAAGTATAAGTGGCTTTGGAAGAACTTGTTCTTCCGAAGACAACTTACCTTCGAAAGACACTACTATTATCCAGTGGACATAAGTATGGTCTCCCTGACGCTCCGCTACAGACCTCTGAGATACTGCATGGCGTTTTCTCAAAAGCCATGTAGTTGACCATACTTTATTCCATTGTTTACCTTTATAAGTTAGTACAGTTGCCAACTTTAGTTGGTGACAAAAGGTAAGTCATGGACATGTCATGACTACCATATCTTAGATAATACTTTATCTAAGATACCTTAACTTTAGCATTGTAGTATATGCTTTAGTCTTAGGTTTCCAGCTGGTATCAAAGTATATCCGGCTGTAGGATCTAGTATATATAGTTTCTCATTGTAACTCATGTTTCATGCTTGTAAGAGTCTTGTAATACTTTGAGTTGAGAAGTAATATATACAAGTGCCTTGAAAATTATTTCCTTGTGTTCTTTGCTACTTATTATATTATTATCAACTCTTAGAAGAGATTCTACTTCATCTGATTTGAGTGTAATATAAGTGAGTTTGAGAGAAATCCAAGTGTTAAGTGAAAAACCGATCCTGCAATTGGTATCAGAGCTTTTTAGGCTCTTGATTGTGAGATCTTACCATCCTAATCAACCTGTTTTTCACTCCTCCTTACACCACACTCAAAATGGCCCTCAACAAGTCTGAAGTAGAGATGGGGACGATGACTAAAGCACCCATCATCACCCCTGAAAACTTTAGGTCATGGAGCAGACGAATGGAAGGCTTCATCAGGTATCAAGACAACAAGATGTGGTAATCTATTGTCAATGCCCCGTATAAGCCAAAGGTAGCTGGTGGAAACAATGTCATGATAGAGAAAGCTGTTGAAGATTACTCTGATGAGGACCGGAAGAAGCTGGACATTGATAGCAATGCTATGACTGTTCTCATGACTGCAATTCCCAACTCCATCATGGTGGGGTTTGAGCATTGCAAGTTAGCCAAATAACTGTTTGATGTACTTGCTCACACGTACTCAAGGTCAAATGACTCCAAGAAGGACTCACTGAAGCAGCAGTTCGAGAACTTCACCTACATTGCTGGAGAGACCCTCAGCCAGTAATACTTCAGGTATATGGATCTCATTTCTTCCCTTCAGTATGTGGGAATTGCTCTTGACCTTAGAGACCTCACAAGAAAGTTCATGAGTGCACTTCCAAACGAGTGGAAATTCTAATGTGTCTCTATCAAGAGAACAGAAAACCTGAACACACTCACCATGACCGAACTCTATGGCATCCTTGATGGATACCGTTTGGAAATGGAGAATAAGAGGGGTCATCAGACAAGCAGACCCTTGAGTCTTCCTGCTAGCAACGCTTTAATGGTTGTTGAAGGCTCAGAACCCTCCCAACCTCAACAGTACCTGACTTACACCCAGCAGCCATCCTGTTCTTCTGGGCCATACATCACATTTCCTGAGACTCCAAGGTCTCAACAAGCTCAGCAAAGTTCCTTTCAGGACAGCTGTGCTTTTGTCTCAGGAAGTGGACACTCTAGTGATTATCAATATTGCTTTGATGATCTAGAGTGCTTCAGCCCAGATGACATTGAATACGTGGACATAATTCAACAAATGACTCTATTAACCTACAGAGCAAAGAAGTTCTTCAAGAAAACTGGAAGGCAATTTCCCCAGAACCCAATCAACAGCAAATTTGGGTTTGACAAAACCAAGGCCAAATGTTACAACTGTAACCAACTTGGTCATTTTGCAAGGGAATGCAAGGTTCCGAAATCGAATCCAGGAACCCCACAGGCCTTCACACATTCCTCTACACCAAAGCCCACTGGAAAGTCAACAGAGACAACCGCAATGGCTCAAGAAGTTGACTGGAGCTTCATGGTACAGGATGTGACTCCTGCTCAAGCACTCATGGCCGGAACAGATGACAATAAGGTATATGAACATCTCTGTACTCCTGCCTGTATTGCTAAGGTTAAATTGTATCAGGACTACAATATGGAGATTAAATCCGATATTGAGTCTTTAAATGTTTTAAAATCTGATTTTAAAAGGGCTAAATCTGACTATCAAAGAAAAATGGAGGAGTTGGAGAAAACTATGTCTTTATTAAAACATGAACACACAAACTATAAGACTCAAATAAAGGATTTAATATCCAAATTATCTGAGGCTCAAGCCCAGCTTTTCACAGCTGAGGCACAAGCCAGGAAGTATGCTATTTCTGAACAAAACTTCCAAGCCATTCTTGCATCATCCTCTCACTCAAAAACTTTGTTATCAAAACAAAGGTGGGTTGGGAACCAATGAAATTGCTCCACCACACTCTTATGAGTCTATAAGACAACCAAGCTGTGGTACTGAAGAGTAAGAGGTTCCATCTGCTGACCCACCTTCTCATGAGTCAAAGAGTGATGCAACCATGAGACCATCACAGGGAAGAACCAGGTGTAATTTACCCACTCCTACCGGTGATGATCAACCCCTGACAAGATAAAGCCAGAAGAAGCAGAGCTAAGGCAGCCAGAAAAACTGCCAAGAAAGTGGCTGAGTCTAAGCTGAAGATAGATCCAAAGCAAAAGAGTGTATTCATCTCAGCTGGATTCCATGTGGTAGGAAACTCTGATTCAGGAAGGAGTGTAGTACCAACACTCCTGTCCTACCAAAGGATCAAAAGGTAAAGGGAAAGGTTGCTGATGAAGAGAAAAAGAACAAGAAACAGCAATCCTCAAATTCCCAAAAGATTAACATTGCATGCATATGTGTGGTCTGCAAAACCATATGGCCAAAGATTGTTACTACAATCCTGCTAGCACACATTATGCAAATAATGTTAAAGAGGAAGGAGTCAGGGAAGGTTTCTCATTTGGACTATATTAAATGGTTCAAGTGATGAAAAAGAGAAAGCTTGTTCTCGAAGCAAGGTTGCTTTTGGAAGAAGGTCCTTCTTCCGAAGGAAAATGGCTTCGGAAGCTAAAGCTGTCAAGACTCAAAAGAATAAAAGAGTCCCCTTGAGACCATCCCAAAAGAAGACTACTTCGGAAGAAAAGGTGGTGAAGGCTTCTTCCGAAAAGAAAGAAGCTTCGGAAGTAGCTGCAAGCTTCAAGAATGCAAGCTGCAAAAGCTTCAACAAGCTCATCCTCCATGATCAACCAAGGGATGAATGGAAGATCAAGGAAGATGCTGCAGCCCAAACCTCTTCTTCAAAGACATCCATTGAACCCCCATGCATAAATTTTGGTTCAATTATGTCACTATCATTGGAAGAACCCAAGACCAACAAGGCTTGGGTTTCCAATCAAAACTAATCATCTCATCTTATGTGCAGGGACATCCATATGACAAGAATAACAATGTTTGGATTGTGGATAGTGGATGCTCCAGGCACATGACAGGGAACAGATCTCTCCTTCAACAATTTCAACATTATGATGGAGGTCCTGTCCAGTTTGGAGGTGAGGCCAGAGGATATATTTCTGGCAGAGGAAGTATATCCAACGGAAAATTAAAAGTTGACAAATTTCGCTTTGTCAAACAGCTTGAACACAACCTGTTAAGTGTTTCTCAGTTCTGTGATCAAAAGCATCAAATGCTCTTCACAGAACATGAGTGCATTATCCTCAAACCCGGGATGACAATTCCTAGGAATTGGTGCTTCTTAGATCTCCCAGGAAAGGGGATATGTACAAGCTGGATACGAACAATGCTTCCCCAATGGGAGAAGTATCATGCTTTCTTTCCAAAGCTGATGGTGATGAGTCATTACTATGGCATAAACGAATGTGTCATGTAAATTTTAAGACAATGAACAAATTGGCTAAAAATAACTTGGTACATGGCTTGCCTAAAAAGGAATTTTTCTACAAAGATAACTGTGTTGCATGCCTGAAAGGGAAGCAACACAGACATCTCATAAATCCAAAGTTGTTAACTCCATCACCACTCCATTACACTTATTGCACATGGATCTATTTGGTCCCACAAGTATAATGAGCATTGGAAGGAAATCATATTTCCTTGTGATTGTTGATGATTTTACTAGATTTACATGGGTATTCTTTTTAAGAACCAAAGATGAAACTGCTGAAACTTTAAAATCCTTATTCTTAAAATAGAAAATCAAATTGATCACAAGGTAAAATAATTAGAAGTGATCAAGGGACTGAGTTTAAGAACCACGTTCTTGACTCATTCTGTAACTCAAAGGGATTGCCAGACAATATAGTGCCCGTAGAACTCCTCAACAAAATGGTGTTGCTGAGAGGAGGAACAGGACACTTATTGAGGCTGCTCGGACTATGTTAGCTGATTCAAAGCTGCCTCTAACATTCTTGTTCCATAGCTCATAAGGGGTTCTTGTAGTTAAGCCAAATGGAAAAACCCCTTATGAGCTATGGAACAAGAGGCCACCGTTCATTGGCTTTCTAAGGTCCTTTGGCAGCAAGTGTACCATACCTAACACAAAAAACAATTTGGCAAAATTTGTTGAAAAGTCGGATGATGCCATCTTTGTTGGATATTCCTCTAACTCTAAAGCTTATAGAGTTTATAACATTAAAAATCAACAATTTGAGGAATCTTTCAACATTGTAGTTAATGAGCACACTCCTTGTGTTAGGGGGAATGACCCTAATCATATCTTTAATTTAGAATTGTTTCCAAACTATTCTAAACCATCTTGTGAGAATGTTTCAGCTGGAACAGGTGCTCAAAGTGATTCTGATGATGACCAACTGTTTGAGCTACCCAGACCTATTTCAAATTCTCCAAGAGCTGCAACAAATCAAGCTCCTACTATTGGCAGATCTGACAGTATAACTATCTCAAGGAATAGTGGAGCTTCAACTAACGGTTCACCTGTTGACCCTCAAACTTCATCAGGTGACACTGCACAACACCAAGCTGATAGAAGTAACATCTTGAAGGAACAGGCAACTGTTAATGCTACTTCACAGCAAACAAATGATGATGTTTCTTATTCATTCAATCAGTCCTCATTGAATGAGTTTGAAACAACCGCTGGACCAAGTGAAGCTCCTGAGCAAAATATGTCTAATTTGGATCTATCTTTGCAACTGGAGGTAATTCCTAGACTTAGGATTCACAACACTCATCCAGCTGAGAACATCATAGGGGAAGTCTCTGAAGGCGTGAGAACAAGAGGACAAACTCACAATGGGAATGTATGCTTGTACTCATGCTTTTTATCCCAAATGGAACCCAAGAGGGTGGAAGATGCCTTGAAAGATAGTAGTTGGGTTGAATCAATACAAGAGGAGCTGCTTCAATTCAAAAGACAAAAGGTTTGGAACCTATGTCCGCTACCATCTGGTCAAGTATCTATAGGCACTAAATGGGTTTTCAGAATCAAGAGAGATGATAGAGGCTTGATTATCAAGAACAAAGCAAGACTAGTGGTTCGAGGATACACTCAAGAGGAGGGAATTGATTATACTGATGTCTTTGCACCTGTTGCAAGACTTGAGGCAGTTAGGATCTTCCTTGCTTATGCTGCATCCAAGAATTTCACTGTCTACCAGCTTGATGTCAAGTGTGCCTTTCTATATGGGGATATAGATAGGGAAGTCTATGTATGCCAACCTCTAGGATTTGAAGACCCACAACATCCCAACTATGTGTGCAAATTGGATAAAGCTCTATATGGGCTGCACCAAGCACCTAGGCTGTGGTATGAGACATTGTCTAAATTTCTCCTGAAGAATGGTTACACTAGAGGTACCATTGATAAGACTCTTTTCATACGGAAGTCTGGGAAAGACATATTGCTTGTTCAAGTCTATGTTGATGACATCATATTTGGTTCCTCAAATGACCAAATGTGTATAGACTTTGAGAGCATCATGAAGAAGAAGTTTGAGATGAGTTCCATAGGAAAAATGGACTTTTTCCTTAGAATTCAGGTGAAGCAAATGAAGGAATGGTTTTTCATCAGTCAATCTAAGTTTGTCAATGACATCTTAGAAAGATTTAACATGAAAGATTGTAAGGCAGCTAAAACACCTATACCCAGAAACCACAATCTCTACCCTGACTCTGAGGGGGAGGATACTGATCAACATCAGTATAGAGAAATTATTGGTTTTCTGATGTATCTCACAACAAGTAGACCTGATATAATGTTTGCAACTTGTATTTGTGCAAGATATCAGGCTGCTCCAAAGGTGTCTCACCTAGTTGCTGCCAAGAGAATCCTAAGATACCTCAAAGGAGCACCTAAACTAGGTCTCTGGTATCCAAGGAATAGTGATTTCAATCTCTATGGTTACTCTGACAATGATTATGGTGGCTGCAATATCAACAAGAAATCAACATCCGGTGCATGTCAATTTCTTGGTGGAAGGATCTGTTGGTCCATTTGATCGTATTACAGTGCAAATGATGTGAAGAATCGTTCAATATCCAACAAACACAATAAACAACATGATCAAAGAAGATTGATCACAATAAGAACTCATTCAATATAAGACAATGAACATCATAACAATCATTAACTTCAAGCACAATGATATTTCTGTGTAAAAACTGCTTTGAAAAGGTAACTTGCAACAATGATTCACGATTAGGGTTTTTGCAAGCTTACCACAATAAAAATGAACACAGGTATATATAGCAGTCTTAGTTTCGCAGACAATTTCGCTGTCAGCGAAACTGTTCTGCCGAAACTGTAGTTTTGCCCAGCAGAAACAACAGTTTCGCCGAGCTAACTAATCAGCTGACTGTGAGCGAAACTATAGTTTCGCTCACAGTTTCGCTGGACTGCAAAACTACAAAAAACTAAATACATACAAAAGGAAACTAACAAAAGACCTATTACAGGTAAAGATAAACAATCTAAACTAAGGTGAGTCCAACCTATACATGATCTTCAATACTCCCCCTAGGTTGGAGCTCACCACCTTCATTCGTCTTGATGTGTCTTTTCAGCTCCAGTGATCTTCGTTGCCTTAGATTGATCTTCATTACCTCCTGCAACAGCTTCCTCAGAGGCTTCAACACCTGATTCTCCAAGGTTTCGTCCTACTTCACGAGCCTCCTCGGAATGAGCACTTGCTCGCTCAAACTGCTTGGCCAAATCTTGTATATCCATGTTTAAGTCATCTTGGACCCTTACTCTCTTGGCTAAACTCTTCACCTCTGCCCTCACTCCTCTGATCTTGTTTGCTACAGTCATAAAGAGACTAGCTTCCTTCCTCGTTTCCTCACCTGCACCTGCTTTGATATGATTCTCGCAAAGAACCAGCAGGTCATCATCACAAAAGCTAAAGAGTTCCATTGGATAAAAAATTTTGATTTCAACACCATTCTTCACTCTGATGACAGACTCCCCTATATTATTGTCATAAAACCACTTTTCAAAGCTCTGTAATCTTTGGGGAAGGGGATCTGCTAATCTGACCCTATTCACGGTCCTTGGGGGCTTCACCCTTAGTACAATTTTTCCCTTCCCGGTCTCCCAATCCTTGTCCTTTTTTGAACGTTTCCTCTCAGCCTTCATGTAACCAAAAGACTCAAAATTGTCATTGAGCCCATTCTGAATTTCCTTTTCTAACAGAGAGGCTCGTTCACTCAGATTTGCCTTCAGTAAAGGTAGTGTTGCCAGGCGCCTTAGATGCCATTTAGGTAAGGTCTTGAAAGCCTTCATTTTATGCAAGTAGCTAATTCCACCCCCTCCTCTTTATCATGAACATTTTGAGGCTGGGGTTATAGCACCAACTTATAATCCGCTTATCAGCCTCTTTCCTACTCAACCCTTCCATGTGTTGGAATAGGGGAGTCAGTTCTTCTGCCTCTTTCTCCTTAACAAACCACTCATCTTTAGCCATCTCAAATACATCGTCATCAAGCTCTCCTTTCTTGGCTACATAAGTCAACGGCCTCTCATCAACTTCATAGAACTCAGGTTCAGAATCATAGTCTACAAGTTGTTCATCATCCTCTTCTTCATCAACTAGTCCATTTCCTTTCTCATCAGCTTCTGCAGCAGTTTTCTCTACTATCACTTCTTCACCCACCAAATCTGTGAAGTCACTGGATCGGTAAACATCCAAGCATGTTCTTGACGGAAGGATAAACAACAACAAAAACCAAAAGACAATCAATAACACGAACTATAATATAATGGTTTCATTGATAAAACCTAACGATTACAAGCTCGTTACAACATAAGAATCAAGACTCTTGGCAAGGGGAGATCGAGCATGATCTCCCCTCTCATCCGGCAGCCCTAGGCCCCGGGCAGACTCCCTCCCCAAACCCTTTAATCTCTCTACACATTGAAACTGGTATATATAGGCCTCGGCCCATATTAGATGCGACTGGGCCCATTCGTGCGATTGGACCATGCGTATGGTTCAATCGTACGACTGGACCATGCGTATGGTTCAATCGTGCGACTGGACCATACTTATGGTTCAGTCGTATGAATGACCCAATCGCCTCTCTCAGTCGCACGACTGGCCCATTAACAAGGCTCAGTCGCACAACTGAGTCTCATTCGCATATGCTCCTGCGAATGACCCAGTTTCATGTGTTTACAACATATCAGGTGTATTACATTAAGCCTAGACTATTCGACAAGCGACGGACACACTATATATGACAATATATGCTCCAACAAATTCCCCCTTGGACGTTGCTTGCGAATAGTAGATAACACCTCTTACAATCTTCAGTCAATCTTTGCTCTGGTTGTCAATAGAATCAAACGAAAACCATATTAGCCAACGTTGTCGATCCGTCAGGTTGCTACAATATCCCTGAAAATGAATTTAGGCACAATAGCTTTCGTTTACTTTGTAGAACACCATCACAGCATCAAGATTCCCCATATGACTGATTTTTCCAGATAATGACATGAACAGTTTTCCATTGCTTCAATCTTCACACAGGCTAACTTGATTAACATTAACACCTGCAGAAATTCCCCCTCACATTCAGCATATCCCAATATATAAATGTTGTGCTCTCTTGGCGTCTTCATACGGTGTATTGGGCAAAAGGTTGAAGGTTCCAATCCACAACTGACAATCTCAACCAAATCATCATGCATGTAGATTCTTCATCGGAAACCGGCTCACATCATCACTTTCTGATTGCGTCTTCAATCTCTCTATACATGGATTCCCCCTAAGAATGAGAATCCTCTCTGTGCGGATAAATATAACTTGATTGGCCCATAAATAGTCAGATGCTCCTGACTACCCCACAAAATCAGCACTGACTGCTGACATCTTCTCTTCTCTCTTTCGTGTTCCAAATACATTCACCTATTCTGGAGGTCCGACGAATAATGGGGTATACATCGAACTTGTTTGACAAAAGAACCGCAGGGTGAATATGCTTTGCTCATCCTCAAATTTGTGCAAGAAGCAGTTCCAGACTTTTTTTTAGTCTGGAACAAATGCGGATGAGTCAATGCGGCTGGTCCATTCGTGCGATTGAACATACGACTGGTCCAGTCGCACGACTGAACATACGACTGGTCCAGTCGCACGACTGAACATACGACTGGTCCAGTCGACGACTGGTCCATTAGCATGGTCCAGTCGTACGAATGGTCCATTCGTATGGCCCAGTCGTACGAATGGTCCATTCGCATGGCCCAGTCGCATGAACGGGTCTGCACGCAGTTTTTCAGATCTGCAGCCGCCAGGGCTGCCCAAAACCCTAATCTGACGAATTCAACATGAACCGAAACAAAGTAGACATCATCAGATTCGAAAGGGTGATAGGAACGTGGTTTTGAGTTCAATTTTAACATAGAGATACCACACGTAACACGATCTGATCAAAACACGAAGAACACGAAGTGGGTTTAATGTCAAGATCTGAAATTGGATCCAGAAATCAAGAGCTCGGGTTGCTAGAAAAATTTTTAGATCATTCCAGCAGTAAGCGGCTCTGATACCAATTGTGAAGTCACTGGATCGGTAAACATCCGAGCATGTTCTTGACGGAAGGATAAACAACAGCAAAAACCAAGAGACAATCAATAACACGAACTATAATATAATGGTTTCATTGATAAAACCTAACGATTACAAGCTCGTTACAACATAAGAATCAAGACTCTTGGCAAGGGGAGATCGAGCATGATCTCCCCTCTCATCCGGCAGCCCTAGGCCCCGGGCAGACTCCCTCCCCAAACCCTTTAATCTCTCTACACATTGAAACTGGTATATATAGGCCTCGGCCCATATTAGATGTGACTGGGCCCATTCGTGCGATTGGACCATGCGTATGGTTCAATTGTACGACTGGACCATGCGTATGGTTCAATCGTGCGACTGGACCATACTTATGGTTCAGTCTTATGAATGACCCAATCACCTCTCTCAGTCGCACGACTGGCCCATTAACAAGGCTCAGTCGCACGACTGTGTCTCATTCGCATATGCTCCTGCGAATGACCCAGTTTCATGTGTTTACAACATATCAGGTGTATTACATTAAGGCTAGACTATTCGACAAGCGACGGACACACTATATATGACAATATATGCTCCAACAAAATCCTTCTCAAAATCAAACTTCATATTGACAAACCTAGCTTCAATAATCTCCTCCTCATTTTCCTTACCTTCATCTTCACGTCTTGTTTCAGGATCTTCAACACCAGCAGATGCTGCACCAGATGTGCCCTCTCCTGCCCTGGAGGAAGTACCCACGTTCAAGAACGGGTATTTAGAAGCGTCAGTTAAATCATCTAACTCAGATTGAGTTAGTTAATTGGGCAGGCCGGCAGCAGCTTTCAGTTGGCCAATCTCCTCAAACAGCTTCTTCAGCAGACAGTTTTGATCAACAAGCATCTTCTTCATACCATCTATCATCTCATCTTTTTGCTTCTCCTGTATCTCTTGGTTGATGAGCTTCGTCTTTATCATACTTAGTTCATTTGCCAAAGAACTGTTAAGATTACGGATCATATTCATCTAGATCTCTTCTTTCTTCCCTCCTCTTAGTGAATGCTTGATGTCTCTGTTTAGTTCGCCTCTCTGATTCTGCTACATCAGCTTTCTTTTTTGATCTCTTCTCCTTTTCAACCCTTATTTGATCTGCCCTTTCATTTACTTCTTCTTCAAAATCATAATCCTTTTCCTTAGCATATCTTTTTCTTTTCTTGGTAGCATCAGCTTGCTGTGCCCTGGTTTCTTCAGTTCTTTTATTCTCAGATTCATCCACCCGTCAAATGTAGTTCCATCTCTCCGGTGGGTACATGTTTTCCCAGAGATGGGTTATCTTTCCACTAAAATCATGGCGAATAGCACAACAATCAGCAAAGATACGAGGATTCATTTGTACCAGCCTTTTCACCTCCCCATGTTTTGGCACATTTGGTATAAGGTCGTCAAAGATCATTTGAAGAAATCGAGGATACAACAACCATCTATCTTTCTTTAAGGCCATAACATTCTCAGCCATGCAAGCGAATATTAGTCTGGCTATGTTTGCCTTCTCTCCTTTGCAACACAACACCATTGCTTTAGCCCAGTCAATGTTTAGCCCGTTTGAACCACCTTTACGGTGATCTAGGCAAATGATGAATACGTGAGCAATAAATCTCCATTCCTTGGAGAGAAAAGACTTCTTGATCTCCTTTCTGGAACCAAAAGTTGGTCCCTCATAACCCATGCTCCTGAATGCTTCAAACACCTCTGTATCAGTCATAGAAACCTCTTCGCCAGAATCCTTCTCTAGCCTCAAAATCCTTGAAACTGTCTCTGCAGTAATAATCACCTCGTGCTCTAAGACTTTGGCAGTAATTCTTTGAGTATTTCCTCTTGTGTCATATTCAGCAGATCTCCAGAAATCTCTGATATGAAGGTCATATATGGTAGTGGAATGAGATATAGCATAAGATATGGGAGATCTTTGCAGCCATCTAATACAATCTCTAAACCCGGCGGCTTTTGGATGTGTATCATCCAAAATAGCAGTGATGTTGTTTCTCTCGTCGAACTTTAAATTTGCCATTTATATCTGAAAGACAAATGAAATACATTAGAATAAAGAATTAAGTACTAAAATAATTAGAAAATAAGAAAAGAATAAAGAATAAACAATAACTAAAATAAATTCGCTGGCCGAAACTATAGTTTCATAGAATGATATATATTTTCAGCGGCCGAAAGTATAGTTTCGCCAGCAAAATCACATTAGTTTCGCTCAAACAGTGAAGTAGATTCGACAAGCTGAAACTATAGTTTCGGCACAGCGAAACTGAAAAATAGGCAGCGAAACTGTTAAGTTCGCTTGGACAGCATAACCTTACAGTTTCGCTGTGGATGCAAGAACTTTCGTTCAGTTTCGCTGGATTATCGGTAGTTTCGCTGGAAGAACAGCTAGGCTACCGAAGAGTCTCGATCAAAAATACCCTCAATGAGATGATATTAACAAGATTAAAGGATGGTCCTAAGTTCGAAACTCACTTGCGAACTTGAATCAACAATCAATCAGAAAGATAAAACACAGAATCATAAAATCGCCAAAAAAGGTCATGGAGAAACCCTAAGGGACATCATAGGTCGATTGTGCAAAAATGAGAAAATAATTTCGCAAAAAGTCTTATATAACATATAGTTTCGCAGCTAGCGAAACTATAGTTTCGCCTGACGAATTTACAGTTTCTCCAAGCGAAGCTGCAATTTCGCCAAGTGATACATAGATCAAAAATGACCTTGCACAGAATGAGAGAGCTGAGCGAAATTGCAATTTCATCTAGCGAAACAAAGAGCGAAAGTATCATGTTTGCAACTTGTATTTGTGCAAGATATCAGGCTGCTACAAAGGTGTCTCACCTAGTTGCTGCCAAGAGAATCCTAAGATACCTCAAAGGAGCACCTAAACTAGGTCTTTGGTATCCATGGAAAAGTGATTTCAATCTCTATGGTTACTCTGATAGTGATTATGGTGGCTGCAATATCAACAAGAAATCAACATCCGGTGGATGTCAATTTCTTGGTGGAAGGATCATCTCATGGCAATTCAAGAAGCAATCCTGTGTCTCTACATCAACTGCTGAAGCTGAATACATTGCTGCTGCTAGCTGTTGTGCTTAGCTGCTGTGGATTCAGAACCAGATGATAGACTACAGATTCAACTTCATGAGCACTCCTATCCACATTGACAACAACAGTGCTATCTCCATTACTGAAAATCCAGTGAAGCACTCCAAGACTAAGCACATTGATATCAGGTACCATTTCATTAGAGATATTCATGAGAAAAATCTAATCAAGCTAATCAAAGTTGACTCAAATGAACAATATGTTGACTTGTTTACCAAAGCCTTTGATGAACAAAGATTAAAATATCTCATTACAGCTATTGGGATGATAAACCTTGATTAGTCTATCTCATTTGAAAACCTTTTAATGTGTAAAGTTTTTTGTCAAAACAATCTAAGCCCTTTTACAAAAGGTCTTTCTCTGAAGTTTTCTCTAAGTATAATTTCTTCCAAAGAGGAATTAACCCTCTGAAGATATTTTACATATCTTCAGAAGCAAATTCCTCCCAGGATAATTTTCTTTTCGGAAGAGTTGTTAAGTCTCAGAAGAAGCGATTAATTTCATATCAGATCTACTTCCGAAGCATATAACACTCTCCATTCGAAAAGCAACATATAATCTCGGAAGTAAAAACTTTACCTTCGGAAGTAAATTTGCCTTGGAAGAACATTACCTTCGGAAATGCTTTATACTTGGAAGAAAGACTTTACTGTGTAACGGAAATCTTTTGGGCCCCACTCTTTAAAATGTAGATTTTGTTAATGATGTCGGATTATTTAAATGGACTAAACCTTACCTCTCCTGTCACATCCTCCACTGAAACGTTCCATCATCTTATCCATACCCCTTAAACCGCCATTTCACCCGTTTAAATAACTCCGGCTAATCACTTTCATCCTTTTTACCAATTTTACTGCCCTAAAAGCTTCCTTCATCCCCAATTCACCAAATTCCGAACTATCTTCCTGCAACTTTCTCAAATGGCACTAAACCGTCAGCACAACCTAGTCGCACTTCTTGATTCTTCAAGGGATGCCGACTTCTCAGATATCATCTCTTTTCTAACCCAATCTTCTTATTACACTGCCCTGACTGTTAATCCCACGTATTACTCAAATCATATGTCTAAATTTTGGGCAAATGGTCAGATTGAAACCCTAAATGGGGTTCGTGTAATAAGATCGAGCATCTATGGCCAGGAGTTGATCATTTCTGAACAACTCATCAGGGAGCATCTCGAGCTTCATGATGAGGGCGCTCCTACAGAGTTCCCCAAGAAAGATTTGGACAACACTTATATCCAAATGGGATATGGTGGAGATGTAAGCAGGTCAACCATTTACAAGTTTAACTTCTCTTACAATTGGAAGTTCCTGCTGCATGTAGTTCTTCATTGCTTGTCCAACAAATCTGGGGGATGGGATCAAATCCCATATGAACTTGGGTGCCTAGTTCATGGTTTGGTGAGAAGCCTCCGCTTTAATTACTCAAGATTTGTGCTGACCAATCTTATGGAAAATCTTCAATGGGACACATTCTTCATGTATCTCAGGTTTTTTCAGCACATAATCAATTGTGAGCTGGACCAGAGTAAACTTGTCTGTGCAGCTGCTCTAATTGTTCCTCAAATGAGGCCAACCATCTTCAAGACTTTGAAGAGAGTGTCCACGAACTTCACCGGAAGATATACTGCACTTCTTCCAGATATGACTGAGCCAATAGCTCCTGGTGACATCCATGTTAACCCCACAGGTGATGAACCCACACCAGCAACTACCCTCATATTGCCAAATCTACCCTCTCACCCCATCACTATCACTTATCAAAGACGCCCCAAACGAACCCTTGTTCAATCTTCTCTGGTTGAACAAGCTCCTCCTGTTCTATCCAAAAAGGCTAGAGTGGAACAATGGGCTCCCACTCAGCCTGAGGTCCAACCATCCTTCACAATTGACCTCAATATGGGTTTCGAGTCTCCTCAGTCTCAGACCCATGAGCCTGAAACCCAAGCTAAAAACCCTCAGGGAAAGTCTTTATACTCCACTGAGCAGCCAAAAAGGGACAGCCCCACCATAGGCTCAATGCCTTTAGACATTGATCAAAGTCCCGGGTCACTAGACTTCACTTCTATATCCTTTACTGACCTACTAATAGGAGCTGATGAAGAGATTATGTCTCTTTAGGGCAATAAATTTGATCCATAACACCCTCTCAAGGATCAACAGAGCCCAGAGAGATCTCTTATCTCTAGCCCTATCAGCAAGCCTTTACTGAGGTGAGTCCTACTGATATGGAGGGGACTCATGTAGATTCAGCTGCCACTACTGAAGGAGCCTCAATGGACCCTCAGGACAGTGGTAACATTACTGAGACTGAATCTATGGCAACCATGCCCTTTGATGACTCTGAAAGAGCCATCATTGAGCAAGGGAAACCGGGGCGCCAAGAAACCACATCTGGTGGTGAGGATGAACATACTAGGTATGTTACCTCATCTCCCCGTGATTCTTCAAAAGAAGATAAGAGAAGACTACAACTCACCATTGAAGACCTACTTTCTAAAGTCTCAAATCTTGAATCTAAGGTTAGGACTTTAGAGGATAGGTCTGCCACTCAGCAACTTGAGATTGAAAATCTCAAGGCCAAACTAGCTGAGAAACAGATTGAGAGGTCTATTAGGCATGTACCAATACATGTCTCATTGACCTCTTCCTCCAGCTCATCAAGCTCTCAAGATGATGCTACCAGAAAGGGGGAGAGTGTTCAGGGACAAAGCCAAAGACAAGAGGAACCACAAAGTCAAGCTCTTACTTCCTTAAGTTCAAAATACCCTATGCAACACGCTTCAGTTTTTCCTGAGCCTCCTCCAGTTGTAATTCAAGTGGATCAGAGGATGCTCCAAGATCTCAACAGGTTCTTCAACAAGTTCCTGTTGGAATCTCTCATTGAACAGCTAAGTCCTGACCTGTCTGTGATTTACTTCGGAACTCAAGAGCTTCAGAGGTTAAATGCACCTTCTACCACTATTGAGGAAGTTGGTCAACCTAAGGTCCAAATGGAACCTGAGATTAGCTTCGAAGGGGAAACAAGGACTGATGGCCCAGCAACTGAGACAGTTAGGATAGATAGTGCATTCTCACAGACTTCCGAAGCACAAGTCAAAGCCTTACAAGAACAATTTCAATCTTCCGAAGCTGAGATTGCAGCTACGGAAGGACTATTTTCCTTATCCGATGATCTAATAGTCACAGATGCAATCCTAGAACTTGCATATGAGGTTAATAGGGAGGATTTTCTCACCCAACCCCTAGCTCAAACATCAGCATTAACTCCAGCTTCCATTTCCACTACTCAACCTGAACCTTCTATCCAAGAACCCCCAAAGTCTAGCACTTCCGAAGACATCAAAGGAAAGAGGAAGATGACTAAGGAAGAGCTTCAGGAGGAAGAAAGGTTAAAAAATCTCAAAAGAAAAAGTAGACTTCTATCTGGAAAACTGCTAGCTGCCAGTAACAAAGCAGCTGCAGCCAACCAAGAGGCGGTCAACAATAGAAGAAGAGTGAAAATCATTGACAGACTTGTCAGTCTAGGAGCTGTGAGTGAAGATGTACTCCTACTACCACTAGAGGAGTTAGTTGAGCTGGAAAAAGCAACTTTGCTGCAAAAACAGCAAAAAGAAGAAGCAACAAGGTTGGCCTTAGAGGAAGAAAGGGAGAGAAAAGAAAGAGAAGTTGATCAGCAGCTAAGGAGGGAAAGGATAACTTTCCTAACCTCCAGGGGTTTCTCTCTAGTAGAACTATCTCCATACAACAATGATACGATCTTATGGCTCTTCAACAAAGCGCAAGATCAAATGGAGAAAGAGAGAAAGAAAGCTGCCAAGGAAAACCTGATGCTGAAGAGGAAGAAGGAAGAAGAAGCAGGACTAGCTGCTGCCAAGAAGATAGGTGAAAAGGCCTGGATGAAAAACTATCTCCGGGCTCATGGCTTCTCTAGCAGGCAGGTGGGTCCTATGTCTAAAAAGACCCTCTAAAGACATGTTAGTGACATAAAGGCTGACATTCGCTTAGGGAAGAGGAAGGAGATGTACAGAAGGGGATAAGTGATGATCTTCAAATCAACTACTCAACCCCAACCTCAAACCCAACCACAACCTGAACCAATTCCTTTTCCATTCCCCATCAAAAATTGAACCAACCACTGAACCATACACCCTTGAACCTACACCATCACCCTTACCAACCTCTTCACCTCAACCACCTAAACTACCTATCCTCCAACCTAAAACACTAGCCAGAACCCAAACACCACAACCTACCCAACAACCTCTCAAACCATCCCCTCAGCCTTCTAAACATCTCCCCTTAGAGGAGTTCAAGGAAAATCAAGACAAAGCTCATCAATTGCACAACCCTGAGCAATATCTCCTGTGAGGAGGATTCAGTCAAATTAACTTATGTTGATGGATCCTCATGTTCCCTCACTAGAGATCAATTTGTTGATCTGCCCAGAGGAACATTGGACCAAGCTGCAAATGTTCTTGGCCTCAATTCAGACACTTTGAATAAGGAAGAAAAGAAGCTAAGGAGAAGGCTGGTGACTCTACTGGATACCAAGAAAGGTGACTGGGTGCCAAGACAACCCCTTGTGCCTAGGAAGAAGATCATCCAGTGGAGGTTCGAAGACTCCTCTCACAACTTCGTTGTTGAAAGAGAGAATGGAGAGCTCAACATGCTAAATGCCTCATCTCTGCTACACTTAAGCAGATTCGATATTGCTGAGTTAGCAGAGAAGCCATTCTCCAACCCCTCCAACTCTGAAGTAGCTGCTCATATCAGAAATCATTTGGGCAGTCTTCATATGGCCAAGCTAACTGCTAGGACCAAGGTTGAAGAAGAGTTAAAACTAAGAGAGGATGAGAAAAGGAAGGGATCAACAACCAAAGGCAAAGCCTTTCTACAAATGGTTAAGGGTCTTGAACTTGAATCCATAGTTAGATGGGAGTATGACTATAACTCTGTAACTTCAGGATAATCACACTTGAATCAAATCATTAACAATTAGATCAAAATATGATAATCACAATCAAAACCCCTTTGATCTACAATTAGATTGCAAAATATGTGTTTACAAATAATCCCTCAATCTCTTGGTCATGCAACCATTAGCCTAATCCTAATAACAATTAGGCTATTTATAGTTAATATAATATTCACTAATTGCACTTAACCCCCTAGACTTAGGCTAATTAATGAAATTACATATAAAACATAAAAATAACTAAAACAAGATAAAATATATTTTGTTCACACAAAATACATTTATTACAATAAAACTCCTAGTCATCTAAATCTTCAACGTCTCGTCTCGGTTCTTCGTCTCGAACGTGTCGGGTTTGACTTTTGTGTTGACTTTGACCGTGACGTTGACTTTTGTTGACTTTGACTGTGTTGATAATATAGACTATCTTGTACATCTCCAACAATACTCCCCCTTAGTCTATCATTAACAACTTCTTTACGTGAAATCAGTACCGAGAAGTCAACAGTAGAAAGATCTTCAAATTGAAACTTTCTGAATCTGACGAGAAAGATTATTTATCTCATAAGCTCCCCCTATTTATATGCTCCCCCTTTTTTAATGCAACCTTTCTAAGGATATTAGAACAGCTTTCCCAAATCTCCAAACTTGAGTGCTTCAAAAGATGTAGGAGGAGGATTCCTAGCTCGGTATCTTCTGCAAACTTGAGGAACAGGTTCTCTGATCAGGTACACTACTCAACTGATGATCGACCATCAGTTACATCAAATATCTGAAACACATTCACAAACACAATCTCGACATTTCTAATAAGATCATTTTATTTTAACAAAATAAACTCGTGTTTCTGTGTGTGAAAAATAAGCGAACCCGTGTTCATTTGTGCACAATTTCTGTGCAATGCATGAAAAATGATAAAATTATAACAGAATAATATGGAAGACCTAAAAGAAATTGAAATCAAATTTTTTCTTATTTTTTATTATATATATTTAATATAACATTTCTTTTTTATCTATTATTATTATTATTTTATTTTTTCTATATTTTTTTTATAAACCGAGAACTGAATCGATCATGAGATCACATCCTCAAGATATACTTTAGCACAAAGATGAATTTAATCATTGACAAGCAATGAGATCATAGTGATAACTGAATATAATTATAGTCTTTGAATGATTTTGAAATTCTCAAACAGATCAATAACGATTGCTGATATGTTTGTCCACTTAAACCCATGCCCTATCTTTTTCAACAAGCCGAAGATGATTCGTTAAGGTTCGATTAAATGCTTTAGAATGCTAGGACCCCACAATCATTTGGCAAAAACCCTCACCCAACCTCAGGATTTCTTGAATTTTGTAACGATCTTTACAGAGCAAGGCTTGTGCATTAGTGTGCAAGTGATTATCAATAGAATATTGCATTCTGTGATGAATTTATCGTTTAGATGATTTGACACTACATAGACCAAAATGGTGAGAGCTCCAGGTCTATACTCACGTATAACAAAGGAGATGACCATTTTATCATGTGCCGATGAGAGCTCCAGATCGGTACTATCATACAGCAAATGAGATCATCACTCCAGGTCAGTACTACCGTACAGCAGAGGAGATTAACACAAACACAAGACACATAAATACACCAATAATGGCTCAAAAATATGGCTTATATGATTTGTATCATGGTGGGTAACAGATCAATTCTCAATCCAATTTTTATCGGGACTCAGTTTTCGTGCAGGCCAAATTGATTGCGTAAATCCAGACGTCCTTAAGCATATATTTTAATTTAAATCATTATGTTGCTGTCTACTTTATTCTTCAGGCTGAGTCTACCAAGCATATCATTAAAGTATCTGTTTGTTTTTCTATTATTTGCAATTAAAAATAAGATATGAATCAGATAACAACATCAGTTACTATCCTTTCTCATTTTAAAAACGCAAGTCATGCAAAAACAAGCATTTCAAGAAGATATACAATCATTTCTCAATCATCTCGAATCAAGTTCCTAGTTCTCTTTTCATTTTTATTTACTTATACTCTCCCCCTAAATTTTTATTTTTGCAAACTTATTACTTTTTTATTTTATTTTTTTTATATATTTTTTTAATTTTTTTAATTTTTTAATTTTTTTAGAATATTGTACAAAAATAAAATATTATCAAAGAAGGTCTTCCAAACTACACAGATTATCAAGATAAGAAATGAATTATCATGAAATATGCAGTGATTGTGAATTGAGAATTATGATTATGCAGATTAAAAAAAATCCAGATTGTGGATATAATACCATGACCTTAACCTGTTGTTCCGCCTCAAATTTGAATTAGGAGCAATCTCTGTCAGTAAATCGGATTACTAACAGTCCTCATGAATTGTTCCTGCACTCATTAACAGATTAGTTTGAAAGGGGAACCCAGGCCATCGTAGTCCTGGAAGTTCCATTTTCATCGATATAAGTAACCTGCTTCTGCACACAACCGTTGAAACAATCTGGGATATATGTATCCTTCTTTTTAATTTGCCAAATTTGTTTCGATTCAATTAATTTGGATTTGAATGAATTAAATTTGGAAAACATTTTCTGTTTAAGACCAGAAGGAAAAGAATTTGGTTTTGAACCTTTGGTCATTTTCATCTTTGAATCATATGAAACCGGCTTCATATGAAAAGGTTTGGATAGAGAGTTTTTCATCCAACCGTTCAAAGATGTGTGCTTTTTACCTCTTGAACCAGAAAAGCAACCCCTGTTGCCTTTACCATCATGAACATTCTTTGTAGACTTACATTTGGAGAAGCAATTCGTTTTGCCTTTACCATTCGAAGCAAGTCTTTGAGGGCACTTCTTTACCACATGACCTTCTTTTCCACACTCAAAACAAGCCTTGAATGGCTTTTGATGCTTGACTGAACCGTGTGATGCAGTGGGGATGAGGATTGCTTTGAGCTTGTAATAGATTCTTGCTTGTTCTGAATTTTCCTGTGCTTAACAGGGAATGAGATCTTCACTGATTGACTGGGTTGCTTTGCAATTGGAGAAGAGATCCGTATTGGTCTTGATTCAGCTTTTGGAAGCTTTTGTGACTTGACAATGTTAGGATACATCTTGATCTGTGAGGAACCAACACGCACCTCTGTGATTGATTCATCA
This sequence comes from Flaveria ramosissima, assembly GCA_025215565.1. NCBI lineage: Eukaryota > Viridiplantae > Streptophyta > Magnoliopsida > Asterales > Asteraceae > Flaveria > Flaveria ramosissima. The sequence goes on from CM046045.1 coordinate 53,185,557, forward strand.
TCTGAGCTTGTCCAGTCTCGTATACACAGATCTTTCTCCAACGGATCTTGATTGACATCTCCTATTGTGTCGGCTTCGCTTATAGGATTCTGATTGCTTGATGATTCGACAACCGTTCCTTCTTTAACAAACTTGACAGGAACAAACGAAGGAATATTACCTGTTTTGAATTTGTTAAAGAAGGTTGGAGAAGCAACTGATATTGGTTTTGGAACACCAAAGGTGGAATCGTCATTAATCTTATTAGATCCATGCCTAAGGAATCCCAAACCTACAGGAGAATTCTGCACATCTCTAACCTTTTTAAGATTAACAGTGCTTAAACCTGCATTTAACTATTAGTTTCGGCAGCTTCAATCAAATCATTAGATGAATGAGGTTGAGGCATAGGAGAGTAACAATGAGTGCTAGAAGGAGGATAGACGTATGAATTTTCACCACTACCCACTCCCGTTTTAATCCTAGCTCCCCTTTGTTTACATAGTAACTCTTCATGTTTCATTCCGGATATGGTCCATCTGTCAAGCTTTGTTTTAAGCTTGCTTGTTTCAAATTCAGCCAAGGTGACTCTTTTGTTTAAAAGATTAATTTCAGCATTTCTTTCAAGAAGAGTTCGTTTTAAATAATCATTTTCTTTTAAAGCTTCATTTAATTTTATGAAATACTTGGCTTCATTTTTTTTAAGTTCTACGTTTATGGTGGTTAATTCCTTTTGGTTATCTAAAAGTAACCTATTAGCTATACACACCAAATAGTCTAATTTTGCAAGCAGAAGAACACATATCCTGAACTGTCTCGTATGGAAGATCCAGGATGACTCTTTCAGCAGTAAGAGCCTTCTCGCAGTTGCAATCTCTGGTATTTCGCTTCCATTCTTCTTCCTTATCAGCATTACAAACTGCATCATTCAACTCAGCTCCACCTTTACCCATTGATGTCTGCTTAAGCTTCTCTTGTACCTCTTCAATTCTAGGTTTCGGTAAACCGTCAGAATTGGTGCGAGAATTTGATCTCTCTTCTGGTTTCTCTGTGGAGTTTGAAGTGATCTTTGGAGTTAGATATTTCGCTTCATAGTACTCACGACGTTTGATATCCAACTCCATTTCTTTCAGTTTGTTGATCACTTCCATTAGTTTGTAATCCCGAAAACCTCTATCTCGTTTAATCGACTTGCCGTGTGAGCTCCATTCTGATGGGAGAGAATTAAGCAATCTCAGAACTTGTTCATGATTTCCCAATTGGGCATCAAACTTCTTCAAATTGTTTGCCACCAACAGAAAACGATCAAGAAAATCGGACATCCTTTCATTCTTTAAAGCTGCAAAATTATCAAACCGACATTATGCAATTGTTAGATTATCAGATTTGAAGGATTTAAAAGTTCTGCAAAAGCCATTTTTATTTCCAAGAATATTTTTCCCAAAAAAAAAAATTTAGAATAATTCTCCTCCGGGAAAAATATTATTTTTAAATGTCACACTAGAAAATCTTAGCAACTGGGGTCAAGCTGCCAGGTCAGCTTGTTTTTTTTTATAAATCCTTTAAAATTGTTGAATATTTCTTTATCGGTTTAAACTCAATTAATCCCAACTAGTCAATTTTATTTGATTTTTTTTAATTAGCCCAGACCCTATTTTTATAAATTCAACCCAATATTTAATCTTTACTAGCCCAAATTGTTTAACAAAGCACAACCCAATTGTTAGCCCTAGACTATCTTTTAATGAGCCTAATTGATTAACAAAGGCCAGCCCAATAAAAAAAACTATCTTACCCAACCCAACCCATTAATCACACACAAGAAAAAATCTTTAACAAACCCCTAACCATAACACACAACACAACACACACACAACCCTTAATAAAAATTGGATGAGAGAACCCTTAGGGTTCCAGCGACATTTTCCGGCGAGCCGCCTTTCCGGCTGCCGAAAAAAAAATCCGGTGAGTTATGTCCGTTTGAACCTCTATCCTCACCAAACACAACCTCCTGAATTCAATGGTGGCCTCAGTTTGCTCTAAAAATCAATAACCAAGGAGATATCAAAGAGAGAAGGTGACTGCTGCTAGGGTTCCAGTGAACTTTTCTTTCCGGCGACTGTCCACTCCGGTGAGATTTCTTAAAATCACCTGAAGACCTCCAAAACAAACACGACCGATGGCTAGAGATGAAGAGCGAATGGATCTGCCGGCAATGAGTTTTGCTGGAAATTACTTCAGGATCCGACCATCCATCGATTCTTTCTTTGTTGTGTGTGAAGTGTTTTCTGAACACAGCCAACTCTAAGGGATCTTCGTTTATTTGTTAGTTCGTGAGCTGTTGTTGCTTCTTCGGTTTTCAGATCCATGAGGTTGTAAGTGGTGGTATCATTGGATTCTGAAGGATTTGCTTGCGAAATTGAACTTGAGTTCAAAATCAAGACCGGAGGTTGAGGATCCTGATGTTGTAGAACGATGCTCTCACAATTGGTACATCGGCGGTATGTTTTTTTTTAACTTCGCAGATTGATTTTTTTAAATTTTCGCAGATTGATTTTTTTTAATTTCGCAACTTGAATATTAAATTCGCAGATTTATTAATTTATTTATTATAAATTCGCTGAAAAATTTTGTAGTTTCGCCGGAGTTTGGAGTTTTGCCGGAAAAAGAACAACTTCGCCGGAATCTGGTAGTTTCGCCGGAATAGTTTTGTCGGAGTATTGCCGGACGAAACTATAATTTCGCCGGAGCGTAATTTTGCCGGAAACTTAATAGTTTCGCCGGACAGATAGAACTTTTGTTCAACAATGGATCAAGTTTCGCCAGATGAAGATGTTGAAGCTCCAAGAACACCAAGAACACCAAGAACACCAAGAACACACACACACTAGTGTGTGTGAGAGAAACTTTCAGATCTGAAGTTTTTCATTGATTTTTCTTGTACAAACGATGATGTAGATTCAGTATATGTTGTAGATAATGATAGATCTGATGTTGTTGTTGAATTTGTAGAAATTTAAACTCAGATCTACTTTCTCTCTCTAGAAACCCGGTTTCTCTCTCTAAAATATGATGACCATCTTCTAAAATCAGCAACAATTTCTTCAATTCTTCAATGCATTTGATCCAATAAGGCTATGATACCAAATTGTAACTCCAGGATAATCACACTTGAATCAAATTATGAAGAATTAGATCAAAATATAATAATCACAATCAAAACCCCTTTGATCTACAATTAGATTGCAAAATATGTGTTTACAAATAATCTCTCAATCTCTTGGTCATGCAACCACTAGCCTAATCCTAATAACAATTAGGCTATTTATAGTGAATATAATATTCACTAATTGCACTTAACCCCGTAGACTTAGGCTAATTAATGAAATTACATATAAAACATAAAAATGACTAAAACAAGATAAAATATATTTTGTTCACACAAAATATATTTATTACAATAAAACTCCTAGTCATCTAAATCTTCAACGTCTCGTCTCGGTTCTTCGTCTTGAACGTGTCAGGTTTGACTTTTGTGTTGACTTTGACCGTGACGTTGACTTTTGTTGACTTTGACTGTGTTGATAATATAGACTATCTTGTACAGCTCCAACAAACTCCCGTCAACTAACTCTTTTCAGGGGGGCACAACAAAGGGTACATGTCATTCAGAGTGATAGACTGGATCTCCTATCCACTAATGACTTGTACAAGCTTCTCAGCACCACTTCAGGGAAGAACAAGGAAACAGACAAATATCTTCTGTCCTTGGTGTTGAAAGTTTTGAGAAGCAGAAACAAGTGAGGTTTTGGTAGCATCAGCCTAGGGGGAGTTTGTTGGATCTAGAAAGGCTGGTGCAACCAAAACCAAATCACTTAGACTATTTTGGTGCAACTAATAAAGGACTTCCGAAGCTAAGTGTGGAACTTCCTAAGGAAAAAAGGAGCTCTTCCGAAGACAAAGTGTAAGACCAACTTCCGAAGGAAAACTCCAACTACAAAACTTAGAGTGAAAGATCAGAAGTCAACTTCTGAAGTATGAAAGAAGTCCTCAAGCCTCGGAAGTACAGAAGCCTCTTCCGAAGTATAAGTGGCTTTGGAAGAACTCGTTCTTCCGAAGCCAACTTACCTTCAAAAGACACTACTATTATCCAGTGGACATCAGTATGGTCTCCCTGACACTCCAATGCAGACCTCTGAGATGATGTATGGCGTTTTCTCAAAAACCATGTAGTTGACCATACTTTATTCCACTGTTTACCTTTATAAGTTAGTACAGTTGCCAACTATAGTTGGTGACAAAAGGTAAGCCATGGACATGTCATGACTACCATATCTTAGATAATACTTTATCTAAGATACCTTAACTTTAGCATTGTAGTATATGCTTTAGTCTTAGGTTTCCAGCTGGTATCAAAGTATATTCGGCTGTAGGATCTACTATATATAGTTTCTCATTGTAACTCATGTTTCATGCTTGTAAGAGTCTTGTAATACTTTGAGTTGAGAAGTAATATATAAAAGTGCCTTGAAAATTATTTCTTTGTGTTCTTTGCTACTTATTATATTATTATCAACTCTTAGAAGAGATTCTACTTCATCTGATTTGAGTGTAATATAAGTGAGTTTGAGAGAAATCCAAGTGTTAAGTGAAAAACCCGATCCTGCACGCTTGTTGAGCCTCTAAAATACTAGACTCGATATCACTTTCGATCCTCAAATTTTGTAGCAGCACGATAGTCTTGTTGACATCTAGACGGATCTCGGTATCAAACTCTCCCAAAGTATCAAACCATTGTCATCAATCGCGAATTTCTTGAAATGAGACCATCTTGTTATGGATATTTCGACTTAGTGCATCGGCTACAACATTTGCCTTACCAGGATGGTAACGAATGTCACAGTCGTAATCACTAATCAACTCAACCCAACGACGTTGTCTCATATTGAGATCCTTTTGATTAAAAAAGTGTTGAAGGCTTTTGTGATCGGTGTGGACTATACATTGTGTACCATAAAGGTAGTGTCTCTAAATCTTCAAAGCAAAAACTATAGCACCAAGCTCTAGATCGTGTGTCGTGTAATTCACCTTGTGGACCTTCAATTGTCTTGATGCATATGCTATGACCTTTCCTCGTTGCATGAGAACAGAACCAAGGCCTTTTTTCGATGCATCACAATACACGATGAAATCGTCATTACCATTGGGTAGGGTCAAGATAGGAGCATTGCATAACTTGTGCTTTAACGCTCCAAAGGCTTCCTCTTGCTCGGACCCCCACTCGAATGGTTTGTTCTTTTGAGTCAGAGAAGTAAGCGGCTTCGCGATTCTTGAAAAGTTGGCAATGAATCGCCGGTTATAACCAGCAAGACCAAGGAAAGAACGAACTTCGGTTGGGGTTGTAGGAACACACCAATTCTTCACAGCTTCCACCTTTGCAGGGTCAACATGAATTCCTTGGCTATTCACCACGTGTCCTAGAAATTGAACTTCCTCAAGCCAAAATTCGCACTTCGAGAATTTCACGTACAATTATTCTTTCTTCAACAACTCAAGAACTTGTCGCAGATGATGTTCATGATCGGGATTGGACTTGGAATAGATAAGTATATCATCATTGAAGACGATCACAAACTTGTCTAGATAAGGCTTGCATTCGGTTCATGAGATCCATGAAGACAGCAGGAGCATACGTTAGACCAAAAGGCATAACCATGAACTCATGATGCCCATAACGAGTATAGAACGCAGTCTTTGGGATATCATCACCGTGGACTCATAATTGATGATAACCAGAACGTAAGTCAATCTTCGAGAAAATGGCAGCTCCTTAAAGTTGGTCAAAAAGATCATCGATGCGAGGAAGAGGGTAGCGGTTCTTGATGGTAAGCCTGTTAAGTTCACGATAGTCGATGCACATACGAAACGACCCATCTTTCTTCTTCACGAATAGAACAGGTGCACCCTAAGGCGAAGAGCTAGGACGAATAAAACCCTTCTCGGATAGTTTTGAAGTTGACTAGAGAGTTCTTGCATTTCCGATGGTGCAAGTCGATATGGTGACTTAGCCACGGGTTTTGCTCCCGGAATCAAATCGATTTTAAACTTGACTTCACACACGAAAGGTAAACCACTAAGGTCATCGGGAAATCAGGAAAATCTCGTACAATCGGGACATCCTTAAGATCTTTCCCTTTGACTTTCTTGTTGACCATGTAAGCCAAGAAAGCCATATAGTTCTTGCTTAAGCATTTTGGGCTTGAGTGCATGACATGATTTTGAGCCCTTTGGAGGATTTATCACCGAATACTTTCAATGTATCCCCAGAAGGCAACGGAATACGAATGCACTTCTCGAAACAAATAATCTCGATATGGTGATTGGCTAGCCAATCCATGCCAACGATAACATCAAAGCTTCCAAGTTTCATAGGAATAAGGTCGATAAAGAAATCATGCGCGTCGAGACTCAAGATACAATCACGAACAACAATATCTACGGTGATCGGTTCTCCATCGGCGACTTCAACGGTGAAAGGTCTTTCTAGTTTCGTAGATGGCTTAGCAAAAATGGGTTCAAACTCTAACGAGACAAAACTTTTATTGGCTCCAGAATCAAACAGTACGTAGGCGTAAGAATTATTAATAAGGAACATACCTGTTCAGTTTTAAAGGTATTTAACAATACAGGTAAAGCATCAAAAAGGCTTAGATCATAAAAGTTGATGTTGGGTTTAACATACCATTCATCATATCATTATTTGCTTATGCTTGATTTGCGTTGATATTAAAAGCACGTCCTCGGGCTTATGGAACGTTTCCCGCAAGACGAGGACATTGATGGTGGAAGTGACCAGGTTCCCCACAATTGTAGCAAACACGATTTGCAACCATCGTGGCATTATTTGGAGAACGGTGACAAGTCGTCACTAAGTGTCCATATTACCGCACAAGGTACAGATGCGGCACGGAGCGTTCCCCGGATGATGGTACCTACAAACGTTGCACATAGGTTGAGGACCAGCATAGGCCCTAGCTACAGGCATTTGTGCCACAGGTGCAGCCACAGGTACAAGTTGTCTTTGAGGTGGTTTCGGTGCAGCTATAACATAATTGCGAGCCGGTGTGAACTTGCGCTTCTTCTTGTTGTTGTTGTAAGACGGTTCGGTTTTTGTCTCCTTGGCAACTTTGGTGGTCGTCTTCTCAACCTTCTTAGTACCCTTGACAGACATGGTGCCCGCTCGTATATGATTTTTGGTAAGTTGAGCGGTGATTGTGATGGCTTCCTCCAAAGTTGTGGGTAGACTACCCACTACAGCATCTTAAATTTGGGGTGGTACCCCCTTGATGAACTTCTCGATGTTGCGAGGAACAGTGTCGACCATATGGGGCAACAGAATGCTCAACTCGTGATGCCTAGTTGAGTAGGCCAAATGATCACCACCATCTTGCTTAAGATTCCAGAATTCCTCCTCTAGCTTTTGTAGTTCACTTCTTGGACAGAACTTCGCGATAGCAATGTTCTTGAACTCGTCCCAAGTTAGTGCTAACATAGCATCAGCACCACGACTCTTTTTCTCGCTATTCCACCAAGTAAGTGCCCTTTGTTGGAGCATACTAGTGGCATAACGAACCTTGAGTGCCTCGGAACACTCACAATTGATGAACGTATTCTCCATGCTTTCGAACCACTCGAGAAGTCCAGTGGCTCCTTCCTTTCCACTATAGCTAGTGGGCTTGCATGAGCTAAAGTGTTTGAACATGCAGGTTTGGTTGTTGCGCCCATGGTTCACACTATTTTATCCTTGACCATTTCCATTAATGGTGTTGCTAGCGGTGGTCATTACGGTGCTATTCAGTTCAGCAACCATGGTTGGGATAACAGCAGCCATTTGTCGCGCAATCATGGCGGCTAACTTGCGGTCGGAACTTCCACGCTTTCCATGGTAACGAGACATGCTGAATATAAAATGAGTTAGTTATGGGAATGTGGATAAAAAAGGATAGTAATTTAAATAAGGATAAATCAATAGTTGTAAGGCACATGGAATGATTCCATTCGGTAACGCATTACCATTTGGAAACGTTGACACGTCAAGGTGAATTGACCCATTTTTTTTAGAAACTTGTGTATGTTGACCATAGTTTATTACTCATCCCAGAAATCCCCAGGTACGCATAACTAGTCCCTAAGGATTTATGCAAAATGCTTACTTTAGCCCGAAGGCTTTTTGCCAGGAAATCCAGAATACAGGTGTCTATGTGTCACACAATATTTATTTGCTTCATGGGATCAAAACCTTGATGAGATTTTTATAGATTAGACATAAAGTATAAAGATTTAAACTATAAATATAAGGCGTACGAACCCACGGGTCATCGAGAATAAGTTTAGGAAGTTTCATTCGTCGGGGAGAATCAAAGAATCAAAAATAAGTGTAGGGGAGACAAGCAACAAAGTTTAACCAATTACAAGGCAATCCTATCCTAAGGCATCAAATTGCACATAAGAAGGCATAGCATCATGTAGCATGTAAACAATATATATTTACAAGGATAAAAATATTATTCTATAAGGTTCATGCGTAAACTATAGTCTAGGTCACCATTTCTAATAACCTAAATCCCTATAGTTATGGGCTCTGATACCAATCTTTCACACCCCAACTTTGACGGTGGAATCGTCGATATGTGAGGGTTAAGATTGTTCACAGCCACATAACGCTATCGTTAAATGAAAATATTATTATCATAAGTTTTAAAAGTGCAAATTACAATCATAAGTCTCAACATGAAATAAACAAAACATAAGACAAAATATTCCAAAACATTTTATTCATTATTCTAGGTCCAAATCCTAGATTTGAGCAAACTTAAAAAGATAACTTCAAGCTTGAGCATTTCCTGAAACATGTTTAAAAATAAAGGTCAACTATGAAAGTTGGTGAGTTTCCAAGGGTTCAAAATACATAAATATATTAAAAGGTTTACAAGTAGCAATTCATGTCAAAGGTTATGAGTTATGTAAAATTATAGAACACATATAGCTACAATCAAACCTTGACCAAGATTAAGATTACAAGTTTATAACGATTAGCTAACTGTATTTGGTTCTCATGATGAACAAGTCATACGTCATCAGAAGCCGGCAATACATCGGCTTTAGCACCAAATAGGCTTGTCAGGCCCATAGATCTATGACGTCGCTAGGCTAGCAATAGTTAATGATTGTTTTTACAAGATGACTATCATATAAGACTCACAAGTATCTCAAATAACCATGACAAAGTTTACAAACGAATTGCTCGTGCATTACAAGTATCAAGATGTTTTACAAGTGTATGTTTATAGGATTAACATGTTTCACCCCAAAAGGTGTGAAATAAAATAAAAAGGGACATGGAGAACTCACATGATCAAATAGTATATAATTGGATATTAAAAGGAATAATAAACTTCGTTCCATCGTAATCTTTCACAAGGTACCTAAATATATATATTACACGTTTAAGTTTAATAATAGATTAAGGTTTTAAAGTGAACTAGGGTTTTGATAAGAAGTTTGGGGACCTTTATAAATAAACAAAGCTAATTAGTGAAATTATGCATATATTATAGTCTAGTAACAGAAAAATGTACCTTTTATATAATTTTTAAAAGAATTAAATCTTTTATCAAAATTTGTGGAATTTAAATTATAAAATGTATGTAAATTCTATAAATATCATGATTAATCCATCACTAAAATTAATAATATAGTGACCAATAATAATTTGATGATTTAAATAGTTATTTAAGATCTATTTTATAAAAATAACTAAATACCTCATTTATTAATAAATATTTGTTAAAGTATTAAAAAAATAAATTTACAGAAATAAAATAAGTAACTTTAAAAATGAACAAAGTTTACAAAACCAATTTTTATATTTTTCAGAAATTTTTCTATATTTATTTGAAGGCTAGAAAGGCCCCAAAAAAATAAAGGAGGTTGCCGGGTTCGAACCCAGGACCTCTAGTTGAGGATGCGTGTGATTTACCAGCAAGCTATGGGTCGTGGCCGTGCTAAATGATGGAATCTAAACTTTAAAAATACAATTTCAAGAATACCCCCAATTCTTATGAACCCTAATGTTATCTTCGATCGAATTGAGCCCAAACGTTTGTTGTTATTGATCAATTGGTTAGGGCATTTGATCTCTTCTCGAAACCGAGTATATTCATGTATTCAATTACCTGGTTTTGATATTCAATCGACGGGAACAAAATTCCTTAAACCACGACAAAGACTTGAATATGTTTGATGTGCAGTTGTTAGTGTCAACCAAATTAAACTCGTTTGAAGCTTCAGTAGATAACCAAGACTCAGAACCCTCTATCAATTGAAGGTGGCAATATGGAAGAGAAGAGGTTTGGTTAATTGTGAGAAGCCGTGAGTATAGGTATTCGATAGTGATGATTTCAGGTGTTAGACTGAAATTGTACTTAGGAATTGATTAGAAACGGTTAATCGATTGTGTGGGTTCAATTAATTTGATTATTATTGATCTTTAATGTGCAAACGGCTCGATGATTGAAGGCAAGGTTTAATCGGATGATTCATGTTTGTAACCGTCGCTTTAACTCGATTAAAATACACCTCAGAGTTCGAATCACACCAATGAATCGACTGGAAACGGTTTTTCGGTTCATAATTCGAAGGGTTAGAAGGTTTTAGGTTCGCCAGACTCCGGCGGATACTTGGCCGGCGATGGTCGACGGTGAGAAGGGGGAAAAAGGTTTGGGTTTTCAAAATTACACTTTTAGTCCATGGAGTTTGTTAGTTCTCTAGAAAGATTAACATGTTGTCTTTATGTGTCTTTTTACTATTTGTAACAGTATAGGGACTAGTTTTGTAATTTGTTAGTTCCATGTGTTTCATTATAAATAGCTTAGACTTGTTGAAGGTAGAAAGAGACGAGAGTAGTGACGAACAACAGATTCATAACTGCTTACTTACTTTGTAATTGTCTTTGCTTGATATTAATAAAACTATGAACTTTGTTGATATCTTGCTTGATTTGATTACTTTGTTTGTATTTATTTGAATTGTGTTCATACATCATCACAGATTGGTACATTTGATCCTATCAAATGGTATCAAAGCTCAGAACTTATCATTTGATCCTATCAAATGGTATCAGAGCTCAGAACTTATCATTTGATCCTATCAAATGGTATCATAGCTCAGAACTTATCATTTAATTCTATCAAATGGTATCAGAGCTTAGAACTTATCATTTGATCCTATCAAATGGTATCAGAGCTGTTGGTACATTTGATCTATCAAATGGTATCAGAGCTCAGAACTTATCATTTGATCCTATCAAATGGTATCTGATAGGATCGGATCTAGTTTGATCAATTAGATTTGAATTTTGCAGCGGAATATAACAGAAATAAGATCGAATTCAAGCAAGATAAATATGAATATGCAATCACACAATGACGATTATAGAGAGAGAGAACTTTTCTGTTAAAGGAATATTTTTATTCACGCTTAATTCTTCGGTTACAAAACAACTAGGTCAATATTCCTTTTATAAAGGAATGTGACGTCTGCTGATGTCAGTTGATAGTGACATCTAACAGAATTATACAAACAACTGAAACTATGCAAACTACTGAGAATGTTCTCAATAACTTATCACATCTCAGAGAATGCCAAGTACAAGAACATAAAACTACTGACCTAAAACTACTGAAACAATAAACTACAGAAAGATAAAATTACAAGTGCTGAAAAGGAAAAACCATCACAACTACTGAAGTTAATAACTTCAGCTGTTGTGACAACTACTGATCACTCTGGTCTTCAGTCTTTGTCTTCAGTACTTCACTTTCAGACTTTGTCTTCAGTTCTTTACTTTCAGACTTTGTCTTCAGACCTTGTAATCAGCTGATGTCTTCAGCTGTTGTGATCTTCTTCAGCAGTTGTAATGTCTGTGGGACTTAGAGGTTTTTCTGATCAGGCTCATTGGTTCTTTTGGTCCAACAGTATCAGAGTTCAGAATTTATCATTTGATTCTATCAAATGGTATCAACAGAAGCTGCCATCTATGGGTTAATTGGGGCAGATGGACTTGATTCTTGAGACATTTTAGTAAGCAGTTCTTGTAATCTGCAAACCTCAGCCTCAAGAATGGTGTTTTGGGCTAGAACTTCAAAGAAAAAGCCCAGGTCATCATCAGTGTAAGCTGAATCATCTGACCTCCTGAGTAAATCAGGATGAACATGTGCTGAGTGTAGATCAGTAATCACATGTGCCCCTTTGTCTTGGAACTGGGGACTTCCTGCCTCAGGATTAAGTCCTTCATTGGCAGTTGCCTCTGGTGAGTTCCTAGAGACGATACGTGCTTCATCCTGTTCATGTGTTGAAACAGGGGAAGAGGTAGCCTCACCAGATGTTCTAGTCTCCTCATCTACACTGGGAGATTGAACTTTATAATCCCTATGTTATGGGTTCTCAACTACATTATGATCCTCCCCCTCAGCTGTTGAGGTTTTCCCAGTGTTAACAGGTTTCTGGGGAGGGGTAGAGGAATGTAGTTAAGTCAGCACTTGTGCATGACTGCAGTTGGGCTAGTAGGGGTGGTTTCAGTGGGAGATGGAGGTGAAAAGGATTGCACCCGGGGTGAATGGTGCTCTTCAATGGCAATCTTCTCAAGTGAGAGAGATTCCAGTAATGTGGCTTCCCCAATGTTGCTTGAATCAGGATCCTGTTGAGAGGATACCTGAGCGGTTTCAGCTGGTGGAGTCATTGAAACTACAAGGGGATTAAGACTAGTAGTTTCATCCTGCGTTTGTGCTGCAGGGGCATCATCAGGGGACTCAACTCCCTGAGTAGCCTTTTTGGTTTTCTTGATTTTGGTTTGGAGGGGACTTTAGATCTGGAGGTGGAGGCTGTGGGTTCCCTCTGCTTGGGTTTTAGCAGTTTGGCAGCCTCTTTGAGTTATGGATTGGAGTTGTGCCTGGAGTATACCTCTGGCAAAACTACCAGAGCAGGGACTCCAAGGCCAACAAGGCCATCAGATTTTAATTGATTGAGAATTATGGCCATAAGAAACCTTGGATATAATATCCATCTATTAGCCACAGGTTTCATTGCCAAATCTTTTAATTCCAAAAATATTATTTTAGAAAAATTTAGGCTTTGATGTTCAAGGATAGAATACAATACCTGTTGCCACCTGGATGACATTTGATCCCATGAAGATGTTTTGGGGGCAAGACAGACATTGATCATATGGAAAATGAGCCGCTCAGCATCATGGAAGTGCTTCTTCAAATAGTAGTAGCACTTAGGTCACCCTCATAACCATGATTAACAAAGGATAAATCAATGGTGCCTTTGGGTGGTTCTGGTGACATAGGTGGCATCATTCAGGTCTAGGGTTTGACGAATGATCTCAGAGGTGATGACCACCTGTTTCTGGTTGACAAACGACTGGAGAGTGATGGAGTCATCATCCAGTATGAACAGTGACGTTTGTCCAGAATTGGCAAAGGGGTTAAGGGATAGATGTAGGATTCAAGAGAAAGGCTGTGCGATATTGGGAATCAACCATCAAATCAATAGCAGCATCAAACTTGTTCCAAAAGGGTGATTTGGTAAGGTAAGCGACACAGTTGTGTCGAGGTTTGATTTGCTTGGTCGCCATTAATGGAAGATGAACATTTGGAAAGTGAGTAATGAAAAGTTTGAAGTTAGGGTTAGGTATATATAGGTTATGAAACGGCTGTGAAGAAAAAACAATGAAAGTTTTGGTGTGAGTCATTAGTTGTTAGAAAACAACTGAAGACATGGTTTTAACTTTCAGATGTTGTAAACAACTGAAGACTTGGTGTTGGTCATCAGTAGTTGTAAAATACTGAAGACTTGGTTTTGGCTTCAGTTGTTTTGAAATGAAACAGTAGTTGTTGTCGTCAATTCACAAAGTTCAGCTGTTTCAATGACCTTAACACTTACTCATCAGATCATCTGATTTTCAGATGTTTCATTGGTCATCAGTACTTATCTATTATAAAAGACTTCAGTAGTTTGAACTACATCAGTACTTTTCAACAAATGAAGTACTTCAGTACTTTTAAGTAGTTTAGGCTTCAGTAGTTATAAAAAACTGCTGAAGATAAAAAATGACTTATCAGCACTTATTTTTGACAGAATTATACTAATGCTCATCAGTATTTATTGACTAAGAGCATCAGTAGTTGTAATTATTCTAGTTGCAGCATACCAAGCCTGAGTACAAGATTATGAAAAGTTGCACTCTCCAAAGGCTTAGTAAATATATCTGCAAGCTCATCAGCACTAGGCACAAACTTTGGATCAATCAGACCTTTTTCATAACAATCCCTGATAAAATGATGTCTGATCTCAATATGTTTGGTCCTAGAATACTGGACAGGATTCTTAACAATACAAAGAGCTGAAGCACTATCCATTAGTAAAGGAGTCTTAGTCTCTGTAATGTCATAATCCAATAATTGATTTTGAAGCCAGAGTACCTGAGATGTACAGCTTGCAGCTGCAATGTACTCTGCTTCAGCTGTGGATGTAGCAACTGAAGTTTGTTTCTTACTCTGCCAAGAAACTAAACAGTTGCCTAGAAATTGGCATCCACCAGAAGTTGATTTTCTGGTTAACTTACACCCTGCATAGTCACTATCAGAGAAAGCAACCAATTTGCAAGAGTGCCCAGTGGAATACCAAAGTCCTAGAGATTGAGTTCCTTGCAAATATCTAAAGATCCTCTTGACTGCAATCATATGGGAATCATCAGGAGCAGCCTGAAATCTAGCATAGACACAAGTTGCAAACATAATATCTGGTCTAGAAGCTGTAAGGTACATCAAGGAACCAATCATACATCTGTAAAGAGTTTCATCAACTGCTTTACCTTTTGATCAGCATCCAATTGTGTGTTGCTGCACATGGGAGTAGAACAAGGCTTACAGTTTTGTAAATCAAACTTGGTTACAAATCTTTTGTATTTTGACTGATGAATGAAAGTTTCATCAGCCAGTTGTTTGATTTGCAAACCCAGAAAGAACTGTAATTCTCCCATGGCACTCATTTCAAACTTTTGTTGCATCAATTTAGTAAATGCATCACACAACTGTGGATCAGAGGATGCAAAAATAATGTCATCAACATAAATTTGAACAAGGAGCTTATGCATGCCTACTTTCTTAATGAACAAAGTTTTATCTATGGAGCCTCTAGTGAAATTATTTTGAAGAAGAAAGTTAGATAATGTTTCATACCAGGCTCTGGGTGCTTGTTTCAACCCATAAAGAGCTTTATCAAGCTTATACACCCAATCAGGATGTTTATGATCTTCAAAACCTAGTGGTTGACACACATAAACCTCTTCTTTTATTTTACCATATAAAAATGCACTTTTGACATCCATTTGAAAAACTTTAAGGTTATGAAAAGCAGCATAAGCTAAAAACAATCTGATTGCCTCCAGTCTGGCTACAGGGGCAAAGGTTTCATCATAATCAATACCTTCTTCTTGTGAAAACCCCTGTACAACCAGTCTGGCCTTGTTCTTGACAATTTGGCCTTTTCATCAGTTTATTCCTAAACACCCATTTAGTGCCTATTGCACACTTACCTTGGGGTAGAGGAACCAGTTCCCACACTTGCTGTTTTTGAAATTGAAGAAGCTCAAGCTGCATGGCTTCAACCCATCATTGTCCCTTAATGCCACATGATAATTCTTTGGCTCTTGCTGACTGATGAAGAGAGCATAGAGACAGAAATTGGACAATTGGCTTCTTGTTGAAACACCAGCATTAATGTCACCAATGATCTGGGACATGGGATGATTCTTCAATTCTTGATACTCAATAATATCTGTGCAAGTGTTTGTAGGAGATTCAGCAGCAACAGATGTTGATTCAGACTCTTGAAACCTAGACTGAGATGGTAGTTCAAATGAAGTAGAGGATTCAGAGATTTCATCAGCATTTGTTGTGGATGGAGTTGCTGAAGCTACAGGAACATCAAGTGTAGTATATACAGGCAGATGATCACTACAACTTGCATTTATACCATCAGATGGAGAGGATGGAACTTCAGAAACAATAACAGGTGGAGACTGATATGGAACATATTGCAGTATGTCCAAATCAAACAACTCAACAGGGTTTTGAGGAATTTTGTCTTTTGGAGATTCATTAAACTTGACATGCAAAGTTTCTTCAACAATCCTTGTTCTGCAATTGAAAACTCTGTATGCCTTGCAAGTAGATGAATACCCAACAAAATACCCTGCATCCATCTGAAGTGGATTCTTTGTGTTAAGAATATAACAGGGACACCTAAATGCTCTAAAGAATGAAATTAGAGGGGCCAAATGATGTAATAACTCATAAGGAGTCTTCATCAACCTTTGATTCACTAATACCCTATTCTGTACATAGCAAGCTGTGTTGACAGCTTCAGCCCAAAAGGTTAGTGGCAAACCTGAGTCAGCCAACATTGTCCTTGCGGCTTCAATAAGGGTCCTGTTCTTTCTCTCCACCACTCCATTTTGCTCAGGAGTTCTTTGAATACTATATTGTCTTTTGATTCCCTTAGACAAATAGAATTCATCAAAGTGTGATTCCTAAACTCTGTGCCATTATCACTTCTCACACATTTGACTGGAAGTGAATGCTGCTTTTCCACATGCAACACAAAATAAATGATATTTGAGCAGCCTCATCCTTGGAATGCAAGAAGAAAGTCCATACATATTGGAATAATCATCCACAATTACCAGACAGTACTTTTTCTTTGCCATACTCATTACTCTAACAGGACCAAAGAGATCCATATGCAGTAATTGCAAGCAGGCAGTGGACTTGGGTTCTTCTATAGGAGGGAATGAAACTTTGTGTTGCTTTCCTTTTAAGCAAGCTGGACAGTTATCATCACATTTGAACTCCTTCAATGGCAAACCTCTCACTAAACCATGATGAATGAGCTGATTCATGTTCTTAAGATTCACATGACCAAGCCTTCTATGCCATAGTTCAGATTCTTGAGGAGAGGCTTTGGAGAACAGACATGGATGGCCTTTAAGATCGATTTTCTTTGATAAATCTAAGGCATATACTCTTCCAATCCTGTTGGCCTTCAGGAGAGTATATTCATCCAATATCTTGTCAATCTTGTGCAAAACTTTGGAAGACAGAATCCGACAGTTTTGACTTGTGAAAAGTGCAACATGCCCTTTATCACACATTTGACTGACACTCAAAAGATTGTACTTGAGGTTCTCCACATGGTTAACATCATCAAATCTTATCTCCCCATTTGAGACAAATCCTTTTCCAATGATGTAACCCTTGGCATCATTTCCAAAAGAAACAAATCCCTTCTTCCTTGAGAATAATCATGAAGAAGAGAGCTGCTCCCTGTCATATGCATGGATCCTCCACTGTCTACATACCAGATGCTTCTTTGGCATGCTGAAGAACCCTGCATTTTTCACAAAAATTAGTTAGCCTTTGAGACCCAAACCTTTTTGGTTTTGGGTCTGTTTTCATCAACAGATGTTAAACTAACTGATTTTGCATGATTAACAGCCTTTGAAGATGTAGATGGTGCTGAAAAGGATTCCTTTGATTTTGGCTTAGGTGTCCTTTTCAGTGGTTATAATCACAGAAACATCTAATTGGTTAACTCTCCCAATAGATGTTGAACCATCATAAAAAGTTGTGTCTGATTGGTTGTCAAAGTTTTCAACTCAGTTGACACATCAGTACTTGTTGGTGATTTTTTCTTGTGATTCACTACATTCTTCTTTTGAAAAGACACAGACTTAGTCTGAGTTTTTAATATTCCATAAGGAATATTTGCAGCTGTTGTGTGACAAACCCCTTCCTTCTTTGTGACTTTTTGAAAAAGCTTTGGTTTATCAAATTGAGATGATTGTGGTACAAACTTGGTTTGAAATTCATCTTTCATTTTATGCATTTTCTTCTTAATGATTTTCTCTTTGTTGAATTTTAAACCCTTGTTATACCAGCATTCATTAGTAAGATGATTAAACAAACCACATATGTCACATGGCTTTCTTTTCATCTTTTGTTGATCAACTGCTGAAGATGATGAAACTACTGAAGATTTGTTCTTCAGTACTTTCTCCCTTTCAGTACTTTTGGGAATTACTGAAGGATTTGCAACAACTGAAGATTTGTTCTTCAGAAGTTTTCTATCAGCACTTTTGAGATTCCTGATAGATCTTTCAGCAGTTGTCAAGCAATGCTTGTTTTCCTCTGATTTGAAATGCTCTTCAGGTGTTGTGTTTTGCCCTTCAGTACTTTGAGTACCTTGTGGAACAACACCTAAATTACCCAGTCTCTTCTTGATCATGTGTTTCGAAGCAGTGGGACCATCAGCAATTTGATTAGCTGAGGTACTCACACTGACTTCATCCTCTGATTTTGAATTATCATTTGAGGATGAGACACACGATGATGTGGTTTGGGAATTACAATCATCCTCAGATTTTACTTCTAACTTGGGAGTAAAATCTGTAGGAGGTATGGTATGATTATACCCAATCTCAAACTTCACATTAGAAGCTGTTTGCTTACTGAGAAGCATTTCAAATCCCTTGCATGATGTTACCCACCGTTCACAATTAACTTGGGTAGCTGCAAGTGTTTCTTTGAGATTCTTGTGATTTTCCAAAATGACCTCTACCTTTGCTTTTTCATCAGTGATTTGACACTTTAGTTTATAAATCTCCTCATCCTTCTCTTTTAAAACAGACTCAAACTAGCTTTTCTTTTGGAAATTGCTTTTTCTAGGTCAAGGTTTTGATTAATTAAAGCTATATTTGCTTCCCTAATTGAAACAAAAGCAGCTATGCATGACTCAGAACATAACTTGGCCTTAGCCTCAGAAGATACCTGTGGTACCTGTGATGATGAAGAATTTCCATCAGTAGACTCCAGGGCCATTAGAGCAAGATTTCCAAAGGGGTTTTCACCACCATGTTGACCAGCACCGGCAAATAATTGTTCAGAATAACCAGAGACATCATCTGGTAAGCTACTCCAGTCAACAACCTTAGGGGTGAAAAAGCTCTGATGAGATTGAGATTGAGATTGTTGATTTGTTTGAGATGGTTGAGGATCAGGTAGAGCATGTGGTTGTTGAGCCATGGGTACAGGAACCTGACTAGACTGACGCATGTAAAAACATGGATAAGGATATGGCATTGGACTTTGAGGAACAAAGAATGCAGGAGATGATTGATGTTGTGAATGATGATCAGCACTGGTAGAATGTTGCCCTTTGGATTGTGAGCTATTGCTTGGAAAAGTCACAAAGGGTGCAGATGAGCTAGATCCAGATGATCTACACTCTCTAGCAAAATGTCCAAGTCTATGGCACTTGTGACATCTCAACTTGCTCTTATCAAAACCAACTTTGGTTTTGCCAGAGAGACCAGGGAATTTTCTACCTGTTCTTTTGTAAAACTTTTGAGATCTGATATTGATCAATGCCATTTGGCTCAAAATATCCATCTCTTCCAGATCATCATCAGCAATTCCTTTTAAATCATCCATCAGAAAACACAAGTTATCAACACTAAAACCTGAGTTACCCTCAACTCCAACAAAAGCATGATTTCCACTGTTTGAAGAGAAATCAATATGCTCATCATATGAACTTTCAGATGAAGCATATTTAGACTCATGACCAACCAGAGCAGTGTTTCCTGGTACAAAGTCATCAGTGAGCTTTCCAGATGAAGATAGTTTCCTTTTCTGTTCTATCTCTCTTTCAAATGTTAAGAGTTTCCCATGAAGTTGGGTGAGAGATAGAGTATCCAGATTTGCACTGGAGCGTAGGACAATGGTATAAGTGTCCCATCTCTCAGGCAGGGATCTGAGGAATCAGTTATTCATCTAGCTGTTTGTATATTCATGTTGAACCATTTTTAGCTCAGATATCAAACATGAAAATCGCTCAAACTGTTGAGTCAATGTCTCACCCTTCCTATGAGAGAATGTCTCATATTGCTGGGCAAGGATTTCTCTATTGTTTGCTAAGACCTCATCAGTTCCTCCAAATTGTTCTTTCAGAGCAACCCAGAGATCATGAGCAGTTTCATGATGCATAAGCCCAGAGTAGATTTCATTAGGCAGTGCCATGGCCAGAATTCCATAGGCTTTAGCATCAATTTCAAACAGCTTTAAGTCCTCATCAGAATATTGTTCCTTCTTCTTTGGAACCATCTCATTGGTTTCAGGATTACTCACCATAGGCTTATATGGTCCATGAACCACTGACTTCCAATAACCTGAACTGTTAACAGACAGGTGATGGAGCATTCGGCGTTGCCATATGTTATACTCACTCCTAACAAGCATCGGAGGCTTAGTTGAGGAGCCAGTATTGTGAGGATCATTGATTGGAGTAGTCATTTTCACCAATTCAACCAAATTCAATGAGATTAAAATCAGTCTAGTTTAATAACTCAACAACACAATTTGAATCTCAATTAATTGACCTGAAGCGACAGAAAATCAAACTCTATAATCAATTCTTGCAAATTTGCTAATTCGATCAAACTTAGCTATCAAAAGAGCAGTTTCAATGATCAATTGTTAAATCGATCAATGATTAACCAGCTCTGATACCATTTGATAGGATCGGATCTAGTTTGATCAATTAGATTTGAATTTTGCAGCGGAATATAACAGAAATAAGATCGAATTCAAGCAAGATAAATATGAATATGCAATCACACAATGACGATTATAGAGAGAGAGAACTTTTCTGTTAAAGGAATATTTTCATTCACGCTTAATGCTTCGGTTACAAAACAACTAGGTCAACATTCCTTTTATAAAGGAATGTGACGTCTGCTGATGTCACTTGATAGTGACATCTAACAGAATTATACAAACAACTGAAACTATGCAAACTACTGAGAATGTTCTCAACAACTGATCACATCTCAGAGAATGCCAAGTACAAGAACATAAAACTACTAACCTAAAACTACTGAAACAATAAACTACTGAAAGATAAAATTACAAGTACTGAAAAGAAAAAACCATCACAACTACTGAAGTTAATAACTTCAGCTGTTGTGACAACTACTGATCACTCTGGTCTTCAGTCTTTGTCTTCAGTACTTCACTTTCAGACTTTGTCTTCAGTTCTTTACTTTCAGACTTTGTCTTCAGACCTTGTAATCAGCTGATGTCTTCAGCTGTTGTGATCCTCTTCAGCAGTTGTAATGTCTGTGGGACTTAGAGGTTTTTCTGATCAGGCTCATTGGTTCTTTTGGTCCAACAGTATCAGAGCTCAGAACTTATCATTTGATCCTATCAAATGGTATCAGAGCTCAGAACTTATCATTTGATTCTATCAAATGGTATCAGAGCTCAGAACTTATCATTTGATCCTATCAGAGTTTGTTTCTTATTATTTCATGCTTAGCACTTCTATTTTAAGGTTTATAAAATGACAAAAAACCCCCTAAACTTATTTAATTTTATGTTTTAAACATTATTAAGTTTAATAAACTTTATAAGTTATTGTTATAAGTAATCTTATTCTTACTAATATTATTATTATTACTATTATTGTTAACATTATTATTATTATTATTGTTACCATTATCTTGGTTATTATTATTATAATAATAATAATTATTATTAATTTTATTAATATTGTTATCATTATTATTATTATTGTTTATAGTAATATTATTATTATTATTATTAATTATTATGCTCACTTAAACTATTACCTTAAAAGAATTAAAGACAACAAATAGATAAGCATAATTAACCCATAAATTTAATAAATGACATAAACAGTCCTTACAAGAATAAATGATGTTAACTTTTAATTAACAAAAACACGAGATGTTACATGAAGGAACAATCTTCTTAATAAAAAAAGGCTCCCTGTCTATTCCTAATGGAGAAGTCATACCAATCATTGAAAAGAGAAGTCACATGATATGAGCCCGACATCAGCAGCCCATGCATGAGTAGCCTAGAGATAAGCCGAGCTTGGTCGATCAAATAGTCTCGCGTTAATGTTTTAGAAGTTTTCTTTAGTCCACTTGCAATCCATGTTTACATTTCCACTTTAGCATTATGTGTCCATATTTTATATCCATGTTCCCACATAGGATATCTGCATGCATTTTCCTTTCCTATATAATTGTCATCGCATCATTAACGGAGTAGAGAAGAAAATTAATTGCAAAGTTGTAGTATTTATCTATTTGTGGGAGTGTTTGCCAACTACAAAAAGCTAAATTAACTTGGGAGACCGTCGATATCAAATCCGGCTCTATCATTTGTTGTTTTCATTTTCGAATGTAATGCCTCCACATCCAGAATAGCCGACCATAAAAATGTTTTGGTCAAACGTCATCCACTTTGACGCACTGACAACCCACTATTTGATGATGCTATGGTGATGGAAATACGACACGTGCTCTTGGTACGACTCGTTTAAATACTTCCACCGCCACCACGCAATGACCTGCCACCGACACTGTCACCATCACTGAATCGGTCACCAATAAAACCTTTTTCTATCCTTTTACCCAAGATGATTCCTCCACCATCACCACTACTGCCCCTTCACCTTATATGCCTTTTGCCCCACCGCCAATATCACTGCCCTGCCTTGACCTTGTTGCTCCACCCTCGCCTCCGACACCACTACTAAAACAACCCAGTTTTCCCTTCCTCATGTTGGTGTATCCTTCCTAAGCCCAGCGTACTACCCGTAAGAAGGCAACCCCGATTTCATTTTCCTTGCCATCTCAACCAGGTCTGCCCATCGACTCTCTTCACTTCCGCCCATACTTCTTAGTTAGGGACTGTAACATTTTAAAATATTGATATATTTTATTTTTTATATTATTTTATATGATAACTTTACTTGGTGGTTAAGTATAAATTTTGTGAAAATCACAAGGGTCCCCCTCTTGGCCTTTTCTTCAGCCATGACCTTCCACATGGAAACACCATACATTATCTTCCATCACCATACCACTTCACATGCCAAAAAAAGGCCCTATAATACCCCTTGAGTTACACCAAAGAAATTCACCATCTTACTCATTTTCTCCTTTTTATATTCATCTATTTCAGCCCCTTGTTCTCCAAAATATTCTGAAAAAAAATGACAGCCCTCCAAGCGGCCAAGAAATCGTAGCAAGAGCATAATACGTGTAACCTTAAGTTCAAGCTTCGTTTCTAGCAAACATGGAGGTAATCATCCTCTAACACTCAGTAAATACTTTAATATGTTTAAGATAATGACATTACAAGTATATATATGTGTTTAAGTCATCTAATAAAAAAAACAAGTGCATTACTTGTTCATATAAAAAATATGGTTTAAAAGTTTTTTGATTTATAAATTAATTCCATCATAAAATTATCTTAACTTTGAAAGGTCATAACTTGATCAAAACGAAATCAAAATGTACGATTATTGAGCCTAAAATTTTCAAAGAAATATCTTTCCAAATATAGTAAATTCGTAATTTTTCATTAAGATTTGGACGCTCAAAAACTAAGTACAAGATAAGGTCAAACCTGGATCTTTCGGTAGAATACATAGGTCAACTTTGGGAGGGCATAACTCCATCAGTTTTTAACCACTTGACTTGATTCTTTTTCTGTAAGTTAGTTTATTGAGTTAGCTTTAAAATCTAACTGGTCCTATTTAAAATGGTTAAGTTTCAACCCCCAACCAACTGAAGCATTTTTGAAACTCTAGAATATAGCTGCACATACTATAGAAGGAATATAATTATTTTCGGACTTCTAAATAAATTCCATAAAATATTACATTTATTTTTCTAGTAAGTTAAAACTCATATATAAGTATGATAAAAATCCCGTATTTTATTTAGTACATTTGGTTAATTAAAACCTTAGCGCAAATGACTTTTAGAAACGCAGAAATCAATCAAACAAACTTTAAATCACAAAAATATCGTATAATCACATGTGAACTTCTAATTATGACAAAATATACTTATTTCATAATATGTGTATATGTTAAAACACTTATTCTCAAATATTAAGTTCATAATCGAATATTAGTAACAGTTCGTAAAACATGAGAAACCATAAATTTGTTTAAGTTACTGTTCAATCAATAATTTACAACTAAAATTTATATTGTGTAACACTTGATTCGTTACTTCGTTAAACGACTTATGAATGGGAACGTAAACCTTATTTGCCCACGTTATATATATATATATATATATATATATATATATATATATATATATATATATATATATATGTGTGTGTGTGTGGTGTGTGTATATATATATATATGTATATATATGTATATATATATATATACACACATATATATATATATATATATATATATATATATATATATATATATATATATATATATATATATATATATATATATATATATATATATATATATATATATATATATATATATATATATATATATTGGTTTAACTGCATTCCATCTTGTTTCACGTGATCGTATTAGAACCAACAATCTATGAGTTCTCGTAGCCGTTTTACTTTTACTAATTTCGGGGGAGAAACATGTTACTTAACGACTTTACTTGAATCATTACTATTATGTCTTATGCTTATACATATTTTGGAGACGAATGCTATTTATTGGGTTGGACTTTATAAAAACTTGCTATCTTACACAAGTATTTAACTACGGGTTGGAGCCACAGGTTTAATATAGATAGTGCTACCGGGGCTGACAATCATTCTCTCGACTGGTTGGAACGCGTAAATCCATGGTCAATGATATTGAATGATTATTACCACACAAACTATAACTTGACTTTTATTTCCGTACTTGGAATAAGTATCGGATGAGGCATGCAGTCAAAGGCTTAGTTGTGGACTCATAAATAAATTTCCCCGTACTTGTGTTATGGCTACTTTACATGATGAGTTTTTGATTCATACTTAACTTATTACTTTGCAATGATCTATCGAGTCTCAAACCTACGAGCTCACCAACGTAATTGTTGACCCTTTTTAAGATGTTTTCAGGAAAGTAATAAGGTTAGCTTTGGACGTTATCAAATATGGCACGACTAGGGCACACACAAAGATTATCTTGTATAAGCTTGGGAAATCTAGGCTTAAATGTACAACTCTTTGAAACATGTACCCTAATACATTGTTAGCATAGTTTATTTTGAATACATAATTAGATTTAAGTATCTTATTACCATATGTTCAATATATTCAATTACGTCCCGCCGCCTGTGAGAGGTGTGACAGGGACTGTACTCTTGCAAGCAGGGAATGGTGCCCACCTTGGCAACAACTATACCGCTATGTAGAGACCGCCCCTAACTTTATTGTATGCCTCGAATGGCAACCCCTATGGTGCGTTGATATCGTCTTTGAGGACAAGGACGTTTTTAAGGCATGAGTATTGATGCAAGCCCGACATCAGTATCCTAAGAATAAGTAGCCTAGACATCAATAACCCAGGCATTAGCAGCCCAAGGAGAAGCCAATCCTGGTCCATCAAGTAATCCCACATTTATGTTCTAGAAGTTTTCTTTCTTGTACTTGCAACCCATGTTTACATTTTCACTTTAGCATTATGTATCCATGTTCCGATGTAGACTAATGGCATGCGTTGTCATTTCCTATGTAATTGTAATGGAGTAGATAAGAAAATTGATTACAAAGTTTTAGTTCTTTATTTTATTCTTGGGAGTGTTTGCATACTATATGAGGCTAAGTTATCTTAGGAGATCGTTGATCTCGAATCCGCCTCCATCGTCACACTTTGCCAAATGACACAAAAGTTTAAGGAATATTGCATGTCCGAAAATCTAC
The DNA here is from genome assembly GCA_025215565.1 of Flaveria ramosissima. NCBI lineage: Eukaryota > Viridiplantae > Streptophyta > Magnoliopsida > Asterales > Asteraceae > Flaveria > Flaveria ramosissima. Next base: position 53,211,452 of record CM046045.1, read on the forward strand.
ATTCAATATCTTTTCAAGGAGCAAGCTTTCAAATGATATTAAATGAACCGTAACACTTTTTTTTGAATTAATTAGTATATAGTGCGATTGAGGAGGTTTATTAAAGCGGGTACGTGAAAAGATGTTTTATATCCATAAGATTGCTTGGAAATAAATTAAAAGCTATGGTGGTAACGTGTGATGTTTGGCATAAGAGGCTCGGATATGTTGGTGTTGAAAGTTATCTTGAATAAACTTCCTTAGTCGTTTTTATTTTAAAAACAATGGTGACAAAAAAACAGTTTTCCATTAGTACAACTAAAACAAGTGCTTATTTTGACTCATTATCTTATGATGTGTGGGAAAAATATCAAACGCCAACATTCTGAAAGGCAAATTTGTTAAAAATAGTCGACGATTACAATAAGTTTGTTTAGGTTTTTCTTTTCAAAGTACAAGTATGAAGTAAGCACTTTCCTAATTGACTTTCACAAGATGATTAAAACACATGTTGAAATGAACATTAAAAGCAGTTGACTTTCACAAGATGATTAAAACACATTTTGAAATGAACATTAAAAGAATCAGATGTGACAATAAAGGGGAGTTCATTTCAATCCAAATGTTATTTCTATGCCAAATAAGGAATCCTCTTTGGAGACAACATGCCCACACTTTATGTAAGGCCTTGTTCCTAGGACGCTCACAGTTGGTCATTCATCGCACATAAAATATAAAACATACATTACATTTACTAAAATATTGCAGTGGAATACTTAAATAAACCATTTCATATATAAATAATTGTTTTTGCAAAATAATACAATATTGTTAACCATTACAAAATACCATTTGTTTGCATTACAAGAACATCATTGTTATACAAAATGGATGCAATCCAAAACTTGCCAAGTAGCTGCCCGTGCCATCCTTAGCAACCATTACCTGCCAACTGGAAAATAAATAAAAAGTTAGCATTGCTGAGTGAGTTCTAGCTTTATAAAAACATTATATACGTTACTCTTTTTAAAACCTTTCTTTACTTTCATACGTGATCATACATCATACGACATATAGATAATATTACTATTATCTTTCATCACCGTTCATTTCATACGCACCATACACTTTGTTCGTTCATCATTATCTTTCACTTTCATCCGGACCGATGCCATGTGCTATACCCCCGCATCATGCACAAGGACGGTACTGGGCCGAAGTCTATAAATAGACGTCCATCATCGTGCACAAGTGCCGGCACCAGTACCGGGGCAAGCAACAAGGGTCCCATACATCTGGTCATTCACGAGGATTAGACCCCTGTGTGTATCCTCATGGGTTAGCTAAATCACACATAGTTGAGCTAACAACCCCTCAATGAGTTGTGAACCTCCTTTCATTCGCTTGCAAGACTTTACATTCATTCTTTACGTTCCACTTTTCATTATCTTATTTCTTTCACTTCGTTAAGATAATACTTTACGTTCATTATCGTAATCACACCACGTAAAGCTACGTAATAATACGTAATAAGGAACATAAAGAAAACACAACATAAACATAAATATCATCATATAATCATCATACATCACCCACCCACATACACATACACATGAACATAAGGGTACACACCCAAATCTTATAAAAACGTTTAGACATGCATTTCCAGCCCCAAACAAGTTTAAAACCTTTAAAAAAGGAGTTCTAGAACTCACCTGGATGCAGTGAGTAGCTTCTAAACTAAGCTTTCTAAGCTAGGATCACAAATCACCGCCTGCAGATAAGTTAACACTCAAAAGGATTAATTTCTAACCAATTTCGCTGCCAATAAGTAGATTCACTGGCAGTTTCGTTGGCAGTTTCGCTGATAGTTTCGCCCAACTTTCGTTGGAATTCCATGGCTGCGAAATTACCTGCAAAACTATAGTTTCGCAGAAAGCTCATAGTTTCACAGATTGAATACGCAATTTTGTTGGATGACAGACAATATCACAGAACGGGCTGAAATGACAAACTAGTCGGTTTTTAACCCAAAACTTCAACTTTTTACATCCAAATCCTTAGTTTATCATCCATGAAGCTATATCTAAGCTTTTTACATTTTTTCATACACTTTCAAAACCCCAAAACCCTAGAATCCGGGTATGATCTTAAGAGACGTTTAGATGATGATTCTTACCTGGATTCTTGGTCTTTTCTTGTTGTTTGGATGCCCAGAAACGCAGATCTTCAACCCTGTGATAAATCAAGCCTCGAATCCTCACTTTTTCTCCACTTTCCTTCTCTACACTCTCTCTCTAGAAAGTTGGTTGTTTGAGTTGCAAATGAGAGTGATTCTAGCTGATTTATATATATATATATATATATATATATATATATATATATATATATATATATATATATATATATATATATATATATATATATATATATATATCGGGTGTTCACGGGACCTTAAACTCGCCTAACACATAACTCGTAAGGTTAAATTGGTCCATAATCCATTTCCCTCTTATTTACGTTAAATAACCCCAACTAAGCCCATTTTTATTAATTGGCTTGTTTTGACTTTATCCAGAGCGTTACAAGTCCACCCCCTTATTTAGGTTTCGTCCTTGAAACATGTTAGTCATTGAATAATCGAGGATAAAGCTGCCTCATCTCCTCCTCAGCTTCCCAAGTTGACTCTGACCCCTTCCTGTGCTATCACCGTTCTCGCATAAGTGGAACCACTTTATTCCTTAGCCTTTTCTCTTTTCTGTCAATGATGGCACTGGTTGCTCCATATAATTGAGCCGTTCATCCATCTCGATATCCTCAAGTGGCAACACCATATCCTCGTCGGCTAAGCACTTTCTCATATGAGATACATGGAACGTTGGATGAATCCCACTTAGCTCATCAGATAACTCTAATCGATAGGCCACTTCCCCTACTCGAGCAATGATTCGGAAGGGTCCTATATACCTTGGGCTTAACGTTCCCCGCTTCCTGAACCTGATGATCCCTTTCCAAGGTGAAACTTTCAACATCACTTTATCGCCCACCTTGAATTCGATTGGTCTATGTCTCTTGTCAGCGTACGACTTTTGTCTATCCTTTGCTGCCTTCATAAAGGCCTTGATCTTCTCCAACTTTTCGGTCGTAGCCTCGATAACCTCAGTGCTTCCCAACTCCTTCTGCCTGATATCGCCCCAACAAATGGGCGTGCTACACCTTCTACCGTATAGCATCTCATAAGGAGGCATACTAATGCTGGCATGATAACTATTGTTATATGAGAACTCGGCTAACGGTAAGTGTTCATCCCAACTTCCACTAAAATCAATGACGCATGCCCGAAGCATACCTTCTAGCGTCTGAATGGTCCTCTCCGACTGACTATCAATCTGGGGATGATAAGTCGTACTGATATGCAACCTCGTCCCCATCGACTCATGAAATCTCTTCCAAAACTTTGATGTAAACTGAGTGTCACTATCTGACACAATAGACACCGGTACCCCATGACGAGTTACAATCTCCTTGATAAGTAGATTCGCGAGTCTCTCAGAGGAATATGTTTCACGGATCGGTAGGAAGTGAGCACTCTTCGTCAAACGATCAACTATCACCCGTATGGCATCATACCCTCTCGCGGTACGCGATAACTTCGTGATAAAGTCCATGGTTATATTCCCACTTTCACTCGGGTATATCTAATGGTTGGATCTTCCCGTATGGATTCTGATACTCCGCTTTCACTTGCAAACAAGTAAGGCAATTACTCACATACTCCGCTACATCACGCTTCATACCCGGCCACCAATAATCTTTCTTCATGTTTTGATACATTTTTGTAGCACCGGGATGAATGGAGTATTGAGTCTTATGTGTTTTATCCATGATCTTTCCACGTAGATCCCCATAACGAGGAATCCACATTCGTCCGAATCGGGTTCTAACACCGAGAGTGTTTTCACCCAACTCCGCGGCTAGACCTCTGATCCTTTCAAAGTTAGGATGATCTTCCTTCAATGCCTCGTCTTGAAACTCCTTGACCTGTGTCATCACATCAGAGGTCATAATCAATTGATAAGCCTTTACCCAAATTGTTTCAGGCCTCTCCTTTCGGCTAAGGGCATCCGCTACTACGTTGGCCTTACCCAGATGGTAATGGATCTTGCAATCATAATCCTTTATGAGCTCTAACCATCGTCTCTGCCTCATATTAAAATCCTTTTGCTCAAAGACGTACTTCAAGCTTTTGTGGTCAGTGAAGATGGTGCACTTCGTCTCGTACAGGTAGTGCCTCCAAATCTTTAATGCAAAGACCACAACTTCTAACTCTAAGTCATGAGTAGGATAATTAACCTCATGAAACTTCAATTTTCGAGATGCATAAGCTATAACCTTTCCTCGCTGCATTAACACATAACCCAACCCCGAGTAAGAAGCATTTGAATATACCACCAAATCCTCGCTTCTTTCGGGTAATGATAAGACTGGAGCTTGTGTCAACCTCGTCTTTAACTCCTCAAAAGCATTCTCTTGATCTTGACCCCATACAAACTTCACATCTTTTCGGGCCAGCTTAGTCAAGGGAGAAGCTATCTTGGAGAAGTCTTGGATGAATCTCCTATAATAACCCGCCAATCCCAAGAAACTACGAATCTCGGATGGTGTCTCTGGAGACTTCCATTGCATCACTGCCTCCACTTTTGCCGGGTCTACCATAATCCCCTCGGGATACACCACATGACCCAAGAACTGAACTTCGCGTAACTAGAACGCGCACTTGGAGAACTTGGCATACAACTTCTCCTTCCTCAGCGTTTCCAACACTTCTCGAATACGATCGGCACGATCCGCTTCGCTCCCCGAATAAATCAGGATATCATCCATGAACACAATCACTGATTTATCCAACATCCGCCGACACACTCGATTTATCAAGTCCATAAAAGCAGCTGGTGCGTTTGTTAAACCAAAAGACATAACGAGGAACTCGTAGTGTCCATAACGTGTAAGAAAATCTGTTTTAGGAATATCTTGCTCCTTCACCTTCAACTGATGGTAACCAGATCGGAGATCTATCCTTGAGAAGCAACTGGCACCTTGGAGCTGATCAAATAAGTCATCAATCCTCAGTAATGGATACCGATTCTTCACCGTCAACTTGTTCAACTCACGGTAGTCAATGCACATCCTCATACTACCATCCTTCTTCTTCACGAATAAGACCGGAGCACCCCATGGAGAGATACTTAGCCTAATAAACCCCTTATCAAGTAACTATTGCAGTTGCTCCATCAATTCCTTCATCTTGGAGGGGGCTAAACGATACAGCGCCTTAGCAACAGGTTGAGCACTAGGTATCAAGTCAATATGGAACTCGATCTCATGGTCCGGTGGCACACCTGGTAAATCTTCTAGAAACATGTTGGGAAAGTCACACACAACCGGTACATCGGACAATTGTGGTGTTGACGTTTCCACATCCTTCACGTAGGCCAAGTAGGCACTACATCCATGTCTCATGCACTTTTCGCCACCGCCTTCGAAATCACCTTTGGAATCGTAGTGACTCGGTCACGGTAGATTGTCACCGAACTCCCGTCAGGCGCTGTCAGTCTAATCATCTTCTTGCGAGACACAATGTTTGCCTCGTAGTCCGCTAACCAATCCATTCCTAGGACTACATCGAACCCACCTAAGGTCATCACAAATAGTCTAGCAGGAAACTTATGACCTTTTAGTTCTATGTCACAACTTTCTATTAGATTAGAAATCTTGGTAGACTTACCTATGGCCGTTACTACATCGAAGGGCTCATCAATACTTCTACTTCTAATGGGCAACTTAGCATAAAAGGCAGTAGAAATGAAACTCCTACTAGTGCCAGAATCAAATAATACAGAGGCAAGAGTTTGGTTTACTTGAAACGTACCTGACACAACATCAGGGTCCGTCCTAGCCTCCTCCCGGTCATCGTGAATGCTCTGGCGCTCGCCCTCTGCCCTTCATTCCCTACCTTCTTCGTCGCCCCAAATCCTTCAGCCCTTGGCTTCTTGTAGTCCTTACTCATGTGGCCCATTTCAACACAGTTAAAACACCTCACCGCCCCACAATTTTTGGCCACATGTCCTTCCTTCCCACACTTGAAGCAGATGTTTGACCCCCATCTACACTCCCCAGCATGCTCCTTCCCGCACTTGCCACACCTCTTCGACCCCACACCAGGAGTGGCTACACGCCGGTCGTCCACCCTCGCCACTTTGTTGTTTGAAGGGGCACCACCCTGTCCAAACCGTTTCCCATTCCAGTTCTTGTCACCGCCACCTTTCTTACTCACCTCAGGCACCACCACTTCTCGCTCGTCATACAACCTCCCAGCTAGATCAACCATCGACCTAAACATGCTCGATCGGGCGGTGATCATGTGCCTGCGGATATCTGCCGGCAAGACCTGAATGTATCTTTTAATCTTCCTTGACAGAGGCGTCACCTGATCTTTCACCAGCCTTATGATCTTATTGAATTTTGTGGTGTACTGTTGGTGTGTCATGGTTCCCGCCTCCAGCTGCAGGAACTCCCTCTCAACCTTGTCGAGCTCCCTGTGAGGACAGAACTCCTCGATCACCAACTTCTTTAGCTCTCCCCACCTCATCCTTTCGATTGCTCTACTACCCTCATCTTGAACTATATTGTCCCACCAACACAGGGTCGAGTCCACGAAGGAGTGGCTAGCAAACTTCACCTTCTGGTCCTCCCTGCACTCGCTGATATCAAGTACAGCTTCCATCTCCCTCACCCACTGATGAGCAACGGCGATAGTGCCATTGCCATCAAAAATAGGGGGCTTGTATCTCTGGAACGCCCCATAGTTACAGCCTCGTGCAGTTTCTTCCACATGCAGTTTCTTCCACAGGCTCCTCCTCATCCTCCTTACTGGTGACAACTGTCTCAGTCTCCGGTTGTTCCCTTTCCCTCGTGGGCCTCCTCCTTTCCTTCCTCTCTCCGTCCCTCACAACTTTAATCACTTTAGTCACTACAGACAGCAGGATCGTGTGCATGACCTGGTGAGCCTCCTCCACAACTGCCTCATTCACTGAGGCCCTTAAGTTGACACTCTTATCACCACCCTTCGGATGAGGGGTCTCGGGCTCTTCATGTGCCATCTCTTCAGCCCTAGCCCTTCCTCTTGTGACCTGTGGTCCAGCGCCACGTCCACCACGGCCTCCGCCTCATGAAGCCTTTGAAGATCTACCTCCAGCCATCCTCTAAACACTCTATAAGATCCAAACACCAACACGGTCATTCAAGGTAATAGCTCAGTTTATGTCAAGTATAGTAAGTCCCTAATTACAGTGGCCAGTTATGATTAGCCACTTACTTTACTCTTCATACCCCAAGCATTTCTTATCCTGACTACATCAGTATCTAAATCTACTAACAGCAAACAAATCATATAATATGCACACATAATACCGGTTAACGTTAAAGAAAATACCTGATGGCACGTAGCTACTCGGACTGGCATCCTTCCACTTTGTCCCATTCTCAGTTTAAATTTGGGTTTTTGAAAATATTACCCATTTCTTTTAAACTTTGACTTTGATACCAACTTGTAAGGCCCCATTCGCGGGACGGTCACAGCTGGTCATTCATCGCACATAAAATATAAAACGTACATTACATTTACTAAAACATTGCAGCGGAATACTTAAGAAACCATTTCATATATAAATAATTGTTTTTGAAAAATAATACAACATTGTTAACCATTACAAAATACCATTTTGTAAGGATTCCTGAAGTCTGATGCAACCCAAAACATCCTAAGTGTCTCAGCAACATGCACTAAGTACTGAAGTGAAGAATGCTTCGGAAGTTTTACACAATGCATTAGAAAATACTCTAAGTGTAAAATCTTCCGAAGCCAAGACCAATATCTTCCGAAGCCAAACATGAAGTCTTCCGAAGCTTCAGAGACAAAGTCTTCCGAAGCTTCAACCTATGAAGACAGATTTCTTCCGAAGACTTTTAGTACACATGCTTTATCTGATGTACTGTTCCATAAAGCACCTTTTCCGCCGCATCTCTGTAAAGTCACCAACTTACATGAGTTGGTGAAAAGGGCCTTGCTTTTGGTAACTGTACATTGAGGTCTTGAGTCTGTAACTTTCCACTTTATGTACTTTATCCTTTTTGTAATGTATAAGGATGTGAGCTATGGCATGTCATAGTCACAAGGTCAAAAGGCAGATATGCCTTTTGATCCTACAATTGATTTTGTTAGTGTCTAGTCAATTGTATCCAGCTGGCTTTCAAAGTATAGCCGGCTGTAGGTTGTAGTATAAGTATTTCAAGTTCTTGTATCTTTCTTTATGCTTTGTAACACTTGTAAACGAACTTGAGAAAGCAATATACTGCCTCCTTGAAACCCATACTCTCTTGTTCTGTCTCTTGCTTTACTTGTGTTCTTTGTATCACTTTGGTTAACCCAGTTCACTGTTTGATTAAAGTTTAGTTAATCTCCTCATTGTGTTCTTGTGTTGTAATTGTGTTAAAGCCCTTAAACGGTCCAGCAATTGGTATCAGAGCTTTCCAGGCTCTTGATATAAGATCTAACCATCTTAAGATCCCTCACACACACAAAACTAAACTCTTCAAATGGCTTCCATCTCAAAGACTGATATGGAGACTGGAACCATGAACAAATCCCCACTGATCACTCTTGATGATTTTGACACCTGGTGCATGAGGATGGAAGGCTTCATCAGGTCTCTTGATTCAAGAATGTGGGAATCTGTTGAGAATGGACCTTTCATACCCAGCACCCCCTCTGCTACTGGTGCTGGTATGATTCCTAAAGATGTGGCCAACTACTCAGATGAAGATAGAAAAAGAGTAGAGATTGACAGGAAGGCCATGACTGCTCTTCAGACTGCTCTCCCAATATACAGAGGTTTTAAGAAGTGCAAGACAGCCAAACAGCTGTGGGATGCACTGAAGCTGATGTATGAAGGCTCCTCTAAAGCCAAGGAGAACAAGAAAGATCTTCTGAAGCAGCAGTTTGAGAATTTCACCTTCAAAGCAGGTGAAACCATGACCCAACAATACTTCAGGTATGTTGAGATTGTGGATACCCTAGTGGATGGAGGAGTTCCTCTTGAGAACAGGGACATTGTAAGGAAGTTCATGTCCTCACTTCCTAGGCAATGGACACACTATTGTGTGGTGATCAAGAGGACTGAGAACCTTAAGACTCTTACTCTTACAGAGTTGTATGGGATTCTCAGTGGATACCAGATGGAGATGAACATGCAAGGTTCATCTGGCAACTCCAACAATCAAATGGGTTCAGCCCTTCATGTGGTTGAAAGGGACAGCATAGAACCCCAACATCATCTCATATGCTACCCTGACAACTCACAAAAGGGTCCTTTCATCACCTTCCCGGAGACACCAAGGGAGAACTTTACTCAAGGAAGCCCATTCCAAGAGACAAGTTCTTCTCAAGCCTTTGTGTCTGCTGATGAAAGCTGTGGGAATTATCTCTTCACTCTTGAAGACCTGGACTGTATCCATCCAGATGACCTGGAATACATGGAGATAGTTCAGCAGATGGCTCTCCTCACTCACAGAGCCAAGAAGTTCTACAAGAGGACAGGAAGAAGATTTCCAAGCAATGCTACCAGTGGTAAGTTTGGGCTGGATAAAAGCAAAGTTAAGTGTTACAACTGTAACCTTATGGGTCACTTTGCTAGGGAGTGTAAGGCACCTAAAGCAAATGGGGGCCAAACACAACCCAGACCAAACTACACTGACAAAGCCCCTCAGGCTGAGAAGACAAAGCAACATGCTGCTGTTGCTGTTGAAGAGGGAGGCTTTGACTGGAGCTTTCAGGTGGAAGATGCTTCTCCAAACCAAGCACTGATGGCTGACCATGATGAAGCCAAGGTATTGGAACATCTTGCTCTCCTGAATGCATTGCTAAAGTAAATAGATACAGGTCCTACAACCTAGAGATGAGATCTGATCTTGAGTCATTAAACATATTAAAATCTGATTTTAGAAAGTCTGAAAATGATTACAAGTTAAAGATAGAGGACTTGGAGAAAACCATTTCAGTACTAAAACATGAACATACAGATTTTAGAACTCAGATCCAAGATCTCATCACTAAGTTGACTGAGTGCCAGGCTGAGCTTGTGATCAGCAAAGCCAAGGCAGAGAAGAGTGTTCTTGAAGAAGAGACCTTCAAGAACATGATATCCTCATCCCTGCACAACAAAGTTTGTTATCAAAATAGACAGGGACTGGGATCAAATGAGATAGCTCCTCCACACACAATCTTGTCTGTAAGATCTCCTAGGTGTGGAACTTGTGAAGATGAGCTTCCTCTCATAGATCCTGTAAGTGAGGATGATGAAGAAGTGATAGTGAAGAATTCCTCTGAGAAGAGTGAAGAAGAGGATTCTTCCAAGGGCCACTATCCTTCTGAGGAGAAGAAATCAACTGTGATGACCAAGTCCAAGAGAAAGAACTTGATCAGGAAGAGCAAAAGAAAGCAAAGAAGGCTCAAGAAATCAAGGCTACTTTTGATGCTAAGCAGAAACAAGTTTTTATCTCTGCAGGTTTCAAAGTAGTAAGGACTGAAGACATCAACCAAGACTCCTCAGCTAAGAGTCATGGTTCTTGTTCAAATCATCTCAGTGCAAAGAAGAAGACTGAGCTGCTGTGTACCACTGCTGCACAGCCTGGACCATCAAACTCCAAGAACAGTTCACAGCCCAAAAGAACTGTCTCAGCATCTACCAAGATGAAGGTGGAGAAGGGATGTGACCAAAGCCAGTCTTGCTCTCAAAAGGAGACTTCTTTGAAGAAGAAAATGTTGTGTGTCATGTGTGAAAGTACTTCTCACATTGCTAAGGATTGCCCATACAATCCTAAAAGTACTGTCCACATGACCAATACAAAGACTTCAAAGAGTCTCAAGAAGTCTCAAGCTTCGGAAGGAAAGTCTGTTTCCTTCGGAAGCTCCAAATCAAAGAAGAAGGTAAATGGAAAATTACCTTCGGAAGCAAAGTTGGTCTCGGAAGAAAGGAGTTCTTCCGAAGCACTGAAGTCTGCTGCAGTGACTGTAGACTCTTCCGAAGGATCAGTCATCAAAACTTGTGAAGTTCCAAAAGCTTCTAAGGTTTTGAAGGTCAAGTCCAAGACTCCAAAGGTGGTGTGGAAGTCTAAGAAAGACCAAATGACTGAGGTTTCTCCATCAACAACAGCTGAAGATCCCCATAGTACAACCATAGGATCTATTACTGTTGCATTACCTTCTATTACACTTAATGAGCCCAAGACAAGTAAGGCTTGGGTTTCCAAATGTAACTAATCATTTTCTTTGTGCAGGAACAGCTCAAGACAAACAGGAATGTCTGGATAATTGACAGTGGCTGTTCCAGGCACATGACAGGCAATAGGTCTCTACTCCATAATTTTGAGAGAATTGATGGAGGACCAGTTGCTTTTGGAGGAGATGAAGGTGGTTACATTTCTGGAAGGGGCAAGGTCACAAATGGTAAGCTCAGCATTGAGAAGGTAAACTTTGTTAAGGAGCTTGGGTACAATCTTCTGAGTGTATCCCAATTTTGTGATCAGAGTCATAACATGCTCTTTACTGAGCATGAGTGCATTGTTCTCAGCCTGGTGTGGTCATTCCTCATGAGCATATCCTGCTCAGAGCCCCCAGGAAAGGGAACATGTACAAGATGGATTTGCAAGAAACATCTCCCTCTGGAGAAGTTTCATGCTTTCTATCTAAAGCAAATAGTGATGAATCTTTCCTATGGCATAAAAGAATGTGCCATGTAAACTTTAAGAACATGAATAAATTAATTAAACATGATCTGGTAACTGGAAATTGATACATTTTATGATGAAAAAGGTATTACAAGACAATATAGTGCTCCCAGGACTCCTCAGCAAAACGGAGTTGCTGAGAGGAGAAACAGGACACTTATTGAAGCTGCAAGAACTATGTTGTCTGACTCTAAACTGCCTATCACCTTCTGGGCAGAGGCAGTTAATACTGCTTGCTATGTGCAAAACAGAGTTTTAGTAGTTAAGACACATGGTAAGACTCCTTATGAACTTTGGCACAAGAGGAAACCTTTCATTGGTTTTCTCAGGTCATTTGGATGTCCCTGCACCATCTTGAATACCAAAGATCAAATTGCCAAGTTTGCTGAGAAATCAGATGATGGACATTTCATTGGATACTCTTCCCAAGCTAAAGCTTATAGAGTATACAATCTCAGAACTAGAATTGTTGAGGAGTCAGCCAATGTGACTTTCAATGAGCACACTCCTTGTGTGGCTGGTTCTGGTCCGGATTGGCTGTTTGATCTTGATTTAGTTACCAACTGTTTTAACAAATCTTGTGAGCATGTTTCAGGATCTGCAGAAAATTAAATACAGGTGATCCTGATCCAAGATTTGAGCTAGGAAGACCTTCAACTCATACATCTTCAGCTCCAGTTGGAACTACTTCAGCAAATGAGGTTTCTATCAGCACAACAATGACAAATTCAGCTGATACATCTGGCATGCCTTCAAATTCCAGCTCAGAGGCCTCTCAACCAGATAAAGACACCTCACTTGTAGAAGACAACAATGGTGATGGTGATAGTGATCAGGAATTTCTTGATGCTAATAACCATACCATAGATGACAACATCAATGATGTCACACACTCATTGGATCAAGTTAATCTTGATAAGTGTGATAATGTGGAGGGTGAATCTTCAAGACCAGATCTAAATTTCTCAAATTTGGATCTTTCTCAGCAACTTGCTGTGATCCCTCAGCTAAGGATCCACAAGTCTCACCCCACCACAAACATCATTGGAGATGTTGTCACAGGGGTAAGAACAAGAGGACAAACCCATGAAGCAAATGTTTGTCTTCACTCTTGTTTCTTATCTCAGATAGAGCCCAAGAAAGTTGATGAAGCTCTAAAGGATGGAAGTTGGGTTGAAGCTATGCAACAAGAGCTGCTTCAATTCAAAAGGCAGAAAGTTTGGAACCTTTGTCCTCTTCCTCATGGGAAGACTACCATTGGAACCAAATGGGTTTTTAGGAATAAGAAGGATGATAGAGGAATCATCATCAAGAACAAGGCAAGACTAGTTGTTCAAGGATACACACAAGAAGAAGGGATTGACTACACTGATGTCTTTGCTCCTGTAGCAAGACTAGAAGCTGTTAGGATATTCCTGGCATTTGCTGCATCCAAGAACTTCAAGGTCTACCAACTTGATGTAAAGTGTGCTTTCTTATATGGAGTGATTGATGAGGAGGTTTATGTCAAACAGCCACCTGGTTTTGTAGACCCTGATCATCCTGATTATGTCTGCAAGCTTGACAAAGCTCTTTATGGGCTGCATCAGGCACCCAGGAAGTGGTATGAGACACTATCTGAGTATCTTTGTAAACATGGATAGAAGAGGTACTATAGATGGAACTCTCTTCATCAAAGGACAGGGAAATGACTTATTGCTGGTTCAAGTATATGTAGATGACATCATCTTTGGTTCAACTAATCCAAAGCTCTGCAAAGACTTTGAGAAGCTGATGAAAGACAGATTTGAGATGAGTTCAATGGGAGAACTCAACTTCTTTCTGGGAATTCAAGTGAAGCAGGTTGAAGATGGCATCTTCATAAGTCAGTCAAAGTATGTTCAAGACATACTCAAGAGGTTCAACATGACTGATTGTAAGATTGCTAAGACACCCATAGCCAGAAACCACTCCCTTGGTCCAGATCTTGAGGGGGAGTGTGTAGATGAACACTTATACAGGGCTATGATTGGGTCTCTTATGTATCTTACAGCTAGCAGGCCTGATATCATGTTTGCTACATGTATTTGTGCAAGATATCAAGCCAACCCTAAGATGTCTCACTTAATCACTGTGAAAAGGATTTTAAGATACCTCAAAGGTGCTTCAACACTTGGTCTATGGTATCCAAAGAATCCAAATTTCAATCTGTATGCCTATACAGATAGTGATTATGGTGGTTGCAATATGACTGCAAAGTCTACATCTGGGGGATGTCAATTCCTTGGTGGAAGGGTGGTCTCATGGCAATGCAAGAAACAATCCTGTGTGTCTGCATCAACTGCTGAGGCTGAATACATTGCTGCTGCAAGCTGCTGTGCTCAAGTGCTTTGGATTCAAAATCAGATGCTGGACTATGGATTTAACTTCAAAGAGACTCCTATCCACATAGACAACAATAGTGCTATCTCTATCACTGAGAACCCTGTGCAGCACTCAAGGACCAAACACATCAACATCAGGTATCATTTAATAAGAGATAACTATGAAAAGGGATTAATTAAACTAGTCAAAGTTCATACAGATGAACAATATGCTGATCTGTTCACAAAAGCTTTTGATGAACAGAGATTTAAGTATCTGATATCAGCTATTGGGATGATTAACTTTGAGTAGACTTTTTCTTAAAACTAATTCTAATTATTTCTTCTTAAAATATGTGTGTCCTAAGTTGTCTAGTTCATCACTTTCATAAGCTCATGTTTTCTTTGGATGTAAAATTCTTTTTGAAGACTTTCCTTAGATTCTTGAAAATTTTGATACTTCGGAAGATAAAATTTTATCTTCGGAAGAAAAACATGTCTTCAAAATAAATAACTGTCTAAGAGATTTTACCTTCGGAAGAAGTCAAATTCATCTTCCGAAGCTTAAAATTCTTATCTCAGACACTTATTTATTTTTAAGGACCTTTTCCTTCCGAAGCAAAATTAACCTTCGGAAGCTTTGTTTATTCTATACAAAGCATTCAAGGGTTTATTTCTCTTCCGAAGCATAAATCTTCAAGACTCTCAGGAAAATCTTCCGAAGCCATTTTAGCTTCGGAAGCTTTTTCAATCAAAACTTCCGAAGACAAATAAACTTCGGAAGCTTTTCGAATTCCAAGAAAACTACTTTTTGAGCAAAAGTAAACTACCTTTTCAGAGGTGGGACCGACTTCCGGATTTCAAAGTTTATCCTCTTTCATTAACTTTGGTTCAAATCCCTTTTCATATAAATACCCAACGGTTCCCCCTCTTTCCCACTATCTTCCTCAATTCTACTATTCCTCTAACCTAATTCTCTAAACCGCCTTTGCTTTCTACCTTTCTTCACCCTTAAGCTTCTGAAATGGCCAACCTTAACCGCAGAAACAACCCTGATTTCTCCATGCAACTTCACAGGCAACATAATCAAGTTGCTCTGTTAAGCTCTGAGAAAGATGCAAGTTTCTCAGAGATTTGCCAATTCTTGACTCTGTCAAACTATTTCACCTCCCTGACCATTGATCCTACTCTATATGAGGATCACTTGCTTGAATTCTGGAAGACCTGCCAAGAGGTCATTATGGATGGGGAGAAGGCACTGTCTGCCACAGTGCAAGGGAGGACAATCTTCATCACTCCGGCCATCATTAACCAACATTTGCAGCTGGATGATGAAGAAGGTGAGGTGTCCTTCCCAAAGAAGCTGTTAATCATTCTTTTGAGCAGATGGGCTATGAGGGAGATTTCTCTGTAAAGACCTTTAGGAAAGGGAAGGTCTCATCCCAATGGAAATTCCTGCTCCATGTGGTTATCCACAGCTTATCAAACAAGCATGGTGGATGGGACCAGATTCCTGAGGATCTCTCCTTTATAGTTCATGGAATGGTTCAGGGGGTCAAGTTCAGGTATTCACAATTTGTTTATACTAATTTACTTGCAAACTTAGACTCCTTAGAGTATTACATGTTTCCTAGATATGTTCAACACATTCTCAACTGTGAACTGGGCTCACAGTTGAGGGAAACAAGTAATATTCTTAAATTGGGACAGATGAAGCCCGGCATCTTTAAAATAATGAAGAAGCCAACTGTAGGCTTCTCAGGGGTAGAAACAGCCCTAGTCCCAAAAATGTTAGAGCTCATTGCTCAAGGTGACAACCTAGCAACACAAGCTAGTGTTGAACCCACACCTCTTTTGTCCTTACCCCTAAAAAGACCAGAAATCACCCTCACCTACCAAAGAAAATCCAAACGAACCCCTGCTCAGGCTATTGAGTCTGTGCAGGCCCCCAAATACTCAACCTTACAGGAAGAAGTGGACACTAGAGCTCCCACTTCTCCTGAGGAGCAAACCACTCCCATTACTTCACCTATCAGGGCTGAGGTTCCTCAAGCTCACCCTGATGAGCTCACTAGCCCAACAGCCTTAAGCCTTCACTCTGAGTCTCAACACTCAAGTGAACAACCTTCAGGGGACAGCTACCATCCCCAGCCTTTGGATCTCAACCAACCAATTCCCAACCTATCCTTTTACACTGATGAAGACTTAGGATTCAGTGAGTACCATGAGTCTCTCTTCTCCTCCCCTACTCAAAGAGAGATGAGTACCTCTGACTCTCCTCAGTCTATCCCACATCAGTCACCTATTACTGAGGTGGACACTTCTGAACCTGTTCAGGATGTCCATATGGAAGAGGCTCTCACTTTTGAAAGTGATTACATCATTAAGACCTCAACCATGGCAACTCAGCCCATTGGCATCTCAACTGAGGCTGCCAGTGAGCAGAGGAAAACCAGCAGCCAAGAAACTCAAGCTGGTGGTGAGAGAGAGGACTTTGGTCCAATCATCTCATCCCCCAATGATCTTCTGATGAAGATGAGGGGAATTTGAGACTAAAGGTGCAAAAACTGTCAAAAACATGCACCTATTTAGTCTCTAAGGTTAGTCACTTGGAATCTCAGGTGACTACCCTGCAAAACAGGGTCAATGATCAGCAACTCCAGATTTCATATCTGCAGGAAAAACTAGCTGGGAGACCTTTAAGGAGAGCTCAACCAGGAACACAAGAACCTGTGGAAGTGATTGACTTATCCTCCAGCTCACCTATGCAAGTGGGTGATGCTACCAAAAAGGGGGAGAAAGTTGTTACAACCACAGAACCTGGGAGTTCTTCAGAGAGAATGGACATAGAGGACTCACCATCCTCACTTGCTGTTGTGCATTCTCAGCAACTTCCTCAAGTTCACATTAATGTGGACTCTATAGACTCTCTCATCAGGAGTCTCTTTGAGGAAGGTATACCAAGGGCTGTCTCATCTCCACCACAAGGAACTGGCAATACATCATAAGGTGGAGGTATGATGATGACAGGAGAGCCCTTATACTTCACAGAGTTCAAGGCCAACAAGAAGTTTTTCAATTCCAAAGCCTGAGCTTCTATGAAAGACTGGATTTAGTCAACTTGCCACTTGTCAATCCAAGCAATTCAAGACAAGCTGACAGGCTGGCTCAAAGAATCCAAGACAGGATCCTTGCAGAGTTCTCTCTAAGAAGGAGACTTAGGCAATCAGGCAATGTCATCGGTCAACTGGATGTTGAGGTGGACCCTAAGATTAGTTTCATAGGGGAAACCTTGACTGAAGGCCCAGTGGCAGAACCTGAGACCCCTGTCTCATCATCAACAACTGCTGCTGAGGTCCAAACTCCATCTGAGACACCTGCTGGTGAAGGTGTTTCTCAGCCTCTCTCTGGCCAGAGCATGGAAGCTACTCCAAGCAATGAAGGCCAAGCCTCAATCCACCCTGAGTCACAAAGGTCTGTTGGTGACAAAGGGAAAAGGATAATGACTCCTGAGGAAATTGAGGAGGAAGAGAGAGAGAGGAAAAGGAGACTAAGGGGAGAAAGTTTACTGGGTCATCTAGCTTCATGCAAGCTGCAATCAGGGCTGCCCCAGACCAAATACTCAAGATGATGAGTTAAGGGCAGTCAGGATTACCTACTTACAGACCAGGAACTATGATATTGATGAAATCATCTCCCTCCCCTTAGAAGACTAAATGAACTGGCTGACATGGAAGTGTCAAGAGAGTTGAAGGAGAAAGAGGATGCAAGGATACTTCTCCAACTCAAAGAGGAGAAGAGACAGAAAAGACTTTACAAGCATGCTCCCACTCTCTCCAGTTCAAGAAAGTCCTGCACAGGAAGATGTGGCTCCACAAGAACCTCAGGTAGATAAAGAAGAAGATAGGATCAAGATGATCAACTACCTGAGTGCCACAGGCTTCTATCAGGCAGATGCACTTCTTCCCCCTGTCCTATGACTTCATTGAGTTCGAGTACCTAAAGCAACTTGAGCTTGAGCTAGTCAAAGAAAGAAAGACAACAAAAGGAAGCTAAGGGAAGAAGCTGCAAAGTCAAGAGCCATCATTCAAAAGAATGCAAAGAAGAAGTCTGCTGACAGACAAAGAATGGTGAGCTTCTTGAAGCTATATGGATTCTCCGGAAGGAGACTTGGCCCCATGTCTCTATCCACTATGGATGAGCATATTAGGGTGATCAAGCAGAAGATTAAAAGTGGAGAACTCATTGACTTGCACTCTCTTCCAAGTCAAGTCCCACCTGAAGTGGAGGTCAAGTTTGAACAACCAGAGACACCTCAACCAGCACCTCCAGCTGAGCCTCAGCAAGCTTCATCTTCTGATCCTAGGCAGGGTCAAACTCCCTCTCCTTCTGAACCTGTGAGGGAGGAACACCCAACTGAGAAAGACACTGATGATCAACATGGTGCTGCAGACCAGTCTTCTCAGTTAAAGACATCCAAGAGGAAGAAGAGGATGGCTTCTAAACCAAAGACAAAGAAGAAGAAGCCAAAGTCATCTACCTCTGCACCTCAGGCTGAATCAGATCAACCTGAGGAAGTGCATGATGAGGCAGCCCAATCAACTCCTATTCAAGTGGCTCCTCTAACTACTGAGACACCCATCTTGTCCTGGACTTACTCTACCAATCCAGAAAGATGGAATGTATCAGAGATCAAGGTGTTGAGAATGTCTACTCATGGCAAGACATAATCAACTTACCTCTGCATGATCTCTTTGAGATGAGAAGATACTATGAGAAGTCTTGATGATCCTGACCATCTAATGAAGAAAGGAATGGTCCTGATTGTACTGAAGACTACCAACATTGAAGATCTTCTAAGTGTTTTGGTAGCATCAGCCTAGGGGGAGTTTGTAAGGATTCCTGAAGTCTGATGCAACCCAAAACATCCTAAGTGTCTCAGCAACATGCACTAAGTACTGAAGTGAAGAATGCTTCGGAAGTTTTACACAATGCATTAGAAAATACTCTAAGTGTAAAATCTTCCGAAGCCAAGACCATATCTTCCGAAGCCAAACATGAAGTCTTCCGAAGCTTCAGAGACAAAGTCTTCCGAAGCTTCAACCTATGAAGACAGATTTCTTCCGAAGACTTTTAGTACACATGCTTTATCTGATGTACTGTTCCATAAAGCACCTTTTCCGCTGCATCTCTGTAAAGTCACCAACTTACATGAGTTGGTGAAAAGGGCCTTGCTTTTGGTAACTGTACATTGAGGTCTTGAGTCTGTAACTTTCCACTTTATGTACTTTATCCTTTTTGTAATATAAGGATGTGAGCTATGGCATGTCATAGTCACAAGGTCAAAAGGCAGATATGCCTTTTGATCCTACAATTGATTTTGTTAGTGTCTAGTCAATTGTATCCAGCTGGCTTTCAAAGTATAGCCGGCTGTAGGTTGTAGTATAAGTATTTCAAGTTCTTGTATCTTTCTTTATGCTTTGTAACACTTGTAAAAGAACTTTACTGCCTCCTTGAAACCCATACTTCTTGTTCTGTCTCTTGCTTTACTTGTGTTCTTTGTATCACTTTGGTTAATCCAGTTCACTGTTTGATTAAAGTTTAGTTAATCTCCTCATTGTGTTGTTGTGTTGTAATTGTGTTAAAGCCCTTAAACGGTCCAGCACATTGTTTGCCTTACAATACAAAAACAATCATTGTTATACAAAATGGATGCCATCTAGAACCTTGCCAAGTAGTGCCCCGTGCCATCCCAACAACCATTACCTGCCAACTGAAAAATACATAAAAAGTCAGCGCTGCTGAGTGAGTTCTAGTTTTATAAAAACATTATATACGTTACTCTTGTTTAAACCTTTCTTTATTTTCATACGTGATCATACATTGTACGTACATATAGATAATACTACTATTATCTTTCATCACCGTTCATTTCGTACGCATCGTACACTTCGTTCGTTCATCATTATCTTTCATTTTCATCCGGACCGATGCCATGTGCTATACCCCCGCATCATGCACAAGGCTGGTACTGGGTCGAAGTCTATAAATAGACTTACATCATCGTGCACAAGTGCTGGCACCAATACCGAGGCAAGCGACAAGGGTCCCATACATCTTGTCAATCACGAGGATTAGACTCCTGTATGCATCCTCATGAGTTAGCTAAACCGCACACAGTTGAGCTAACAACCCCTCAATGAGTTGTGATCCTCTTTTCATTTGCTTGCAAGACTTTATATTCATTCTTCACGTTCCACTTTTCATTATCTTATTTCTTTCACTTCGTTAAGATAATACTTTATGTTCATTATCGTAATCACACCACGTAAAGCTACGTAATAATACGTAATAAGGAACATAAAGAAAACATAACATAAACATACATATCATCATATAATCATCATACATCACCCACCCACATACACATACACATGAACATACAGGTACACACCCAAATCTTTTATAAAAACGTTTAGACATGCATTTCCAGCTCCAAACAAGTTTAAAACCTTTAAAAATAGGAGTTCTAGAACTCACCTGGATGTAGTGAGTAGCTTCTAAACTAAGCTTTCTAAGCTAGGATCACAAATCACTGCATGCAGATAAGTTAACACTCAAAGGGATTAATTTCTGACCAATTTCGCTGCCAATAAGTAGATTCGCTGGCAGTTTCGCTAACAATTTCGCCCAACTTTCGTTGGAATTCCATGGCTGCGAAATTACCTATGAAACTTTCACAGAAAGCTCATAATTTCGCGGATTGAATATGCAATTTCGCAGGATGAGCAGATTGTTTCGCAGAACGGGCTGAAATGACGAACCAGCCCGTTTTTAACCAAAACTTCAACTTTTTACATCCAAATCCTTAGTTTATCATCTATGAAGCTATATCTAAGCAATTTACATGTTTTCATACATAAAAAACGTGAGTTTTGTATGATTCTTTGTCACTTTCAAAACCCCAAAACCCTAGAATCCGGGTATGATCTAAAGAGATGTTTAGATGATGATTTTTACCTGGCTTATTGGTCTTTTCTTGTTGTTTGGATGCCCACAAACGCAGATCTTCAACCCTTTGATCAATCAAGCCTCGAATCCTCAGTTTTTTTCCACTTTCTCTCTATACACTCTCTCTTTAGAAAGTTGGTTGTTTTAGTTGCAAATAAGAGTGATTCTAGCTGATTTGTATATAAAAAAGTGAGTTTTGTATGATTCTCTCTCTACACTTGCTCGAAATGAACTTAGCCCAAAAATCTAGGCTAACATTTAAATAAGATTTTGGGATGAATGCTTATTAAGGAAACATATATCATCAATAGGATACCTTCAAAATTGATGAAAACAAGACCCATACAAGTTGTTATATGGTGAGAAATCATGTTATGATCACATGTGGGTTCTAGGTTGTGTGGTTTAGTATCGGATTACGAGACAAAAGGAGATAAATTAGAAATAAGAGGAAAGCCATGCGTTTTCATATGTTAACCAAGTGGAATAAAGGGATATAAAGTCTATGACCCAAACCGTAACAAGATTAACATATCTAGAGACATCATACTTGGAGAAAAGTTTTTCCCTTTACTAAAAAAAGTGAAGAAAGTATGGATGCGGAAGAAAATATATATCCTTTTAAAGGAAAGAACAAGCCCACCAGACCCATCAAGATAAATGAAAAAACATTGAATATTTGGTTTTTCGTAGTCAACCACTCACATTGACAACAATGAGTAAGTTAAGGTGAAGGCCATGTTCTTTTTTGTGGAATAGAATTTGAAGCTCGAAAAGGACAATCAGAATGTTCAGGTTCATGCAAACAAATACTAACGTTTGGGTGGGAGGTTACAATAACTTCAAGCCACTAGACGGATCTTGCCCACTTAGTAAACATCCTAATTCATTTTGTCTCTGATCCTAGGCAAAGGCATGTAGATGAAGAAATGAGAGTTTTCTAGTACCTTAAGGCCACACTAGAACAAGGTATATTTTTCTCAAAAGAGGGAGGAACAAACTTGCTCACTTATCGTGACACATAATCATTTGGATTCAAGCGGTGATCGCAGACTGGACATTGTTGGATCTGTAAGAACGTGAACTTCTAACAAGTAATAGATGCATAATCTTTATTAAATGTTATAATCAAACACACAGATTAATACTTAGAATACAATTAATAGATGAAATTCTTTCATTGTGTTCTTTACATGTTGATCTATGAAGACAATAAAGCTATCGAAAACTCAGAGATTCAGCACTGGCTGTCAACTGCCGAATTCTGTTAAGTGTTGAATCACTGTCGATCAACACTCAAAGTGATGAACTGCTGATTGACTACTTATCAGTACTCAACTTGATGAGCTCTTGATCAACTGTTACACTAGAAAAGACTGTAAGGCTTATTGAAAGGCTGATGCACCCAAAACAAACCAAGTGTTTCCTGCATGCATGCAATCAGAGTAAAGTAGAAGATGCTTCGGAAGTTTTACACCCTGCATAAGAAATATTCTAAGTGTAAAATCTTCCGAAGCCTATATTCCGAAGCTTCAAAGACAAAGTCTTCCGAAGCAAATAAAGTGAAGACAGATTTCTTTCGAAGACTTTGAAGAACATGCTTTCTCTGATGTACTTTTCATAAAGCTGACTAACTTTCCTCTGCAACTCTAAAGACTCATCAACTTATACAAGTTGGTGAATGGTCCATGCTTTTTGTAACTATACATTGAGGTCTTGTGTCTGTAACTTTCTACTTGATGTACTTTTATTCTTTTTGTAATATATAAGGATATGAGCTATGGCATGTCATAGTCACTAATCAAAAGGTAGATTTGCCTTTTGACTCTACATTGATTTTGTTGTCTAGATCAATGTTTCCAGCTGGCCTTTTAAGTATGGCCGGCTATAAGATGTATTATAAAGTATCTCAAGTCTTTGTATCTTTCTTTTATGCTTTGTAACACTTGTAAAAAGAACTTGAGAAGTAATATACTGCAATCTTGAAAACCATTACTTTGTTGTTGTTCTTAAAGTCATGTCTTTTGTTTGCTTGTGTTCTTAGTATCATAATATAAGTTCTGGTTTCCTATTTGATCTGTTATTTGTTCTAACATACTCCTCATTTTGAGACTAAGTGTATTGACCATCCCTTAAACGATCCTACAAACACTATCTGTATCAAAGTACATTGGCGACTGTAGTATTCTACCTTTTAGAGACAACATAGTACTAAAGCTGCCGATCTTTGATGTGCCGATTGCTTATCTACGATGTACATGTGTTATCATAAACCAGGAATAGATGTATTTATTCTTAGTGTTTAGCTTTCTAGTATAAATACCTCTTACTTGTATAGTTTTGAGATTAGCTTGTTAGCCTATTTGTTATCTACTGATATTTACTCTTTATAATTAGAAAAGAATCAAACGAATACTTTGAAAGAACATCTTGTATCTTTACTTTTACTCAAAGTATTTCTGTTTGTTAGTAAGACGATCGACTTAGATTCCGTATATGTTATCTACCGAACACTAGAAAAGTCTTGTTAATCCGTAACCCGATCCAACATTACTTGATATATTGCATAAGTTACAGGATTGAAATAGCAAGACAAGTGGACAAAACAGATAATCTTTAAACTATACTATTACGAAGTATTTATAGTAAACAACTAAACACTAAAATTGATCATGATCATCTATTCTAGGTTTAGGTTAAAGACAAGCTACAACCATTGATATACCCTAATTTGTTTCTATTATAGGACAATATATATTTTTAATAATAATATATCATGATAACTTTTTTACGTTAATTTAGTTCTTCTACGTCATATAGATCTCATATATATTACTATGAATTTATATGAATTTATTTAACCATGTGTCATTTTAAGTATTTATGAAATCTGTGTAAACAGTTGTCACTAACCTAGTATACTACTACAATGCACTTACATTTTCATTGAAAATTTATCTGCTATCAACATTGTGTTAGTCTATGTCTATTCTCAAAAACACTAATTTAACTCAATGACGACTTAAAACTAGTATGATCTCATGGCAGGTGAACATAATTCATGCAAAGGAATTCAAAATCATTCATTACTTAGTAAGATGAAGTCTCATCTTCCTAATTATAACCATACATCTTGCAAGAAAAAGATTTGGACTTAGGATAGTCTCCATCAAATAAAATCAAATTTTGTGTTTTTATAAAAGATTTTATAAATATGCAAAAAAATTAAGGGGAGAAAAATGAATATGAAAATATCAAAGGCTGCAAAATATGTCAACTCATCATACATATTATAATTTGAAATTGAAAAATTTGATATTCTATAATTTTAATCATTTCATTATTAAACAAAAATCAATCAATTCAAGTAAGCATGCAAAAATAGTAGGTTGATACATATACATGCACATTATTGCCTGTGAGAAAATATCAACATCCATATAACAATATGTTAAAATTGTTGAATGATTGTCAAAAGTTATTTCTTAGAAATATGATAAAGTGTGGGATGCAATATTGATAAAGAGAGTATCTGGACTTGTCTAATACTTAACATTTATATCCTAACCACGCTCCATCTTATATGAAGATGTACTAGATCTGATACAACTGAGAATGGTTAATCACACAAACAATTCAAGGGGAGCCGAGTTATTTCATATACTAAGATCACACATGAACAGACAACATCATTAGATGAAAAAGAAAGCTGATAGGGAAGATAAGTTGCATATAGAAGAGAACTAAAGCAAACAAGCAAACAACCACATCAACAAGAAAGCAAATATGAGAGCCTAGACACTGAATTTCTAAATAGAGTTGGATATCCACTCAAGCCAACTGATCCAAAGCTGATTATGAAGAAGATAGATGACAATCAGTAGAATCATTTAATCACAAGATGGTATTATGATGAAAACCATTTTGAAGTAGTTTTAGAAAGAAAACTATTAGGAAAGGAAGCGAAGGACATAAGGATTTTTAATCCTATTGAGATTAAACCTATACATCCTTCTTATGTATCATTCATGAAAACAAAGTCTTCCTACCAATTCAAGATGTACTGTACAAGGGAGACTGTTGGTATTTCATACATATGCTGAGGATTTTAGGCACAATCTATGTTAATGATGCTTTAAAGCAAAGGCTTGAAACAAATCAGCAGTCATTAACTCACATTAAAAGAATTACAAGCCTCAAGATCTCAAGAAACAACCAGTTAAATATGATAAAAGGTGATCATGTTATAACCACACTTGTTATTAACATTGAAGTTCAAAGTCTTGACCAATCTACCCTTGAATAAATGGTCTAACTATCAATCACATACTCTTACAAAGATCAAGTTAGTACAGTGGAATACTTTACGCATATTGAACTTGAATGCACTCAAAGTAGTTCCATGACCTCAACAAGCATAATAAGTAGCTAAAGATCCAATAATTAAAGAACATAATCAAGATCTAGCACAATCTTCATCAAGTCAATGAAAGTCATATCTTAATCAATCTAAAGTGCAAAAAAGTCAAGATGAAGCAGGACCTTCTCATTCTTGATAAAGGTTCACTAACAAACAATCAAACAATAAAATCAACTAATAACCACCCATGTTTAACCATTCAATCCTACAAAATATCAATCAACATTTTACAACATCATTCAAGCATTCACAACATCACTCAACCATAAAGCAAGTCAATCAATCATTCATATGAAACAAATCAGTCAAATCAAACTGATTACACATATGTAATCCGTCAATCAACCAGTTAGTTAACTAATCATCTAATCAAGCATAACCAAACACAACAACTACGCAATATAAATCATGTCTAACAAACACAACCAAACAATTCAATAACAACTTAAACAAATCAGATTGGCAGCGTCATCCTTAAGGGGAGTATTGTTGAACAACAAGAAGCACATTAAAGGATAATGCCTCTCTTAATCAAACAAACAAATTCTAACATTCTAACAAGCATATACTAACATTTAAACATAAGTATCATCCAAGCACAACGCTAAATATTATTTATATTTCTTTTATAGGATTTGTAAATAGAAGAATATTTGTACAATTGTTGGTAGCAGATGAAAAAGTGTTCAAAATAGATGCACATGAGTCCACAACGGATTAAGTCAATCTAAGGGGAGATTTTTGATCTATGAAGACAATGAAGCTACCAAAAACTAAAAAATTAAGCACTATCGTCAACTGCCGAATTCTACCAAGTGCTGAATCACTGCCAATCAACACTCAAAGTGATGAACTGCTGATTGACTACTTATAAGCACTTAATTTTGATGAGCTCCTGAACAATTGTTATACTAGACAAGACTATCTGTACCAAGTACATTGGTGACTATAGTGTTTAACGTTTTGGAGACAACATAGTATTGAAGTTGCTGATCTTTGATGTACATATTACCTATCTACGATGTACATATGTTATCCTAAACTAGGGATAGGTTTAAAGTAATTTATTCTTAGTGTTTAGCTTTATAGTATAAATATCTCTTATTTGTATAGTTTTGAGGTTAGCTTGTTAGTCCATTGGTTATCTGCTGATATTTACTCTTTATAATTAGAAAAGAATCAATATATACTTTGAAAGAACATCTTGTGTCTTTACTTTTACTCAAAGTGTTTCTGTGTGTTAGTATGACAGTCGACTTAGATCCCCCATTTGTTATTTGCCGTTCATTAGAAAAGTCTTGTTAATCCATAGCCCGATCTGTAACATCCTGTAAATTTTCCGTCTTTATTTATTTATTTTGTGCGTGGCTTAGTTTTGTAAAGCTTAAATTTTTGGTAATAATAATTGTATTGATGAAATCAAATAATAATAATAATAATAATAATTCTAATTTTAATAACAAAATAATATTAATGATAATAATAATAACTTTAAAAGTAACAACTACAACTATAATAATAATAATGGCAATAATAAATACAAATAATAATAATACAAATATAAATAATAATAAAACTTGAATAACTAAGGTTTGAAAAGATAAGGGGGTCTTAATGCAAATTATGAAACATTAAATTAAAGTTTTTAAACACAATGTTAGGAGACTCAAAGTAGAGGGACCAGTTGTGTAAATGGTCCAAACTTTCATCCGTTTCCCCCCCTCCCCCGCTTTTCCGGCAGCGGCGCCGGCGAGCTCCGGCGAGCTCCGGCAAGTTGCAATTCACCATTTTTAAAACGTTTTTGACCCAATCAAACCGCCCAAACCCCTCGGTCCCAGGTTTCGAACTCGAATCCTCACCCAATTTGAGTTTTCCCGCTCGTTGCAACCTTTCCAAATCAAACCGAGGCTAATTAGGTGCAAATCCGAATCGAATCTCATCCAATTTCTTAAATTGAACCAAATCAATCACACCTAAAGCTAATACGCGGTCGAATCAATTAATCAATCACTTAATTTTGCAAATTAACAGTCAGAATCTCGCAAATTTGGTAAACGAGAACGCGGTTTCAAAATCAAACGGGTTATGCCCAAAACCATGAAATCAAGTCTATAAATTAGAGGCCTTTGATTCATTCTGAGGTTCCTAAACTCTCTAAACCCCCAATTTCACCATAAAAGCTTCCGATCGAAAAGCCCCAAATCAAGAACATTCGAGCCTAAGTCGAGCTCGAAACCTTTCAGAACCTCAGCAATTCGGGTAATTAAAACATGCTTTATGCTCGATTCGGTCCAAGGATCAAAAGCCCCATGATGATTCGAGTGATTAACATCGAATCGAGGGTTGATTTTGGATCAGATGAACCTAGGGTTCATCGGATTTGGGGGAAACGGGGAAGCCTTGTTTAAAATCAAAACAAACCAAAAGTGAACCAAGGCCATGGCCCTGGTTCACTGGTTCCCGCACCTTATCTCCCAAGGGAGGTCCCGGGTTCGACCCCGGCAACCCCCCTTCTTCCCTTTTCTTTTCTTTTATGTCTTATTTTTCTTATTTGTTAATTATTTCTTTTGCTAAAAATTAATTCTGAAAATTTCTAAAATGATTTTATAAATTCAGAATTTATTTAGTTAATTATTCATTTTGTTTATCAAAGGTTTATTAATATGTTTAAATTTAAAATACATTTTTGGTATTTTCTTTCCCTTAGTTTAAATTATTTAAAACAATGTTGTTGTGTGATTATTTAAAACATATGCATGTATATATATATATATGTATATATATATATACATGTAAATATTGGCAAACAATTTAAATAATTTACTTATACATATATTCTTATATATTCATATACATATATTCTTATATTGTAAAATATATGTATATACATCGTCAAACAATTAGAATGATTAATTACTTACATATATTCTTATATTTATATAAACATATCAAAGTAAGTATACATACATATATACATATATTTATTCATTTCTTGATTTATTACAATCAATAGAACTTTCATAAATCGGTTTAACGTACGATAAATTTTCTTTATATTAGTCGTTCTCCTTCGCGCAATAAATCTAATTATCATCATTCCATTAACTCGATTCACCTTAATAACATGAAATAAATAGATGTCAATCTCTATTCAATCCGATATTAAGAACCTTATAACAAAATAACTAATCATCAAACCGATTATAACGCGTTACCTTATTCTTATTTAGGTGCCTTGTGACGTTTGTGTTAGAAATCTTATTCGTGGTTATTCTTATTTCATCTTCAAGTCTTCTTATTATCATGTGAGTTCTTATGCCCCATTTTACATATATTTTACACTTTTCGGGGTGAAACATGTTGGTTATACAACCATACTCATGCACGCTTTGATACTTATTACGCACGAGCAATTCTTTACATAGTCGTGGTTATTTGAATATGTTAAGTTGTATATGAGATGTGACATACGTGTGCAATCATTAACTATAACTAGCCTGGCGAAGTCTTAGATCTTTGGGCCTGACAAGCCTATTTGGTGCTAAAGCCGAGGGATTGCCGTATGCTTGTGCATTAGGGAACCAAATACACTTAGCTAATCATGCTTATTCATATTATTCAGTCAAGGTTTGATTGTAACTATGCATGTTCTATATACTTACTATCTTGTGATCATTGACTAGAATTGCCACATTCTTTCTCATGATATATACTTATTGTATTTTAAAACCATGAGAACTCACCAACTTGTTAGTTGACTTTATTTTCAACATGTTTCAGGTAATGTGCAAGTTTAATGATGACTGAAGAAATGCTTAAGCTTAGGATATGGACCTAGACTTAAATGAACATTTGGATTCTTTTTCTTTGTTTATTTGTTTTCTTGTAAGACGTGGATGATTGTGATGTTTGAAAAATAATTGGTTAATGGCATTTATATTTTAACATAGTGTTATGTGGCTGTGAACAATCTTAACCCTCACACTTCGACGTTTCGCCGTCATGGTTGGGGTGTGACACGATCCAATATTACTTGATATATTGCATAACTTACATGATTGACATAGCAAGACAAGTGAACATCTTTAAACTATACAAGTACGAATTGTTTATATTAAAAAAACTAAACACTAAAATTGATCATGATCATCTATTCTAGGTTTAGAGTTAATGACAAATTACAACCATTGATCTATCCTAATTTTTTTCTATTAAAGAACGATATAATTTTTTGATACTATTATATTATGATAATCTTTTTATGTTAATTTATCTCTTTGACATCAGATACATCTCATATATTACTGTGAGTTTATATCAATTTACTTAATCATGTGACATTTTAAGTATTTGCAAAACTCAGTGTAATATATGTTGATGATGAAAAACACAATAGTCACTAACCTAGTCTTGGGTTACATTTTCATTGAAATTTTATTTAAAATCAACCCACCTCAGAATTCAGAATTATTTAAAACCCTTGTTAAACCTCATCTCCGCCACTCAACGGCACCGACGACCGACTCGTCTCCTGTGCACCAAATACAAGATACTCCGGCGAACTTCCTACACGCATAACCATGGTTCTCCGCCTACTCCGACGCATCGGAAGAACACATTCCTCCATCTTCTCTTCTTCTCACCGTCCTATAACCCTAATTCACCATCAACAATCGAGACGCTACGTCTCAGAGATGCGAAAATCAGCCTTCGAAGACCGCGTTCGTAGACTCATTCGCAACGAGATTCAATATGAACTCGATCGATCTCCCCTTACTCAGGTTCCCATCATTTCCCCCTTTTCATTTTCGCAACGAGATTCAATACCAACACATAAGCATTTCATCAACTGCATCAAATAGTAATTAATTCTGTCAGATAGTAGCAGACTGCTAACATATAGAATTGGTGTGACTGTAGTCTATCGGATATCTATGTTTTGTTATTTATTGTAATTGTGGTAGAGTTGATTGATTTAAGCTAAATACCCAACATAATATGCTGTCTTGATCATAAAAACTCAAGTATTTGTTTTGTGGCGTGAGACCGTGGTAACTCTTCACTTGACGAAATAACCTCCTTTTTCATTTCGCACCTATCATTAACAGCAGCAGACCACATGACACATACATACGTACGTAGCATTAATGATGAAGTAGCACCATTAATTTGTTATGGCATGTATAACTTCTGTAGGGCTGAGACCATTCATAATGTATGTGGGCATGCTTGTTTAAGTTATCTATGCATTTGATTTTTTGTTACTTACATTTGAGGTTGGGCCTTGGAGCAACTATATAATTGCTGTTATGTGACATTGAGGTATTAGGGTTAAGTCGTGGAAAACAGCCTTCTACACTTTGCTAACAAAGTGTAGGGTAAGGCTGTGTACGTCAGATCACGAAGTGATCCAGTCCCCGCGCAAAGCGGGAGCTAAATCAAGTACCATGTATGCCTTTAATTGTAGTTTCCTACCAAACGTCTTGATTTGATATATGTATGGAATTGGATCGTTTATATGCATCTTTGACATGAACATGAACATACAGAAATGCATAATTTTGTACACTTATTAATGGATGTTTTCTTTGTAGCTTGTTCCAAAGTTCAAATCTTTTTCAATTGATGAGAGGACTGGAGAGCAGTGGATTAGATTAACTAAGGATTTTGGAGACAATGAAGAGATAAAATTAGAGGTAACCATGTTCCAAGTGTCTGCTCCTCCTGCAAAAGATGGTGGTGTCATCACAAATAATGATCTGGAGCAATACATTTCAATGGTGGTTGACATCTCTAAGGATAAAAAAAGTGGTATTTTAGAGTTTGTGTGCAATGTTTGGCCTGACAGTATAGAAATCGAGAAAGTTTTTATGCGTGAACAAGATGTAATGACTGGTAAACCTTACCTGGGTCCTCCATTTAAGTAAGTTCCATTCTTTTATTATGTGTTTTTTGTGTAGTCTGAACAGACAATTCCTGAAATGATGTTGAAAATTGCACTAAAATTATTGTAGAGATTTAGTTTTCACCTTATCATCTTAGTTAACACTATTATTGAAGGGGGTTTAGGTTGGTATTTCATTCAGAGAATGCATGCAATATTTGTTGTTTGGCGTCTCATTTTCGTACCATAAAAGGAAGATACTGAAATATGGTTAGGTTGTTAGTAATGGAGTTTTGTATCTGATGGCTAGTAATCCCTCCTAAAAATATGGCTAATTTAGGCGATGCTTGGATTTAGGTTTTATTATCTTAACTCGCAGACTTGTAATAAATTGTTTATGGTACTAAATTAACTGATTCTAGTTTTGGTTTTCGGCTTATCTAGAGGTCAAATTATCAGTTTCATCCTACCTGCAAAGATACTGATGATCAAAGGGGATATATTTAAATTTTTCAGCTTGAACTTTACTATCATCTCTTCACTTTTCACAGGATTGTCTTTTTTTGTTTTTTTTATATATATTAATCCATATTATAATCAGAATTTGTACCAACTATCTATTCTTACAACATCAAACAGCAAAAGCACATGAAAACACTTTATGATTTCTTCAATAGATTGTATAATGTCATGATTTTAAGCATGGTTTTGATTGGCACATTTGCAGTGATTTAGATGATGAGCTGCAGACTTCACTGTATGATTTCTTGGAGACGAGAGGAATAAATGATGAACTAGCTGTGTTTTTGCATAAATGTATGCAGCACAAAACTAATAATGAATACATTCGTTGGATGGGAAGCATCGAGTCTTTTGTAGGGCGGAAAAAGTAATGCTCAAAACTCGGTTTCTGTTTTGCAGCTGCTAGAAAGGTGAAATTCAAAGAAAACTACCACAAAATGTTTCTTACATGTTCATTATTGAATGTAAGGGTAGTTAAATG
Source organism: Flaveria ramosissima (assembly GCA_025215565.1). NCBI lineage: Eukaryota > Viridiplantae > Streptophyta > Magnoliopsida > Asterales > Asteraceae > Flaveria > Flaveria ramosissima. Next base: position 53,243,935 of record CM046045.1, read on the forward strand.
GTGATTGGGTTTAGTTCATTTATAACGATGCGTGATTTAATAGTTACATCTTCTGAAATGGTTTCATGTTCGGAACAATATTGGCTTCACAGGATCAAGGACGATTATTTTCATGTTGAGTTAGTTTTTTTGTTTGGAGGTTTAAGAAGCCAGGATGTTAAAAATGATCACTCAATAACTTTATGAATGTTTTGCATACCTGAGTTTTGATTTTGCATTATGTTTTTCCATGTGTGAGAGCATTCATAGTAGGTTTGTCATTTGTATGTGAGTTTTTTTCTATATTATAAGAGATGGTTATGATTGGAGTAAAGAGAACATTACTGTTTATCCTCATATTTAGAAAATACTATTCAATCCTTAGAAAATATTTAATATTTTTGAAAGTGGTTTTTATTGTAAGAGAGAATAGGAAAATGATAAATTTATAAAAAATATTATTTAATTGGAAAGGATAAAAAAGTGTTTTTAGTGTAATTAATTAATTATAAGGATAGGGGTGAGTAGTCTCGTTGATATTTTATCTGTACTCGATTGACCCGCCTGACACGATCTTACCCATACCTGAACAATCTGTTACCCGAACAACCCGAAAACTGATTAAGCAGATTCTTGTTTGGGTCGGGTTTTGGATAGTCTTTATAACCGCAACTCCAAAATAACCCGAACCGATTAACCCGAAATCCAAATAATCTGATCAACACCTATTATAATTAAGTAAATTCCTTGTATACAACTATTTAGTTTGTACAAATTGAGCAAATTGTCTGTATACAATTATATATATAAGCACATTTTATAACTTAAAGAAGTAAACTAATTTATATCCACTAATTTTGTAAGATTTTAAAAGAAAACTCATTAAAATCTACTAATTTATGTCTATTGTTTAACACTTGAAACCTAACACGAACAACATGTTACCGAACAATACGAAACCGATTAAACCGAATGTTATTCGGGTAGAATTTTAACGCTAAAAACCCGTATAACCCAAAAGGATTAACCCGAAACCCGATCAACACTCCTGGGGACGAGGAAGTTAGTGTGAATGTTGTGATACATCACCTTTTTAAAAACAATTTTTAAAAGAAAACAATAGTTTTTTCACCCATAACGTGACATGCGGTAATTTTCCATTACCAAAACACCCTTAGTTTCGTTAGGTCTTGCATACACGTGTCGGAGGCACATACTATTTGTTGTTTAATGTTGGTGACTTGATAATAATTAACTCTGGTTATAAATAATAATTTAATTAATAATGATGATTATTAACATGTGGTTATGTGATTCATGATTTTAAGTATTATTTATGAATTTCGCATTATAATGTGACGACTTGTAGAATAGGATTTATGTGTAATGTTGCTAATTTGAAATATATGATTATTATTATTGATTAATAATAATTCATTTGTTTTGTAGGTAAAACAATTTAAAAAGTGTTAAAAGGATTATGTTGGGATATATAAGGCTGGTGTAACCAAAACAACACCTGGAATACATTTTGGTACAATTGATAAAGACTTTCGAAGGCAAAGCTGCACCTCCGAAGATTAATGAAGAAGAACTTCCGAAGAAGGAACTCTGTCTTCCGAAGACAAAGTGAAGCCATCTTCTGAAAACAAACACCTAGAAGACTTTAAGGCAAAAGACTTCCGAAGTATAAAGACTTGAAGATCAGCAGAAGTCTCAGAAGAAGTAGACTCTTCTGAAGTATAAGTGGCTTCGGAAGAACTTGTTCTTCCGAAGCCAGTTAACCGTCGGAAGAATCTACTATGAACAAGTAGATATTAGTATGGTCCTTCTGACAAGCCGCTGCAACCTCTGAGATACTGCATGGCGTTTTCCCACGCCCATGTAGTTGACCATACTATATTCATTGTTCATTGTTTATCAGTTAGTACGGTTACTAATTTTAGTTGGTAACAAAAAGGTAAGTCATGGACATGTCATGACTATCTTATCTAGTATAGTATTTTATCTTAGATACCTTACTACTTGCAATGTAGTATTTGTTTACTAGTAAATTTCCAGCTGGTAATCTAAGTATAACCGGCTGTAGATAGTAGTGTATATAGCTCTCATTGTAAACTCATTTGTAAGCTTGTAAGAATCTTGTAACCCTTGAGTTGAGAAGTAATATATACAAGTATTTTAAAAATTATTTCTTGTGTATTGTTTACTTAGTATATTATTATCAACTTTTAAATGATTCTGCTTCATCATTCGAGTGTGACTTAGTGAGTTTAAGAGAGAACACTTGTGTTGAGTGACCAAAACCGATCCTGCAATTGGTATCAGAGCTTTCAGGCTCTTGATTGTGAGATCTTTCCATCCCAAATCACCTTGTCTTTTCACTCATACACTCACCTCATTATAAATGGCCATCAACCAATAATCATCAGAATCTGAAATGGGAACGATGACTAAAGCTCCTATCATCACCCCTGATAACTTCAAATCCTGATGTATGCGCATTGAAAGCTTCATTAAGTAGCACGATGGCAAAATGTGGAGATCTATCACCAATGGTCCTTACAAGCCAAAGGTGGCAACACCGGCTGGTAATGGTGACATGATAGAGAAAGCCGTTGAAGACTACTCAGATGAAGATTTCAAGAGAATGAACATCGATAGCAAAGCCATGAGTGTACTGCTTACAGCCATACCAAACTCCATAATGGTAGGCTTTGAGCATTGTAAGACAGCCAAAAAATTCTTTGATGCTTTGACTTAGATGTACTTTGGTTCTAACAAGTCAAAACAAGATTCCATGAAGCAGCATGTCGAAAACTTCACCTACATTGCTGAAGAGACCCTCAGCCAACAATACTTCAGGTATATGGATCTTATCTCATCACTTCAGTCAGTTAAAGTAACTCTTGAGAAGAGAGATTTGTCAAGGAAGTTCATGAGTGCACTTCCTTAAGAGTGGACTTTCTACTGTGTCTCTATTAAGAGAACAGAGAATTTGAACACTCTCACAATGACTGAACTATACGACATTCTTGATGGATACCGTGTAGAGATGGAGACTCAGAAAGGCCACCAGAGGAGCAAAACCTCTGGTCCTTCTACTAGCAATGCTCTAGTCGTTGCTGAAGGATCAAGAAACCCCCCAGCCCTAGTAGTACCTGGCTTACTCCCAGCAGCAATCCTGTTCTTCTGGGCCATACATCACTTTTTCTGAGACACCAAGGTCTCAACAGGCTCAATCAAGTCCCTTCCCGGACAATTGCGCCTTTGTTTTAGGAAATGAGCATTTTAGTGATTTTCAGTTATGCTTTGATGATCTGGAATGCTTTAGCCCAGATGATGTTGAATACATGGACATCATCCAACAAATGGCTATGTTGACTTATAGAGCAAAGAAGTTATTTAAAAGAACTGGAAGACAGTTCCCTCAAAACCCAATCAATAGCAAATTCGGGTTTGACAAAACCAAGGCCAAGTGCTACAACTGCAATAAACTTGGTCATTTTGCCGGGGAATGCAAAGCTCCAAAATCCAATCCAGGAGCCACTCAAGCTCCACACATCCTGCCACACATAAAGCTGCTACAACATGTTGATACATATGTACCTAGATGTGGATCTTAATGTAATATGTCTTGAATGTCTTACACTTATGTAATGCTTGGGTTATTAATGAAATAAGAATGTTTGGTTGTGATTTATAATGTTTAATATTTCATTAATGAGTTGATATTTACTTGATTATATAGGTTTGTGATTGTTTGAATTGATACACATAATGTTATATTAATGAATTCATTCAAACTTGGTTAAGTGAAGTTCACATGCGTCCGACTGGACCATGCGCCCCAACAATGGTCATGCGTCCAAATGGCCATGCGATTGAGTGTCCATGCGCCTAAACAGTCCATACGCCTGAACAACTTCATGCGACTGACTTAGCCGCACGACTGAACACTCAGTCGTGCGAATGGATCAACCGCATGGCTCAATCGCACGAATGAACCATGCTAATGGTTCAGTCGCACGAATGAGCAACCCTAACCTATAAATACCACCTAATTCATGGAAAAACAAAATACTTCATATTACTTCGACTCCAGACGTACCCTAGCCGTCCAGAAACCTCCAAGAACCTATTCCAAGTTCACAGATCACATTAGATCGGTTCTAGATCGTTCTTAACGTTTAGATTCAATTGATAATTGATTCGACGTGCGTTCTCACTGATTGGATCGTCAATCAAATAGGATTCCGCACTATTTGAGTTGGTATACACGTTAATCAGTTAGTATTTCATGCAATACACGATCCTAACAAGTGGTATCAGAGCTTTGGCTCTTGATTACGTGTGATTCAATTGTTTTTGATACAAAAGTTGTGATTTTTCACTAAAAACCCAATCTTTTCGTGCCAAACGGTGTCTTGGACGTCCCCTGCTCATAAAGTTTTGGTTTTTCCGGCATACGGCGATTAGGGTTGGTGAAAATTCGGGTTTTTACGGCCAAAACACCTTAAACCTAGAAATTTTCGAAATCCAGCAGCTTCAGTCGCACGGTTGACTCAATCGCACGACTGGACTTGTTCGCATCCCTCAGACGTACGATTGGACTCATTCGTACCTTCATACGTACGACTAAGCAGACAGTTCGCATTGTTCAACCGCATCAGTTCATTCGCACGACTGGACCAATCGCATCAGCTCAGTCGCACGATTGAACCATTCGCATTGTTCATTCGCACGGGTAGGCCAATCGCACAGCTCCATTCACACTAGTAAAACAGGTTGTTTAAGAGACTAAAGTTAATCGAAATGGAGGACCAGTATTCAGCGTTTACAGCCGGGAAGGACTCACGTATTCAGAACTTACTGCTACTGGAGAGTGAAGTGGGGAATCACAATAAACCCCCTAAGCTTATAACATTAGATGAATTCCCACACTGGAAACAACGTTTTGAGATCTACTTAAATGGAGTAGATCCTAATATGTGAGAATCAATTGAGACGGGGTACAGTATGCCAGTAGGTGCTGATGGGGTTAAACTTACATTAGGTGGCATGACCGATGCACAGAAAGTCAAATATAATGCTGAAAAGAGAGTGTATGCGTTGCTTACTCAGTCTATCCCTAAGGATATTTTCCATCAATTCTCTGAGAATAAGCAAGCCAAGAAGTTATGGGATGAGCTGGAGAAAAGGTATGACGGGAATGCGTCATTGAAGGCTATTAAAGCTAAAGAGTTGAAGAAAGAGTTTGACAACTTCTCATCGATGGGTAATGAGAGTTTAGATGATGTCATTGATAGATTCTACCATTTAATGAGCGAGCTGCACATGCATGGTGTCACAACGACCATGGAAGACAAAGTGTCGAATTTTGCAGACAGGTTGCCAGAAAGTTGCGCTTCTTTTGTTTCAAATCTGAGACAGAATGGATTGCTAGCGAGGTTGGACATCAATGATTTCATTCTAAAGCCGCGAGAAGAAGCCCTAAGGATGAAGTATCGAGCTCAAAAGTCTTCGTATACTTAGAATCCAGCTCTGTACAATGCAACTCCATAAGTCAAGACGTCTGGAGCACCACTTCAGACCGCCTTTGTGTCAAGCTCATCTGGTCCTTCACAAGCCTCTACTTCAGGATCAGAAACGTCAGGGTCTTCTAGCACCCAATACATTGCATCTGAAGCAAATGCTACAAGACTGAAGACCGAGAATCTCAGAAATATGACGGTAGAAGTAGCAAGAGAGCACATGGATCTCTTAGCAGGAGTAGTCCACTCCTATGATGGACTTGTTGCTGGGAAAATTGGAAACTGCCATCTGGCAGACGAGGACTACAAGCAGGTAGATGAGAAAGAGCTGGAGAGGATGGATATAATGTGGGCCTTAGCAAGTGCTGTCCGGAGAGCTAAGAAGTTTGTGAAGAAGACCGGACAAAACTTGGTTGCTACTAAGGACACTACTTTTGGTTTTGACAAGAGCAAGGTGACCTGTTTCAACTGTGGAGAAAAGGGGCACTTCAAACGAGAGTGTGTGAAGCCAAAGAAGACTCGAAACAGGAATCCATTCTCGTCCTTCACTCGTCAAGATAAGCCAGCTAGCAGCCCTACTTCATCAAGCAAGGATCCAAAAGCCTTGACTGCTCATGATGATGAAGGAGAGGACTGGAGTTTTTGGTTTGTCTCTTCGGGAGAATCAAATATTGCTAGTGTGGAAGACTTAGATGATGATTCCGCGAGTGAAGGAGATATTGCAGTGGAACTCGCGATGTCAAACATTGAACAGACTGCAACTGAGGTCAACTACAAGCCTGAAGAAGGGACAACTACAACAAAGACAGAATCACCAGAACCAGAAACATCAGATGCTGCGTTGATGGCTAATTCATCATAACCTCCTCAGGTAAGTACTACTGACCAACTTTTCAAAAATAATGCTTGTTCTGATTGTAATAAATTTAGGGAAAGCATAGATCTGAAATTTGCTAGGTTATTAGATCATAACGATAGCTTAGTAAAAGATTTGCAACTGTGCACTGAGGCAAATAGAGTTTTAAAACAAAATGAGCATAGTTACAAAGAAAAGATAGACCTTTTGAATAAACAGCTTAGGGAAACAGAAGTAGTAGCCTTTAACCAAGCAAATGACATTAGGTACTATCTTAACTCCCTAGAAGACACTAAGAAACAAAAAGCAGTTTTAGAAGTAGAAGTCAATTCATTAAAGCAAAAACTGCACAGTTGGACAAGTTCATCTCATATTGTCCAACACTTAGTGAGAGAACGCAACAATGGGGAGGGTTTGGGATATAAAGTGGTTCCACCACCACCTGAGACCTTGATGAACACCAAGACTAAACCAATAAATAACAATCCAATCAAGGATCATGTGGTGTCTACTCCTCTTGTAAGTGATCCAGATTCCTCATGTACTTCAAATGAATCTGGAACAAAACAAAAGGAGGCCACTTCAAAGGCAAAAGGTAAAAGGCCTTGTGTTAATCTAGAAAAAGAATTTGAAAAGGTTAATATAAAGTCAGGGTCAAACAAAGTCAAATCTGAACCAAAAAAAACTGTTGATGTTAACCTATCACGAGTTTCATGTCAAAGGCCGGTTAACCAAACTGGAAAAGAAGTTAAGAATGTTAAAACAATTAAGTTTGTTAAACAATATAAAACATCAAAAGAAGTTGAGTCAAAAACCAAACATAACAATGTCACTAGGGTGTCACACACGTCTCCACATAGACAGTTCAATCATAAAGTTGATAGCAGGTCATGCTACAATTGTAGAGAGTGTGGACACATTGCTTCTTACTGTCCTTACTATCAGACACCTAGGAAGAAAGTTGAACTTCAGGAATCAAAACCTAGGTCTTCTAAGAGGAACTCATTGACCTCACCTAGAAGAACTAGTGAACCCAAAGTTTAACCCATTAGCCAGTCGTCTGTTTATCACAAATAGGCCTTACACAAATCTGGCTCATGGAAAGAAAAGTCAGCCTCTGTGTCTGATAATGAGGACAAGAAGTCACCTGAGCTACCCTCATATTCTAAGGGTCAATGGGTTGAATTCATGATGTGTGATGCCTCGGGGAAACCCAAGCCAGTAAAAGCTTGGGTTCCTAACCTGAACTAATGCTTTAAATTGACTGTGCAGGGTGTTCGCTATAGTATTGAAAACAACACGTGGATTATAGATAGTGGAGCATCCAGGCACATGACAGGAAATAGGGCACTCGTATCAAACGTCAAACAAATAAAAGGAGGGCATGTTTCTTTTGCTGGTAACAAAGGAGGTTATATCACAGCTCAAGGAGAAGTTGGAAATCAGAAAGTTAAGTTTGATAAAGTGAACTACGTTCAACAACTTCAAAACAACTTACTTTCTGTTTCGCAAATATGTGACAAAGGATTTAAGGTTATATTCGATAACAAGAAGTGTTATGTCCTGAAGAAGGACTATGTGATTCCGGAGGACCAAGTTTTGATGACAGCTTCAAGATATAAAGATCTTTATGTTTTGGATCTATCAACGGCTTCAACAACGGATCATGAAGTTCAGTGCTTCTTATCAAAAGCTACTGAGAAGGACTCCATTTCCTGGCATAGGAGAATGGGACACATTAATCAACAGAAGATGAATCACTTGATCCAGAATGATCTCGTGAGAGGAGTTAATGTCAAAAATTTCCAACTTCCTGATTTCTGTGTAGCATGCAAGAAAGGCAAACAGACGAAGAAGTCTCATGAGGAAAAGAAAGTTCATTCCATCGAGCTTCCTCTTGAACTTCTTCACATGGATCTGTTTGGTCCAGTCAGTACAAAAAGCATTGCAAGCGATTTGTACTGCTATGTAGTTACTGATGACTACTCAAGATTCTCTTGGGTAATGTTTCTGAAGTCCAAATCAGAAACATTTGAGTCATTCAAGGAATTAGTAACTACACTGGAATCTCTCTACAAGCTGAAGGTAAGACAGGTACGCTCAGACAACGGGACCGAGTTCAAGAATCAATGGATGGAGGCTTACTGCAAGGAAAAGGGGATTGTGCACCAGTTCACTTTTGCCTACACGCCTCAGATGAATGGCGTTGCTGAGAGAAAGAATCGTAGCTTGATAGAGACAGCACGTACAATGCTAGCAGACTCGAAACTGCCTATCCAATTCTGGAATGAGGCAGTGGCAAATGCATGTTACACATTAAATCGAGTTCTGGTAGTCAAACGCCATGGCAATACATGTTACAAATTACTACAACGACGTAAACCTAATCTAGAGTATCTCGAACCATTTGGCGCGCCGTGCACACTACTGAAGAAGACTCAAGAAGGAAAATTCAGCGAGAAGGCTGATGAAGGTATCTTCCTAGGATACAACATACCGAACAAGAGAGTTTACAACAACTCAACGGGTTTAGTAGAAGTGTGGTGTAATGTTGATGTTCAGAGATACACCACACCTCCTACTGGAAAAGGACTCGCTTACTTTTTCGACTATGATGGATTCTTCAAGTCCTTCAACATACCTATTTCCACTTCTGACGAGGAGTTAGCAACCAAAATGATGTATGATATCTCGAACTCACCGGCACAAGATTCAGCATCATCTGGTTCACATGGTGATTCATCTCCCCACTCAGGGGGAGCACTCGAAGCAAGTGACTCCTCCTCAGAAGATGAAGTTGAGGAAAATGAGCATAACAATCAGGAGGAACAGGTTCCAATTCCTGCAAGTCCACAAGCATCTAACAGTGATGCCTCTTCGACTTCGGAACCTTAAACTCCTACTACCTCAGAAGCAGAACCAAATGTTCATAATCTTGACTCTGAGGTAGTTGTTCCCACCACCCCAGGATCACGTCTAAATGTCTATCATCCCCTAGACAACGTCATTGGGGATGTCAGATCAGGAGTGCAGACCAGAAATCAGCTGTACTCAGCCTATTATGCCTCAGTAATGGAAAAAGGATACATCCACGACGGTGCTTATCGTTGTTTTGTCTCGCAGATTGAGCCAAAATACGTCAGTGAAGCACTGAATGATGAGGCATGGGTGAGTGCCATGCAAGAAGAACTTCTTCAGTTCAAGAAGTTAAGTGTATGGACTCTGGTAGATAGACCTAAAGGTGCTAAGGTCATTGGAACCAAATGGGTCTTGAAATGCAAGAAGGATGACCAAGGCGTCATTATCACGAACAAGGATCGACTTGTAGTTCAAGGGTTTCGACAAGTCGAGGGCATTGATTACAATGAAGTGTTTGCACCCGTGGCAAGGATGGAAGCCATCCGCATCTTCCTTGCCTATGCATCGTATATGAAGATTAAAGTTTATCAATTGGATGTGAAGAGTGCATTCCTTCATGGTGAAATCCGAGAGATAGTGTACGTCAGTCAACCCGAGGGATTTGAAGATCCATATCAACGGGACAGAGTTTACAAACTCGACAAGGCTTTATACAGGCTTCATCAAGCTCCAAGAGCCTGGTATGAGAAACTCTCAACTCACCTTGTAAAACATGGATTTCGTAGAGGGGTTATTGATTGCACACTGTTTATCAAAGAGAAAGATGGTGATTTGTTGCTGTTCAAATCTATATGGATGATATCATCTTCGGATCAAAGAATGAAGAGTTATGTAAAGAGTTTGAAGCAGTAATGAAGGCTGAATTTGAGATGAGTGCCATAGGAGAGATGCAATTCTTTCTCGGGTTACAGGTGGATCAGACACGAAAAGGAATTTTCCTACATCAGACCAAGTATGTAGGAGACATTCTCAGTCGGTTTGATATGGAGAATGCTTCTGCAGCTGGGACTCCACTTGCTACAAACCATGATATAGCACCCAATGAAAATGGTGATCTGGTCGATGCAACCATGTACCGAGGAATGATTGGATCTCTCATGTACCTCACTGCCTCAAGACCTGACATCATGTATGCTACATGTTTATACTCAAGATATCAGGCTAAGCCAAAGGTAAACCCTCTGATTGGGGTCAAAAGGATATTTTGGTATTTGAAGGGTACTCCAACCCTTGGGTTGTGGTATCCTCATGATGATAATTTTGAGCTCACGGCGTATAGTGACTCGGATTACGGTGGCTGCAAGATGAATTACAAGTCTACATCAGCAGGGTGTCAATTCTTTGGGAGGAGATTAGTGACATGGCAGTGTAAGAAGCAGACCTCGGTTGCATTGTCAACTTGTGAAGCCGAATACGTTGCTGTTGCAAGTTGCTGTTCACAAATCATTTGGATTCAACAGCAAATGCGGGACTACGGTTTAAATTTCTCTTCTACTCCTATTTTTGTTGATAACTGTGCTGCAATTGCAGTAACTAAAAATCCAGTACAACATCCTAAGACCAAACACATCGGCATAAAATATCATTTTATATGTGACTGTTTTGAAAAGAATATAATCGATGTGGTAAAAATAAACACTGATTTTCAACGCGCTGACCTCTATACAAAGGCTTTTGACAAACCACGTTTTCTATATTTGTTAGAGGTCAACGGTGTTAAAAAGAAAAGTGATGTCATTCCAGATGATGACCATGTGTAGTCCGATGCATTTAGTCTAATTTTTATTTTTTCTTTTTATTTCCGGTATTTATCCTATTTTCTATTTAAATTAAATATATGTTATTTAGCTGTCTATTAAAATCCTAAAAAAACGTAAATCGGTTACGGTTTTAGAATTTTAGGGGGAGAATAGGTCAGCCAGTAACATTAAAAAAATGAGGGAGAAGGAGAGGCTAGCTGATAGAAAGTAGATCGTATCTGTGATACCGATTCAAATACTTTGGAAAATGATAGTACACAGGAACAAATCAAGCGGGACTTTAAAAGTTTAAATTAGATAAGATGCCAAATTCAAAGTATAAGTATGTGTAGTCTGAGCAGTATAAAAGGAAAAATGATAAAAAAACTGGTAACTACTAAGGTAACACAACAAAAGTAGACCTAGAGGTTGCTAGACCACATATGATATGTCGGTAGATTCAACACAATAGACGATTAGGCCTGGTTGGTGATCTCAAGATGAAACTAAATTGTTCAACTAACTGTGGGTTCCTATCTTATCACTGGTTAACACAATCAACAATATTCCAAATAAGGGGTGATGAGCATATAAATGCCACAAATGTGAGCGGATGACCAAAAATACAGCAAAGCACGAAAAAAATGAAAAGCAAACGCTATCAAGATAATAGCTGATGTTGTTGGTGCGTTATGTGCAAAAGAAAAAATAAAGATGCTCTAACAAGAAGATAGGTTGTGTGCCTCTCTGTTGTGCGATGGCACTGACCTAAGGATAAGCATAACCTAGATATTCTAAAATTCATTGTTGTTTGCCGCCTCTCTGTTGTGCGATGGCACTGACCTGAGGATTGGCTTCTCTTTGAAAGCTCTAAGAATAGTCTCTTCTTGTCACAATACCCGTAGACCGCTCAAAAGCTCCTGAGGAATGTTGATTACCACATAAGCGTGGGATCCACAAATATTGGTTGAAATAATTAAACCTTAAACTATCACCAATCTATGTCAAAAGTCTGTGTATGGATTTAAGAGGACCAGCATACTGACAATCATCGTGGCTACAATTCTTGAAAGTCCAAATCAATGTGGGGATCTAATAGTACCAGTATGATTTCCTAAATTTGCTAACGACTCTGGATGAACAACAAGAAGTGAGCATCAAAAGGTTTTGATGACATGTCCCAAATGATTTGACTTGCCTGTATGATTCCAAATTGAATCCGTCCAGTTATGGTCAAAATAAATTGAAGCTGTCTATTCCGGAACCGAATCCAATAGATTTCTATCTTAGGATTTACACCTCACGAAAAGTTAAAAACAAGTTTATTTTTGTACTTCTGTTTAAGTCTTTTACTTTATTTAAGTTTAGTCAATTCAATTTGTTTAATATCGGACTACATCATGGAATTCAGAAAGGAGTAAATCACCTAAAAGGGTCATGTCTGAGGTGACCACATGTGTTTTCAAAAGGTAAATGGGTCACGTCTGAGGTCACAAAGTGTTTAAAAGGATCACGTCTGAGATGATCAAAAGTTTTTCAAGTTAAAATTATCATGTGTGAGATGATCAAATGCTCATAATGTTAATTCAACAGGTTAAAAGGGTTTAAATGTCAAATGGTCATAAAGGCAGAAAATTTCATAAGTATGACCCAGTCGCACGACTGGACCAGGAGTATGGATCAATCGTACGAATGGACCATACTCATGCCTGTTATAGCCGAATGGACATGAGTATGGACCATTCAACCGAATGGATTATGCGAATGACTCATTCGGCCGATTGAGAGTGAGCGTATGAACAAGTCGCACGGCTGAACTCTAGTCGGACGACTGAAAGGGGCGACTGAACCAATCGCACGACTGAGGCCCATTCGCCTGAACGAAATGAGCGTATGAGTCCAGTCATACGATTGAGTTTAGGTTTAGTGTAAATAGAGGGGGAGTCGGTCGCAGAGACTCATCACTCCCAAATTTTCCCTAATTCACTCGACTTAGCGTTACTCTTTCAAATTTTTGTTTGATCACTATAAATCATTGATTGTTGTGTACTGACTATCTGCACTGATTATACAGGTATATTGCGGTGAAAATCCATCAGTATTTCACTCAATTTGAGTACAAACCTGGACAATCGGACCTACAAGAAAACCGAAACATGTTTGGACTAATAACCTAACGAGACTAAGTAACATAATGAAATCAAAGTTGTTAGGTGTTAAATTAAATGATTACGAGTCTAATTAACCAGAACAAAAATTGGTCAAAATTGAATTTGAATTGAACAGCCAGAAGGTCATGCGAATGGACAGGTTGATGAACTTCAGTCGCACGACTGAGGTATGCGAACAGCTAAACCGCACGACTGAACCATGCGTATGAGTTCAGTCTCACGACTGGTGTAAACGCATGAGTTTACATATGTATGAGCCTAGTCGCACACTCAGTCGTACGTACGAGTTCATTCGCACGACTGGATCTCAGTCGCATTGCTCATTCGCACAACTTGATCTCAGTCGCACAGTCTCATTCGTATGACAGAAAAGAATAGTTTCAAGTCCAAGTGTTTCAAGATATGTTTAGCCAACGGATACTAATGTTTATACTTATTGTGTAACAGATGGCGAGTCGCTGGACTATGAGTACTAAGCACAACATTTGTGCCCATCTGGATCTGACATCCAGAAATGCTTCAGACTTTTCTGGCATTATCATATTTCTGAGGAGATCGAGGATCGCTCATCCTATATCTGCTCCATGTACACCATATCGCTCGATTCAGCAGGCCTTCTGGGAAGGCGCAGTTGTTGACAGATCTTTTGAGCCTCATCGTATCAGGAGTACTATTTTTGGAGAGGCCATTGAGATCACGGAGGATGATCTCAGGACTGTGCTGTAGTTTGGGGACGATGCTGACTGTCCCACTAGACTACACCCCCTTACTGTTAAAGGATGTTTCTTGCGAGCTAAGTACTCTGGGGACATCAAAGCAGGGGTGCTCAACAAGAGCAACCTGTGCCCCCAGTTCAAGTACCTCGCACATGTGCTGCTGAAGTGCATAGCATCTAGGAAGGGAGGATTTGATGAGCTGTCAGATCATATCCAGAACGCATATGCAGCGTTGGTGCTGAACCATCAGTTCAGCTTCTCCAGGATGATCTTCACATACTTGGTGGAGAACATTGAAAGGAAAGGGAAAGAGGGATTCTGCATGTACCCTCGATTCATGCAGATGATTATTGACCAGAAGCTCCCTTCCTTGCCGAAGGAGAAGGAAGATGCTGTGGTGCTTGAGGTGATGGATGATACCACCTTAGTCAGGATGAAGGTGTACAGGGGGAAGCAGGTGAAACCCCCTGTCATGAGACTATTTGGGCATCTGACCCGTGAGGATTATGTGGCGCCAGATCGGAGGAAGTGGCGCCTCGATAACAGTTACTCGGACGTTGAGCAGATTGCTCTACCCTCCGATGACTCCGACGACGATGATCATGATGCTGATCAGGGAGGGGATGTTCAGGGTGGACCCGAACCAGCTCCTATTCACCCTGACTTCCAAATGGAAGAGGAGGAGGAGTCAGATGAAGAACCTCTGGTGCGAACGGTGGGCAGCAAAGTGGTTGCCACTGAGAGAGGTATTAGGGCGGTTGGTGGACGCCATGGGGAGTCCGGGGATGCTGCAGTTGCTGATACAGATCCATCATATACTCCGGACCCACCCAGCAGCCAAGGGGGAGCATCCTCCTCAAAGGGAACGAGGAAAAGAGGATGGCTCGGCCTCATGGAATGAAGAGCAAGAGAAGAAGATTTACCTTGATCACCACCACAGCCACCACCACAGCCACCACCACAGCCACCACCACCACTACCACACCCTTTACCACTGTCACCACACCACCCACCACTACATACATGTTGGTCCATGTGATCGAATAACAGTGCAAATGATGTGAAGAATCGCTCAATATCCAACAAGCATGCTAAACAATGATAATAGAGAAGATTGAACACAATACTAACTCATACTTGATAAGACAATGATCAATGACAATCAATAACAAAAAGCACAATGATATTTCTGTGTAATAACTGCTTGAAATAGGTAACTTGCAACAATGATCCACGATTAGGGTTTTGCAAGCTTACCTTACAATGAAAATTAACAAGAGTATATATAGCAGTCCTAGTTTCGCAAACAGTTTCGCTGTCAGCGAAACTGTCATGCCAAAACTATAATTTCGCCCGGCAGAACTTAAGTTTGCCAGGTAAACAAGAACAGTAAACTGTGAGCGAATTTACAGATTCGCTCACAGTTTCGCTAGACTGCTAAACTACACAAAACAAAGTACATACAAAAGGAAACTAACAAAAGTCCTATTACAAGTAAAGTAAGCAATCTAAACTAAGGTGAGTCCAACCTATACATGATCTTCAATACTCCCCCTAGGTTGGATCTCACCGTCTTCACTCTTCTTGATTTGTCTTGTCAGCTCCGGTTTCCTCTACTGCGTTTGATCTGTCTTCGTCACCTCCTGTAGCTACTTCCTCAGAAGCTGCGGCACATGATCCTCCATGGTCTTTTCCTGCATCACTAGCTTCTTCGGGTTGACCACTAGCCTTCTCAAATTGCTTGGTCAAATCTTGAACATCCATATTAAGATCATCCTGAGCCCTTACCCTTTCAGCTAACTTCTTTACCTCAGACCTCACGCCTCTAATCTTGTTGGCAACAGTCATAAACAAACTAGCTTCTTTCCTAGTTTCTTCTCCAGTCCCAGCCTTTATGTGATTCTCACATAATACCAGTAGATCTTCATCACAGAAACTGAACAGCTCCATAGGATCAAAGACCCTAAACTCTTTTCCATGCTTTACTCTGATCACAGCTTCTCCAGTGTTGTTATCATAAAACCATTTCTCAAAGTCCTGTAATTGTTGGGGAAGGGGATCAGCCAATCTTACTCTGTTTACAGTCTTTTAGAACAATCCTTCCTTTTCCCGTCTCCCAGTCTTTATCCTTCTTTGACCGCTTCCTTTCTGCCTTCATATATTCAAATGACTCAAAGTTCTCATTAAGCCCATTCTTTATCTCTTTTTCAAGAAAAGTGGCTCTTTCACTCAGATGGGCATTAATCAGTGGTAGAGTTGCCAACCGCCTTAGATCCCATTTAGGCAAGGTCTTAAAAGCCTTCCTCTTAAGCATATAACTGATACTACCTCCCCTTCTCTTGATCATGAACATCTTTAGGCTTGAGTTATAACACCAGCTTATGATTTTCTTGTCAGCCTCCTTCCTACTCAGCACCTCCATGTGTTGGAAAAGAGGAAAGATTTCTTCTACCTCCTTTTCTTTCACAAACCCGTCGTTTTTATCCATCTCAACCACATCTGCATCATCCTCTCCCTTCTTAGCCACATAAATCAATGGTCGTTCATCAACTTCATAGAACTCAGGTTTTGAATCATAATCTATGAGCTGTTCATCTTCCTCTTCCTCATCAACCAACCCCTTTCCTTTCTCAGAGACTCCTTCAGCAGTTTTTGTTACTATTACTTCTTCACCAACCAAATCCTTTTCAAAGTCAAATTGCATATTAACAAACCAGCCTTTATAATATCCTCCTCATCATCTCTTCCAACATCCTCTCTTGTAGCTTCACGATCTCCAGCATCAGTGGTTGCTGCACCAGATGTGCCCTCTCCTACCTTGGATGAAGTGCCTACATTCAGAAATGGGTACTTTGATGTGTCAGTCAGATCATCTAACTCAGATTGAGTTAGTTGATTAGGTAGGCCGGCTGCAGCTTTCAGCAGTGTAATCTCTTCAAACAACATTTTCAGTAGTCGATTTTGGTCAACAAGCATCTTCTGCGTACCTTCAATCACTTCATCCTTTTGTTTTTCTCTGATTTCCTGGTTTATGAGTTTGGTCTTGATCATACTCAGTTCATTTGCCAATGAAGTATTCAAATTGCGAATCATATCCTCATCAAGGTTTCCACTATCCTCTCTTCTTTTGGTGAATCCTTCATGTCTATGTTTGGATCGTCTCTCAGGTTCAGCAGAATCAGCTTTCCTCTTTGACCTTCTTTCTTTTTCAACACTAACTTCCTCAGCTTGTTCAGCAATGTCTTCCTCAAAGTCATAGTCTTTCTCCTTGGCATATCTCTTTCTTTTCTTTGTGGCTTCAGCTTGCTGTATTCTAGTTTCTTCAGCCCGTTTATTTTCAGATTCGTCCACCCGTTTAATATAGCTCCAGCGTTCTGGAGGATACATATTTTCCCAAAGATGGGTGATCTTTCCACTAAAGTCATGGCGAATAGCACAGCAGTCAGCAAAGATACGGGGATTCATTTGTACCAGCCTCTTTATCTCTCTATGTTTTGGTACATGAGGTGTAAGATCATCAAATATCATCTGAAGGAATCGGGGATATAGCAGCCATTTGTCTTTCTTTAACGCCATCACGTTCTCAGCCATGCATGCAAAAATTAGTTTGGCAATATTGGCTTTTTCTCCTTTACAACATAACACCATTGCCTTTGCCCAATCAATGTTAAGACCGTCTGATCCACCTTTACGGTGATCAAGACACATGATAAAAACATGAGCAATGTGTCTCCACTCCTTAGATAGAAATGACTTCTTGATCTCCTTCCGAGAACCAAAAGCTGGTCCCTCATATCCCATACTTCTGAAGGCCTGGAACACCTCTGAATCTGTCATGGTGACTTCATCTCCTGAATCTTCGTCAAGTCGTAAAATCCTCGATACAGTCTCAGCAGTGATTGTCACTTCTTGTCAATGACTTTAGCAGTAATCCTCTGTGAATCTCCTCGAGTGTCATACTCTGCAGATCACCAGAAGTCTCTGATATGAAGATCATAGATGGTAGTCGTATGAGATATAGCACGGGCTATAGGTGATCTTTGTAGCCATCTGATACAATCTCTAAATCCAGCAGCCTTTGGATGTGTATCATCTAAAATAGCGGTGATATTGTTCCGCTCATCAAACTTTAAATTAGCCACGAGAACCTGAAGAATAAATCAGATAAGTTGAGTAAGAAATTAAGAAGATAAGAAAATAATAATTAAAAAATAAAAGCTGACAGTTTCGGCAAGCGAAACACTAGTTTCACTAACTAAAAACATTTCAGTTTCGCTGACCAAAAAGACAGTTTCAACTAGGCGAAAATTATTTAAAATAGATTCGCTGTTAGTTTCGGCAGGCGAAAACATAGTTTCGCTAGCTAAAACATAACAGTTTCGCTGCCCAAAAAGAAAAATATGACCAGACGAAACTGTACAAACTTAAGTCCAAATTCTGCGAAACTGAAAATAGGTTGGCGAAACTGTTAGGTTCGCACGGACAGCATAACCTCACAGTTTCGCTGAGAAGTTATGAACTTTCGTTCAGTTTCGCAGAATAATCTGCAGTTTCGTTTGATGAACAGTGAAGACACCGAAGGGTCAAAATTTAAATGACATAAAATGAGTTAATATTAACCAGATTAAATGATCGTTCAATGATCGAAACTCACAGGCGAAAAGAAAGGAACACTCAATCCGAAAGAAACACCACGAAAACTCAAAATCGCCAAACAAAGTCACGGATAAACCCTAGAGGACTACTTAGGTCGATCTTGCAAAAATGAAAGAATAATTTCGCAAAACGACTTATATAGCAAATAGTTACGCTGACGACGAAACTATAGATTCGCCGGACGAATTTACAGTTTCGCCAAGAGAATCTGCAATTTCGCTTAGAGATAAACAGTTAAAAATGATTAGAAAGCCTAGCGAGATTGCAGTTTCGTCAAGCGAAACAATGAGCGAAAGAGTAGTTTCGCCATTTTTTTATTTTTTATTTTTTAGAAGAATGAATAACGTCATACACTAAGATCTAAATCAATCAGAGATCACATCCTCTAGGTATTTATGAACACAAAGATGATCGTAAATCATCGACAGGCAATGAGATCATACTGAATATGAGATCTTATCACAATCTTCACAGGAACAGTTGAAATTAGAACAAATCAATAACGATTGCTGATATATTTGTCCACTTAAACTCATGCCTTATCCTTTTTCAACAAATAGCTTATGATTTGTTAAGGTTCAATTAGATGCTTTAGAATGTTAGGACCCCACAATCATTTGGCAAAAACCCTCACCCAACCTCAGGATTTCTTGAATTTTGTATCAATCTATACGGAGCAAGGCTTGTGCATTAGTGTGCAAGTGATTATAAACAAAATATTACATTCTGTTAAGAACTCATCGATTAGATGATTTGCCATAATTATATCAAAATGGTGAGAGCTCCAGATCTATACTCACGTATAACAGAGGAGATGACCATTTAAACATGTGCTGATGAGAGCTCCAGGTCAGTACTATCGTACAGCAGAGGAGATCATCACTCCAGGTCAGTACTTCCGTACAGCAGAGGAGATTAGCACAAACACAAGACACAAAAATACAAAAATACACCAGACATGGTCCAGGGATATGACTTATATGAGCATGATGGGTGAAAGATTCATTCTCAATCCAATTTTTGTTAGGACTCAGTTTTTGTGCAGGCCAAAACGATTGAGTAAATCCAGACGTCCTTAAGCATGATGTTTTAATTTAAATCATATAGCTGCTGTATACTTTATCCTTCAGGCTGAGTCTATCAAGCATATCGTTAAAGAATCTGTTCGATTCTTCTTGAATTTTGTTTTTTTATGTGAAACAGAAACCAGTATCAGTTACTATCATTTCTCATTTTAGCACCAGTCATGTATAAAGAACATACTTAGAGGATATACAATCATTTCTCGTCATTTTAAATTCCAACCTCAGGTTATGAAACTACTCCCCCAAAATTTTATTTTCAAAGAATATACAATTTATATAAATTATGAAAATTATTTATTATTTATTTATTATGATTATTATATTATATTTATTATTTATTATTTTTTTAATGAAATAAGGACTTTAAAGAAAAATTTAAAAGGATATTAACCCGAGCATAGAGATCAATTCATAAAAACGGGGTTTATCAAAAGTTTTTGTGAAAAGATCAGCTTTTTGATGTTTCGTATCAATGGGTACAATATCGATGAAACCCTTTTCTTGAGCATCACGAATTGCATGAATTCGTGTCTCGATATGCTTGGTTCGGGAATGATGAATAGGATTTTTTGCAATCCCAATGGCTGCTTCATTATCACAAAATAAAGGCGTATGGAGAAAATTAATTCCATAATCAATCATTTGGTGTTGTATCCAAAGAACTTGAGAACAACAGCTAGAGGCAGCAATATATTCAGCTTCTCCTGTAGAAAGAGAAACAGTGGTCTGTTTCTTGCTCTGCCAAGATACCAAACAATTTCCCAAATATTGACACCCTCCAGACACTGATTTTCTATTTAACCTGCAACCATTGGAATCACTATCAGAATAAGCATGTAAATCAAAATTCCCTCCATATGGATACCATAGCCCTAAACGAGATGATCCTTTGAGATAACGAAATATTCTCTTGACAACTTTCTCATGAGATTCTTTTGGAGCCGACTGATATCGAGCACAGTATCCAACAGCAAAAGTGATATCAGGACGACTTGCGGTAAGATACATGAGAGAACCAATCATGGATCTAAAAAGATGAGGATCAACTGGTTTCCGGTTGTCATCCGGAGTGAGACAAGTCTGAGCAGTAAATGGAGTCATCTCAGGAGAAGCATCATCCATTTTAAATTTCTTTAAAATCTTTAATATACTTCTCCTGATGAATAAGAATTCCTTCTTTCTGTTGTTCAACTTGTAATCCAAGAAAGAAACACATTTCTCCCATCATACTCATTTCAAACTTTTGACGCATTACCTCTTCGAACTCTCTACATAATAGAATATTGGTAGATCCAAAAATAATATCATCAACATAAACTTGGACAAACAAGATTCACCATTCACTTCCTTTTTGAAGAGAGTCATATCAATGGTACCACGAGAGAAACCATTGCTTAGAAGATACTGTGTGAGGGTCTCATACTAGATCCTAAGTGCTTGATGAAGATCATACAGAGATTTGTCAAGCTTAAAGACTTTATTTGGAAAGTCAGGATCCTCAAAACCCGGTGGTTGACACACATATATCTCCTCATCAATGTCTCCATAGAGAAAAGCACACTTCACGTCCATCTGATAGACCTTGAATTGTTTATGAGCAGTATGAGCGAGAAATATTCTGATTGCTTCAAGACGAGCGACTGGAGCAAATACTTCAGTATTATCAATCCCTTCTTCTTGAGCAAAACCTTGCACAACGAGTCTAGACTTATTACGCACCACTACACCTCGATCATCCGGTTTGTTCTTAAACACCTATTTTGTACCGATTGGGCATTTGTTAGGAGGTAAGTCAACCAAGGTCCAAACTTTAAGCTTTCTGAACTGTTGAAGTTCCAATTGCATTGACTCCACCCCACATGAATCCTGTAGAGCAGCATGAACATTTTTCGGGACAGTTTGAGAAATGAAGCATGAGAAAAGGCAAACATTAATCAAACCAGATTGACTCCGCGTTCGAACACCATCAGTGATAGATCCAATGACGTTATCAAGAGGATGATCTTTCAAGGTTTTGTAGTCGCTGGCTGAAGGAAAGATGTTTGGAGAAACGTCACTCATAGACGGTGAAAGATTAGATGAAGGAGAATCAGGTGTTGTTGTTGGATCAAGTAGTGGAGAAGATGTAGGAGATAAAGAATCAGATGTTGGTGCCGGATCAAGCAGTGGAGAAGATGAACTAACATCAGTTGAAATAGCTTCATTTACTAACGAGTTGGAATGAACAGATGATGGAGATGGTGAAATAATATTCGTTTGAGCATTTGGAATGGACGCATCATCATCGAAAACTGGCAGATTGAACGAATTAAACACAGTATCAGAGTCAAAGAACCATGCTGGTTCAGATCTAACTTCAGAAGAGTTAGATTCCTACCAATCAACATAGAACGACTCTTGAACAATACGTGTTCTTTTGTTATAAACCCGATATGCCTTCTGAGAAGAAGAATAACCAACAAAGTAATACTCATCAGATACAACACCAAACTTTGTCTTTTGAGATTGAGTATTCAGAAGAGTGCAAGAGCAACCAAATGGCCGAAAGAAATCAATTAGAGGCTTCCTCTTATGAAAAAGTTCATAAGGAGTCTTCATTTTATCTTTCACAATCAACACTCGGTTTAGAACATATGAAGCACAGTTTACAGCTTCAGCCCAAAAGATAATGGGTAATGAAGATTATATCAACATTGTACGAGCAGCTTCAATGAGAGTGCGATTCTTTCGTTCTGCAATACCATTCTGTTGAGGAGTTCTCGCAGCACTATATTGTCTCACAATCCCCTTTTGAGCACAAAAGGAATCAAGGATCTGATTTTTGAATTCAGTGCCGTTATCACTTCTCAGGCCCATAACCTTTCTCTTGCTAATTGTTTCGCTAGAAAGAATTAATTTCTGCAATTCCTCTGCAACCTCGCCTTTGTGTGCAAGAAACCTCACCCATGGATATCTTGAGAAATCATCTGTAACAACAAGACAAAATGATTTTTTAGCAATAGATTTAACACTAATTGGGCCAAACAAATCAGTATGTAACAACTCGAGAGGACAAGATATGCTATTTAGAAGTTTAGACTTATGAGGTTTCTTATGTTGTTTGCCCTTGGCACAAGCCATACATTTTTCATTAACAGAAAAGTCTTTTGAAGGAAGTCCTCTAACGAGATTGTTCTTTACTAATTTGTTAATTATCTTAAAATTAACATGGCCTAATCGACGATACCATAAGAGAGATTCATAAGTTGATGCTTTTGAAAGAAGACAAGTTGCAGTAGCCTTTGACTCGCTTGAGTTCATATCAAGAAGATACATATCATGTTTTCTTGGAGCACGCATAAGAATCAAATCATCTGGAACAACAATTTCTGATTTTAAAAATAGACATTCATCAGATTTAAACAGAACGGGAATGTCTTTATCGCAGATTTGAGAAACACTCAGAAGATTAAATGCCAACTCAGGAACATAGTTAACTTTTTCCAGAGTTAGAGATGATAGGATCGGATCAATTAGGTTTGAATTATGCAGCGGAATATCACAAATTGAGATCGAATTCAAGCAAGAAAGGTAATGAATATGCAAGACAATCAATCACAATTATAGAGAGAATATTTCTGTTAAGGGAATGTTTTCATTCACGCGTAATGCTTTGGTTAGAAATACAGCTAGGTCAACATCCCTTATATAGAGGAATGTGACGTCTGCTGATGTCACTTGACAGTGACATCTAATAGAATTACAAAAACAACTGAAATAAGCAAACTACTGAGATGTTCTCAACAACTGATTACATCTCAGTGAATGCTAAGTACAATTACATAAAACTACTGACTAATAACTACTGAAACAATAAACTACTGAAATATAAAGTTACAAGTACTGAAAAGTAAAACCATCACAACTACTGAAGTTAACAACTTCAGCTGTTGTGACAACTGCTGATCACTCTGGTCTTCAGCCTTTGTCTTCAGCACTTCTTCTTCAGACTTTGTCTTCAGTTCTTTGCTTTCAGACTTTGTCTTCAGACCTTTGTAATCAGCTGATGTCTTCAGCTGATGTGATTATCTCAGCAGTTGTAATATCTGTGGGACTTAGAGGTTTTTCTGATCAGGCTCATTGGTTCTTTTGGTCCAACAAACTCCCCCTGAAACAATGCAGCCAAAACCTCTAACTTTATTGAAGATCCCACTTATTCTTTGGCAAAAGTACTCTCTTGATCAGCTTCAGAGGTAAACAAATAAGCACAGGCCAGGAAAAGGTTTCTAATCATTTGATTGGCTAAGTATGGAAGGGAACTCTGTCTTGGGGAAATTGGACACAGAGTCTTGTCCCAACCATGAAACCTATTTCCCATTTATGAGTCTGAAAGACTCCCTTGCATAGGCCTCAAGGATAACAACTTGTTCCTCCTTAGTGAGTTCTTCTGCTTCTCCCTCAAAGAAGAACTCAGGCCCATAGTACTCAGACAGGTACCTCACTGTCTTCCCATTCTTTAGCTCAACAGTTGTTATCTCTCTATATGCGAATTCATCTGGATGAGAGCCTTCAAGTAACAACTGGAGTTCACTCTTCTGAAGATCTTCAAGTCTTTTGTACAGCAACCCCTTCTTGATCATTTTGTTCTCAAGAATAGACATAGGGGTTGATTTGGATGTGTGAGCTCTCTTGAATTCTTCAATGATTTCCCAGGGTGAGACTACCATGGCCAACATGATTGCAGCATTCAAAGTCTTTCTTACTTGGCCATGATATCTACTTGGTAAATTTTTCTTATGAATTCTAGAACTTACCCTGGGATCTGGCCAAATCCGCACTCTCTCTTTTTGATGTTGAAAAGTATGCCTGAGAGTGTACAGCCTTTGAGCTTGAATCTTCATGGCTTGAATGGATGAGGACTGAGGGAAGTCCTTGTCAACCATCTTAAGAAACTGCTCATCATGCTGCTTCTGCTGTTCTTCTTCTTCAATTTTGACTTTAACTGTCAGCCTTTGAGTTTCAGGAGTTATTGGTTGTGATTGACTCCTAGGCTTCAGTTTCTTCTTCTCAAGAACAGCAGATATTGGAAGATTGTCTTCTTCATCCTCTTCTTCTTCTTCTTCCATCCTCAGCAACCTTCTTTTTCTTTTTGGTGCTTCACTGGTGGACTCTTGGATAGGTTTCTTGGGTGAAGGGATTGGTTTAGATGGTTGTGAGGTTGATTGTTTTGGAGGTTGAGAGGTTGGTTGTTTTGAAGGTTTAGATGTAGGTAGTTTTGATTGTGAGGTTGGCTTGGAGGATTGTTTTGGTAAGGGAGATTTGAAGGGCTGCTCTATCATTTTGTTGGTGAGGGTGGCTTTTGACAACTTGGCCATATCAGTTCTCTTCCCAGCACCAGCTTCATCCAGAGCTTCAATGATTAAGCTTTTTTTGAAGCTTTCAGATGAGCATATCTTGGTAGTTATCTCCAAGATGCTATCTCTGGACCATGATTTAATCTCTATGATAGGTCTTCCCAGATGTTTAGAAAGAAATCTAATCATAGCCTCTAGTCTCTCCCTTTCTTCTTCATTACAACTTGCCCATCGATCTTCAATTTCTTGAATCTCAAGTTTCCTGATCTCTGAGTCAAGTTTTGCAGTGTCAAATCCTTGCCTGAAGAGCTGATCAATGATCCTGTCCATGGATCTGCTGTGTTGATCATCAGCTTCTTTGATCATCTCATCTAACCTCTTCTCATCTTCAGTTTGATCACCAATACTTTTCTTTCTTTTGTAGGTGATGATCTATTTGCCTTTGTTCTCTTCCTTATCTTCTTCCTCTTCAGCTCTTTTCCTTTTATCATCCTTTACTGACTTAGACTCCCCCTTTTCGGTTGCATTGGGTTCAGGGGTTTGAATGTCAGAAAGGTGCTTGGACACAGGATCAGTCACAAGTGAGGTGATATCTGAGGAGAGCCTCTCATCAATGGTTTTATGAACAATAGATGTGATGATGGGTGTGATGAGAGGTAAGGAAGATTTGAATGCAGCAACCATTTGCTCAGAGGGGTTCTCTCCCTGAGAAATGGTGCCTGAACCTGAGGTTGGTGGTTTGGTTGATTTGAGTGGCCTAGTGTTTAGGGAAGCTTCAACAGAAGCTGCCATCTGTGGGTTGATTGGGGCAGATGGTCTTGATTCCTGAGTCAAGATGGGAAGCAGATCTTTCAATCTACAAATCTCAGCCTCAAGAATAGTGTTTTGGGCTAAGACTTCAAAGAAAAAGCCCAGGTCATCATCAGTATAAACTGAATCACCTGACCTCCTGAGTGAATCAGGATGAACATGTGCTGAGTGTAAATCAATAATCACATGTGCCCCTTTGTCTTGGAACTGGGGACTTCCTGTCTCAGGAGCATGTCCTTCATTGACAGTTGCCTCTGGTGAGGTCTTAGTGATGATACCAGCTTCATCCTGTTCATGTGCTGAAACAGGGGAAGAGGTAGCCTCACCAGATGTTCTAGTCTCCACATTTACACTGGGAGACTGAACTTGATAATCCCTATGCTGTTGGATGTCAACTACATTTTGATCCTCTCCCTCAGCTGTTGAGGTTTTCCCAGTAGTAACAGGTTTCTGGGGAGGGGTAGAGGAATGTAGCTGAGTCACCACTTGTGCAATGACTGCAGTTATGCTTGTAGGGGCGGTATCAGTGGGAGATGGTGGTGAAAAGGTTTGCACCTGGGGAGATTGGTGCTCTTCAATGGTAATCTTCTCAAGTGAGATAGATTCCAGCAATGTGGTTTCCCCAATATTGGTTGCATCAGGATCCTGTTGAGAGGATACCTGAGCGGTTTCAGCTGGTGGAGTCATTGAAACTACAAGGGGATTAAGGCTTGTAGTCTCATCCTGCGTTTGTGCTGCAGGGGCATCAGCAGGGGACTCAACTCCCTGAATAGCCTTTTTGGTTTTCTTTGGTTTGGGTTTGGAGGGGACATTAGATTTGGAGGTGGAGGCTGTGGGTTCCTTCTGCTTGGGTTTGAGTAGTTTGGCAGCCTGTTTGAGTTGTGGGTTTGAGTTGTGCCTGGAGTATACCTCTGGTAAAACTAACAGAGCAGGGACTCCAAGGCCAACAAGGCCATTAGATTTTAATTGATTCAAAATGATTGCCATAAGAAACCTTGGATATAATATCCAACTATTTGCAACAGGTTTCAATGCCAAATCTTTAAGTTCCAAAAAGATAATATCAGAAAAATTTAGATTTTGGTGCTCAAGGATAGAATATTATACCTATTGCCATCTGGATGACATTTGATCCCAAGAAGCTGTTTTAGGAGCCAGGCAGACATTGATCATGTGAAATATGAGTCGCTCAGCATCATGGAAGTGCTTCTTCAGTATGGTAGTAGCACTTAGGTCACCTTCATAACCATGATTGGCAAAAGAAAGATCAATGGTTCCTTTTGGGTACTTGGTGGGATAGGTGGCATCATTTAGGTCTAGGGTTTGACGAATGATCTCAGGAGTACAAAAGACTGGAGAGTGATGGTAGCATCATTCTCATCAGTATGAACG
Source organism: Flaveria ramosissima (assembly GCA_025215565.1). Classification (NCBI taxonomy): domain Eukaryota; kingdom Viridiplantae; phylum Streptophyta; class Magnoliopsida; order Asterales; family Asteraceae; genus Flaveria; species Flaveria ramosissima. The sequence continues at coordinate 53,271,125 of CM046045.1, forward strand.
GTAAGGTTCGTCCAGAATTGGCACAGGGTATCAGGGTAAATGGTTGGATTGAGGAGAAAGGTTGTGCGTGCAGGACCGTTTAAGGGCTTTAACACAATTACAACAGAACAACACAATGAGGAGATTAACTAAACTCTAATCAAACAGTGAACTAGGAAACCAAGGTGATACAAAGAACACAAGTAAAGCAAGAGACAGAACAAGAGAGTATGGGTTTCAAGGAGGCAGTATATTGCTTTCTCAAGTTCTTTTACAAGTGTTACAAAGCATACCGAAAAGATACAAGAACTTGAAATACTTATACTACAACCTACAGCCGGCTATACTTTGAAAGCCAGCTGGATACAATTGACTAGACACTAACAAAATCAATTGTAGGATCAAAAGGCATATCTGCCTTTTGACCTTGTGACTATGACATGCCATAGCTCACATCCTTATACAATACAAAAAGGATAAAGTACATAAAGTGGAAAGTTGAAGACTCAAGACCTCAATGTACAGTTACCAAAAGCAAGGCCCTTTTCACCAACTCATGTAAGTTGGTGACTTTACAGAGATGCAGCGGAAAAGGTGCTTTATGGAACAGTACATCAGATAAAGCATGTGTACTAAAAGTCTTCGGAAGAAATCTGTCTTCATAGGTTGAAGCTTCGGAAGACTTTGTCTCTGAAGCTTCGGAAGACTTCATGTTTGGCTTCGGAAGATATTGGTCTTGGCTTCGGAAGATTTTACACTTAGAGTATTTTCTAATGCTTTGTGTAAAACTTCCGAAGCATTCTTCACTTCAGTACTTAGTGCATGTTGCTGAGACACTTAGGCTGTTTTGGGTTGCATCAGACTTCAGGAATCCTTACAAACTCCCCCTAGGCTGATGCTACCAAAACACTTGGAAGATCTTCAAATGTTGGTAGTCTTCAGTACAATCAGGACCATTCCTTTCTTCATGAGATGGTCAGGATCATCAAGACTTTCATAGTATCTTCTCATCTCAAAGAGATCATGCAGAGGTAAGTTGATTATGTCTTGCCATGAGTAGACATTCTCAACACCTTGATCTCTGATAACAGTCCATCTTTCTGGATTGGTAGAGTAAGTCCAGGACAAGATGGGTGTCTCACTAGTTAGAGGAGCCACTTGAATAGGAGTTGATTGGGCTGCCTCATCATGCACTTCCTCAGGTTGATCTGATTCAGCCTGAGGTGCAGAGGTAGATGACTTTGGCTTCTTCTTCTTAGTCTTTGGTTTAGAAGCCATCCTCTTCTTCCTCTTGGATGTCTTTAACTGAGAAGACTGGTCTGCAGCACCATGTTGATCATCAGTGTCTTTCTCAGTTGGGTGTTCCTCCCTCACAGGTTCAGAAGGAGAGGGAGTTTGACCCTGCCTAGGATCAGAAGATGAAGCTTGCTGAGGCTCAGCTGGAGGTGCTGGTTGAGGTGTCTCTGGTTGTTCAAACTTGACCTCCACTTCAGGTGGGACTTGACTTGGAAGAGAGTGCAAGTCAATGAGTTCTCCACTCTTAATCTTCTGCTTGATCACCCTAATATGCTCATCCATAGTGGATAGAGACATGGGGCCAAGTCTCCTTCCGGAGAATCCATACAGCTTCAAGAAGCTCACCATTCTTTGTCTGTCAGCAGACTTCTTTGCATTCTTTTGAATGATGGCCCTTGACTTTGCAGCTTCTTCCCTTAGCTTCCTTTTAGTTGTCTTTCTTTCCTTGACTAACTCAAGCTCAAGTTGCTTTAGATACTCGAACTCAATGAAGTCATAGGACAAGGGAAGAAGTGCATCTGCCTGATAGAAGCCTGTGGCACTCAGGTAGTTGATCATCTTGATCCTATCTTCTTCTTTATCTACCTGAGGTTCTTGTGGAGCCACATCTTCCTGTGCAGGACTTTCTTGAACTGGTGAGAGAGTAGGAGCATGCTTGTAAAGTCTTTTCTGTCTCTTCTCCTCTTTGAGTTGGAGAAGTATCATTGCATCCTCTTTCTCCTTCAACTCTCTTGACACTTCCCTGTCAGCCAGTTCATTTAACTCTTCTAAGGGGAGGGAGATGATTTCATCAATGTCATAGTTCCTGGTCTGTAAGTAGGTAATCCTGACTGCCCTTAACTCATCATCTTGAGTATTTGGTCTGGGAGCAGCCCTGATTGCAGCTTGCATGAAGCTAGATGACCCAGTGGAACTTTCTCCCCTTAGTCTCCTTTTCCTCTCTCTCTCTTCCTCCTCAATTTCCTCAGGAGTCATTATCCTTTTCCCTTTGTCACCAACAGACCTTTGTGACTCAGGGTGGATTGAGGCTTGGCCTTCATTGCTTGGAGTAGCTTCCATGCTCTGGCCAGAGAGAGGCTGAGAAACACCTTCACCAGCAGGTGTCTCAGATGGAGTTTGGACCTCAGCAGCAGTTGTTGATGATGAGACAGGGGTCTCAGGTTCTGTCACTGGGCCTTCAGTCAAGGTTTCCCCTATGAAACTAATCTTAGGGTCCACCTCAACATCCAGTTGACCGATGACATTGCCTGATTCCCTAAGTCTCCTTCTTAGAGTAAACTCTGCAAGGATCCTGTCTTGGATTCTTTGAGCCAGCCTGTCAGCTTGTCTTGAATTGCTTGGATTGACAAGTGGCAAGTTGACTAAATCCAGTCTTTCATAAAAGCTCAGGCTTTGGAATTGAAAAACTTCTTGTTGGCCTTGAACTCTTTGAAGTATAAGGGCTCTCCTGTCATCATCATACCTCCACCTTATGATGTGATTGCCAGTTCCTAGTGGTGGAGATGAGACAGCCCTTGGTATGCCTTCCTCAAAGAGACTCCTGATGAGAGAGTCTATAGAGTCCACATTAATGTGAACTTGAGGAAGTTGCTGAGAATGCACAACAGCAAGTGAGGATGGTGAGTCCTCTATGTCCATTCTCTCTGAAGAACTCCCAGGTTCTGTGGTTGTAACAACTTTCTCCCCCTTTTTGGTAGCATCACCCACTTGCATAGGTGAGCTGGAGGATAAGTCAATCACTTCCACAGGTTCTTGTGTTCCTGGTTGAGCTCTCCTTAAAGGTCTCCCAGCTAGTTTTTCCTGCAGATATGAAATCTGGAGTTGCTGATCATTGACCCTGTTTTGCAGGGTAGTCACCTGAGATTCCAAGTGACTAACCTTAGAGACTAAATAGGTGCATGTTTTTGACAGTTTTTGCACCTTTAGTCTCAAATTCCCCTCATCTTCATCAGAAGATTCATTGGGGGATGAGATGATTGGACCAAAGTCCTCTCTCTCACCACCAGCTTGAGTTTCTTGGCTGCTGGTTTTCCTCTGCTCACTGGCAGCCTCAGTTGAGATGCCAATGGGCTGAGTTGCCATGGTTGAGGTCTTAATGATGTAATCACTTTCAAAAGTGAGAGCCTCTTCCATATGGACATCCTGAACAGGTTCAGAAGTGTCCACCTCAGTAATAGGTGACTGATGGGGGATAGACTGAGGAGAGTCAGAGGTACTCATCTCTCTTTGAGTAGGGGAGGAGAAGAGAGACTCATGGTACTCACTGAATCCTAAGTCTTCATCAGTGTAAAAGGATAGGTTGGGAATTGGTTGGTTGAGATCCAAAGGCTGGGGATGGTAGCTGTCCCCTGAAGGTTGTCCACTTGAGTGTTGAGACTCAGAGTGAAGGCTTAAGGTTGTTGGGCTATTGAGCTCATCAGGGTGAGCTTGAGGAACCTCAGCCCTGATAGGTGAAGTAATGGGAGTGGTTTGCTCCTCAGGAGAAGTGGGAGCTCTAGTGTCCACTTCTTCCTGTAAGGTTGAGTATTTGGGGGCCTGCACAGACTCAATAGCCTGAGCAGGGGTTCGTTTGGATTTTCTTTGGTAGGTGAGGGTGATTTCTGGTCTTTTTAATGGTAAGGACAAAAGAGGTGTGGGTTCAACACTAGCTTGTGTTGCTAGGTTGTCACCTTGAGCAATGAGCTCTAACATTTTTGGGACTAGGGCTGTTTCTACCCCAGAGAAGCCTACAGTTGGCTTCTTCATTATTTTAAAGATGCCGGGCTTCATCTGTCCCAATTTAAGAATATTACCTGTTTCCCTCAACTGTGAGCCCAGTTCACAGTTGAGAATGTGTTGAACATATCTAGGAAACATGTAATACTCTAAGGAGTCTAAGTTTGCAAGTAAATTAGTATAACAAATTGTGAATACCTGAACTTGACCCCCTGAACCATTCCATGAACTATAAAGGAGAGATCCTCAGGAATCTGGTCCCATCCACCATGCTTGTTTGACAAGCTGTGGATAACCACATGGAGCAGGAATTTCCATTGGGATGAGACCTTCCCTTTCCTAAAGGTCTTTACAGAGAAATCTCCCTCATAGCCCATCTGCTCAAAAGAATGATTAACAGCTTCTTTTGGGAAGGACACCTCACCTTCTTCATCATCCAGCTGCAGATGTTGTTAATGATGGCCGGAGTGATGAAGATTGTCCTCCCTTGCACTGTGGCAGACAGTGCCTTCTCCCCATCCATAATGACCTCTTGGCAGGTCTTCCAGAATTCAAGCAAGTGATCCTCATATAGAGTAGGATCAATGGTCAGGGAGGTGAAATAGTTTGACAGAGTCAAGAATTGGCAAATCTCTGAGAAACTTGCATCTTTCTCAGAGCTTAACAGAGCAACTTGATTATGTTGCCTGTGTAGTTGCATGGAGAAATCAGGGTTGTTTCTGCGGTTAAGGTTGGCCATTTCAGAAGCTTAAGGGTGAAGAAAGGTAGAAAGCAAAGGCGGTTTAGAGAATTAGGTTAGAGAAACAGTAGAATTGAGGAAGATAGTGGGAAAGAGGGGGAACCGTTGGGTATTTATATGAAAAGGGATTTGAACCAAAGTTAATGAAAGAGGATAAACTTTGAAATCCGAAAGTCGGTCCCACCTCTGAAAAGGTAGTTTACTTTTGCTCAAAAAGTAGTTTTCTTGGAATTCGAAAAGCTTCCGAAGTTTATTTGTCTTCGGAAGTTTTGATTGAAAAAGCTTCCGAAGCTAAAATGGCTTCGGAAGATTTTCCTGAGAGTCTTGAAGATTTATGCTTCGGAAGAGAAATAAACCCTTGAATGCTTTATAGAAATAAACAAAGCTTCCGAAGGTTAATTTTGCTTCGGAAGGAAAAGGTCCTTAAAAATAAATAAGTGTCTGAGATAAGAATTTTAAGCTTCGGAAGATGAATTTGACTTCTTCCGAAGGTAAAATCTCTTAGACAGTTATTATTTTGAAGACATGTTTTTCTTCCGAAGATAAAATTTTATCTTCCGAAGTATCAAAAATTTTCAAGAATCTAAGGAAAGTCTTCAAAAAGAATTTTACATCCAAAGAAAACATGAGCTTATGAAAGTGATGAACTAGACAACTTAGGACACACATATTTTAAGAAGAAATAATTAGAATTAGTTTTAATAAAAAGTCTACTCAAAGTTAATCATCCCAATAGCTGATATCAGATACTTAAATCTCTGTTCATCAAAAGCTTTTGTGAACAGATCAGCATATTGTTCATCTGTATGAACTTTGACTAGTTTAATTAATCCTTTTTCATAGTTATCTCTTATTAAATGATACCTGATGTTGATGTGTTTGGTCCTTGAGTGCTGCACAGGGTTCTCAGTGATAGAGATAGCACTATTGTTGTCTATGTGGATAGGAGTCTCTTTGAAGTTAAATCCATAGTCCAGCATCTGATTTTGAATCCAAAGCACTTGAGCACAGCAGCTTGCAGCAGCAATGTATTCAGCCTCAGCAGTTGATGCAGACACACAGGATTGTTTCTTGCATTGCCATGAGACCACCCTTCCACCAAGGAATTGACATCCCCCAGATGTAGACTTTGCAGTCATATTGCAACCACCATAATCACTATCTGTATAGGCATACAGATTGAAATTTGGATTCTTTGGATACCATAGACCAAGTGTTGAAGCACCTTTGAGGTATCTTAAAATCCTTTTCACAGTGATTAAGTGAGACATCTTAGGGTTGGCTTGATATCTTGCACAAATACATGTAGCAAACATGATATCAGGCCTGCTAGCTGTAAGATACATAAGAGACCCAATCATAGCCCTGTATAAGTGCTCATCTACACACTCCCCCTCAAGATCTGGACCAAGGGAGTGGTTTCTGGCTATGGGTGTCTTAGCAATCTTACAATCAGTCATATTGAACCTCTTGAGTATGTCTTGAACATACTTTGACTGACTTATGAAGATGCCATCTTCAACCTGCTTCACTTGAATTCCCAGAAAGAAGTTGAGTTCTCCCATTGAACTCATCTCAAATCTGTCTTTCATCAGCTTCTCAAAGTCTTTGCAGAGCTTTGGATTAGTTGAACCAAAGATGATGTCATCATATACAACATATACTTGAACCAGCAATAAGTCATTTCCCTGTCCTTTGATGAAGAGAGTTCCATCTATAGTACCTCTTCTGTATCCATGCTTACAAAGATACTCAGATAGTGTCTCATACCACTTCCTGGGTGCCTGATGCAGCCCATAAAGAGCTTTGTCAAGCTTGCAGACATAATCAGGATGATCAGGGTCTACAAAACCAGGTGGCTGTTTGACATAAACCTCCTCATCAATCACTCCATATAAGAAAGCACACTTTACATCAAGTTGGTAGACCTTGAAGTTCTTGGATGCAGCAAATGCCAGGAATATCCTAACAGCTTCTAGTCTTGCTACAGGAGCAAAGACATCAGTGTAGTCAATCCCTTCTTCTTGTGTGTATCCTTGAACAACTAGTCTTGCCTTGTTCTTGATGATGATTCCTCTATCATCCTTCTTGTTTCTAAAAACCCATTTGGTTCCAATGGTAGTCTTCCCATGAGGAAGAGGACAAAGGTTCCAAACTTTCTGCCTTTTGAATTGAAGCAGCTCTTGTTGCATAGCTTCAACCCAACTTCCATCCTTTAGAGCTTCATCAACTTTCTTGGGCTCTATCTGAGATAAGAAACAAGAGTGAAGACAAACATTTGCTTCATGGGTTTGTCCTCTTGTTCTTACCCCTGTGACAACATCTCCAATGATGTTTGTGGTGGGGTGAGACTTGTGGATCCTTAGCTGAGGGATCACAGCAAGTTGTTGAGAAAGATCTAAATTTGAGAAATTTAAATCTGGTCTGGAAGATTCACCCTCCACATTATCACACTTATCAAGATTAACTTGATCCAATGAGTGTGAGACATCATTGATGTTGTCATCTATGGTATGGTTATTAGCATCAAGAAATTCCTGATCACTATCACCATCACCATTGTTGTCTTCTACAAGTGAGGTGTCTTTATCTGGTTGAGAGGCCTCTGAGCTGGAATTTGAAGGCATGCCAGATGTATCAGCTGAATTTGTCATTGTTGTGCTGATAGAAACCTCATTTGCTGAAGTAGTTCCAACTGGAGCTGAAGATGTATGAGTTGAAGGTCTTCCTAGCTCAAATCTTGGATCAGGATCACCTGTATTTAGATTTTCTGCAGATCCTGAAACATGCTCACAAGATTTGTTAAAACAGTTGGTAACTAAATCAAGATCAAACAGCCAATCCGGACCAGAACCAGCCACACAAGGAGTGTGCTCATTGAAAGTCACATTGGCTGACTCCTCAACAATTCTAGTTCTGAGATTGTATACTCTATAAGCTTTAGCTTGAGAAGAGTATCCAATGAAATGTCCATCATCTGATTTCTCAGCAAACTTGGCAATTTGATCTTTGGTATTCAAGATGGTGCAGGGACATCCAAATGACCTGAGAAAACCAATGAAAGGTTTCCTCTTGTGCCAAAGTTCATAAGGAGTCTTACCATGTGTCTTAACTACTAAAACTCTGTTTTGCACATAGCAAGCAGTATTAACTGCCTCTGCCCAGAAGGTGATAGGCAGTTTAGAGTCAGACAACATAGTTCTTGCAGCTTCAATAAGTGTCCTGTTTCTCCTCTCAGCAACTCCGTTTTGCTGAGGAGTCCTGGGAGCACTATATTGTCTTGTAATACCTTTTTCATCACAAAATGCATCAAGGATTTGGTTCTTGAATTCAGTTCCTTGATCACATCTTATGGTTTTGACCTTGTGATCACATTGATTCTCAACTTTTAAGATGAAATTCTTCAGAATCTCAGGGGTTTCATCCTTAGTTCTAAGGAAGAAGACCCAAGTGAATCTTGTAAAATCATCTGTGATCACCAGACAGTAAGAGGTCCTTCCTAAACTCATTACACTGGTGGGGCCAAAGAGATCCATATGTAACAAGTGTAGGGGAGTAGTGATGGAGTTCTTTTCCTTAGGCTTGTGAGATACCTTGTGTTGCTTCCCTTTCAGGCATGCAACACAATGATCATCACTTGTAAACTCTTTCTTTGGCATTCCAGTTACCAGATCATGTTTAATTAATTTATTCATGTTCTTAAAGTTTACATGGCACATTCTTTTATGCCATAGGAAAGACTCATCACTATTTGCTTTAGATAGAAAGCATGAAACTTCTCCAGAGGGAGATGTTTCTTGCAAATCCATCTTGTACATGTTCCCTTTCCTGGGGGCTCTGAGCAGGATATGCTCATGAGGAATGACCACACCAGGCTTGAGAACAATGCACTCATGCTCAGTAAAGAGCATGTTATGACTCTGATCACAAAATTGGGATACACTCAGAAGATTGTACCCAAGCTCCTTAACAAAGTTTACCTTCTCAATGCTGAGCTTACCATTTGTGACCTTGCCCCTTCCAGAAATGTAACCACCTTCATCTCCTCCAAAAGCAACTGGTCCTCCATCAATTCTCTCAAAATTATGGAGTAGAGACCTATTGCCTGTCATGTGCCTGGAACAGCCACTGTCAATTATCCAGACATTCCTGTTTGTCTTGAGCTGTTCCTGCACAAAGAAAATGATTAGTTACATTTGGAAACCCAAGCCTTACTTGTCTTGGGCTCATTAATAGTAATAGAAGGTAATGCAACAGTAATAGATCCTATGGTTGTACTATGGGGATCTTCAGCTGTTGTTGATGGAGAAACTTCAGTCATTTGGTCTTTCTTAGACTTCCACACCACCTTTGGAGTCTTGGACTTGACCTTCAAAACCTTAGAAGCTTTTGGAACTTCACAAGTTTTGATGACTGATCCTTCGGAAGAATCTACAGTCACTGCAGCAGACTTCAGTGCTTCGGAAGAACTCCTTTCTTCCGAGACCAACTTTGCTTCCGAAGGTAATTTTCCATTTACCTTCTTCTTTGATTTGGAGCTTCCGAAGGAAACAGACTTTCCTTCCGAAGCTTGAGACTTCTTGAGACTCTTTGAAGTCTTTGTTTTAGTCATGTGGACAGTACTTTTAGGATTGTATGGGCAATCCTTAGCAATGTGAGAAGTACTTTCACACATAACACATAACATTTTCTTCTTCAAAGAAGTCTCCCTTTGAGAGCAAGACTGGCTTTGGTCACATCCCTTCTCCACCTTCATCTTGGTAGATGCTGAGACAGTTCCTTTGGGCTGTGAACTGTTCTTGGAGTTTGATGGTCCAGGCTGTGCAGCAGTGGTACACAGCAGCTCAGTCTTCTTCTTGGCACTGAGATGATTTGAACAAGAACCATGACTCTTAGCTGAGGAGTCTTGGTTGATGTCTTCAGTCCTTACTACTTTGAAACCTGCAGAGATAAAAACTTGTTTCTGCTTAGCATCAAAAGTAGCCTTGATTTCTTGAGCCTTCTTTGCTTTCCTTTTGCTCTTCCTGATCAAGTTCTTTCTTTTGGACTTGGTCATCACAGTTGATTTCTTCTCCTCAGAAGGATAGTGGCCCTTGGAAGAATCCTCTTCTTCACTCTTCTCAGAGGAATTCTTCACTATCACTTCTTCATCATCCTCACTTACAGGATCTATGAGAGGAAGCTCATCTTCACAAGTTCCACACCTAGGAGATCTTACAGACAAGATTGTGTGTGGAGGAGCTATCTCATTTGATCCCAGTCCCTGTCTATTTTGATAACAAACCTTGTTGTGCAGGGATGAGGATATCATGTTCTTGAAGGTCTCTTCTTCAAGAACACTCTTCTCTGCCTTGGCTTTGCTGATCACAAGCTCAGCCTGGCACTCAGTCAACTTAGTGATGAGATCTTGGATCTGAGTTCTAAAATCTGTATGTTCATGTTTTAGTACTGAAATGGTTTTCTCCAAGTCCTCTATCTTTAACTTGTAATCATTTTCAGACTTTCTAAAATCAGATTTTAATATGTTTAATGACTCAAGATCAGATCTCATCTCTAGGTTGTAGGACCTGTATCTATTTACTTTAGCAATGCATTCAGGGGAGCAAAGATGTTCCAATACCTTGGCTTCATCATGGTCAGCCATCAGTGCTTGGTTTGGAGAAGCATCCTCCACCTGAAAACTCCAGTCAAAGCCTCCCTCTTCAACAGCAACAGCAGCATGTTGCTTTGTCTTCTCAGCCTGAGGAGCTTTGTCAGTAAAGTTTGGTCTGGGTTGTGTTTGGCCCCCATTTGCTTTAGGTGCCTTACACTCCCTAGCAAAGTGACCCATAAGGTTACAGTTGTAACACTTAACTTTGCTTTTATCCAGCCCAAACTTACTACTGGTAGCATTGCTTGGAAATCTTCTTCCTGTCCTCTTGTAGAACTTCTTGGCTCTGTGAGTGAGGAGAGCCATCTGCTGAACTATCTCCATGTATTCCAGGTCATCTGGATGGATACAGTCCAGGTCTTCAAGAGTGAAAAGATAATTCCCACAGCTTTCATCTGCAGACACAAAGGCTTGAGAAGAACTTGTCTCTTGGAATGGGCTTCCTTGAGTAAAGTTCTCCCTTGGTGTCTCCGGGAAGGTGATGAAAGGACCCTTTTGTGAGTTGTCAGGGTAGCATATGAGATGATGTTGGGGTTCTATGCTGTCCCTTTCAACCACATGAAGGGCTGAACCCATTTGATTGTTGGAGTTGCCAGATGAACCTTGCATGTTCATCTCCATCTGGTATCCACTGAGAATCCCATACAACTCTGTAAGAGTAAGAGTCTTAAGGTTCTCAGTCCTCTTGATCACCACACAATAGTGTGTCCATTGCCTAGGAAGTGAGGACATGAACTTCCTTACAATGTCCCTGTTCTCAAGAGGAACTCCTCCATCCACTAGGGTATCCACAATCTCAACATACCTGAAGTATTGTTGGGTCATGGTCTCACCTGCTTTGAAGGTGAAATTTTCAAACTGCTGCTTCAGAAGATCTTTCTTGTTCTCCTTGGCTTCAGAGGAGCCTTCATACATCAGCTTCAGTGCATCCCACAGCTGTTTGGCTGTCTTGCACTTCTTAAAACCTCTGTATACAGAGTTTGGGAGAGCAGTCTGAAGAGCAGTCATGGCCTTCCTGTCAATCTCTACTCTTTTTCTATCTTCATCTGAGTAGTTGGCCACATCTTTAGGAATCATACCAGCACCAGTAGCAGAGGGGGTGCTGGGTATGAAAGGTCCATTCTCAACAGATTCCCACATTCTTGAATCAAGAGACCTGATGAAGCCTTCCATCCTCATGCACCAGGTGTCAAAATCATCAAGAGTGATCAGTGGGGATTTGTTCATGGTTCCAGTCTCCATATCAGTCTTTGAGATGGAAGCCATTTGAAGAGTTTAGCTTTTGTGTGTGTGAGGGATCTTAAGATGGTTAGATCTTATATCAAGAGCCTGGAAAGCTCTGATACCAATTGCAGGACCGTTTAAGGGCTTTAACACAATTACAACACAACAACACAATGAGGAGATTAACTAAACTCTAATCAAACAGTGAACTGGGAAACCAAGGTGATACAAAGAACACAAGTAAAGCAAGAGACAGAACAAGAGAGTATGGGTTTCAAGGAGGCAGTATATTGCTTTCTCAAGTTCTTTTACAAGTGTTACAAAGCATAAAGAAAAGATACAAGAACTTGAAATACTTATACTACAACCTACAGCCGGCTATACTTTGAAAGCCAGCTGGATACAATTGACTAGACACTAACAAAATCAATTGTAGGATCAAAAGGCATATCTGCCTTTTGACCTTGTGACTATGACATGCCATAGCTCACATCCTTATACAATACAAAAAGGATAAAGTACATAAAGTGGAAAGTTGAAGACTCAAGACCTCAATGTACAGTTACCAAAAGCAAGGCCCTTTTCACCAACTCATGTAAGTTGGTGACTTTACAGAGATGCAGCGGAAAAGGTGCTTTATGGAACAGTACATCAGATAAAGCATGTGTACTAAAAGTCTTCGGAAGAAATCTGTCTTCATAGGTTGAAGCTTCGGAAGACTTTGTCTCTGAAGCTTCGGAAGACTTCATGTTTGGCTTCGGAAGATATTGGTCTTGGCTTCGGAAGATTTTACACTTAGAGTATTTTTCTAATGCTTTGTGTAAAACTTCCGAAGCATTCTTCACTTCAGTACTTAGTGCATGTTGCTGAGACACTTAAGCTGTTTTGGGTTGCATCAGACTTCAGGAATCCTTACAGTGCGGTATTGGGAATCGATCATCAAGTCGATAGCGGCATCAAACTTGTTCCAGAATGGTGATTTGGTGAGATGAGCAACACAGTTGTGTCGAGGTTTGATTTGCATGGTCGCCATTAATGGAAGATGAACGTTTGGAAAGTGGGTTATGAAAAGGTTGAAGTTAGGGTTAGGTATATATAGGTTATGAAACGGCTGAGGTAAAACAACTGAAGGTGTTGGTGTTGGTCATCAGATGTTAGAAAACAACTGAAGACGTGGTTTTAACTTTCAGATGTTGTAAACAACTGAAGACTTGGTGTTGGTCATCAGTAGTTGTAGAACTACTGAAGACTTGGTTTTGGCTTCAGTTGTTTGGAAATGAAACAGTAGTTGTCGTCAATTCACAAAGTTCAGCTGTTTCAATGACCTTGACACTTACTCATCAGATCATCTGATTTTCAGTTGTTTCATTGGTCATCAGTACTTATTTATTACAAAAGACATCAGTAGTTTGAACTAGATCAGTATTTTGAACTAATAAGATACTTCAGTACTTTTAAGTAATTAAGTCTTCAGTAGTTGTAAAACTACTGAAGATAAAATGACTTATCAGCACTTATTTTTGACAAAAGTGTACTAATGCTCATCAGTATTTATGAACTAAGAGCATCAGTAGTTGTCAAATTATTCTAGCTGCAGCATACCAAGCCTGAGTACAAGATTATGAAATGTTGCACTATCCAAAGGCTTAGTAAATATATCTGCAAGCTCATCAGCACTAGGCACAAACTTTGGATCAATCAGACCTTTTTCATAGCAATCCCTAATGAAATGATGTCTGATCTCAATATGTTTGGTCCTAGAATGCTGGACAGGATTCTTAACAATACAAAGAGCTGAAGAACTATCCATTAATAATGGAGTCTTAGTCTCTGTAATGTCATAATCCAATAACTGATTTTGAAGCCAAAGTACCTGAGATGTACAGCTTGCAGCTGCAATGTACTCTGCTTCAGCTGTTGATGTAGCAACTGATGTTTGTTTCTTACTCTGCCAAGAGACCAAACAGTTGCCTAGAAATTGGCATCCACCAGAAGTTGATTTTCTGGTTAACTTACACCCTGCATAGTCACTATCAGAAAAAGCAACCAATTTACAAGAGTGCCCAGTGGAATACCATAGTCCTAGTAATTTAGTTCCCTGCAAATATCTAAAGATCCTCTTGACTGCAATCATATGGGAATCCTTAGGAGCCGCCTGAAATCTAGCACAGACACAAGTTGCAAACATAATATCTGGTCTAGAAGCTGTTAGGTACATCAAGGAACCAATCATACATCTGTAAAGAGTTTCATCAACTGCTTTACCTTTTTGATCAGCATCCAGTTGTGTGTTGCTGCACATGGGAGTAGAACAGGATTTACAGTTTTGTAAATCAAACTTGGTTAACAAATCTTTTGTGTATTTTGACTGATTAATGAAAGTTCCATCAGTCAGTTGTTTGATCTGTAAACCCAGAAAGAACTGTAATTCTCCCATAGCACTCATTTCAAACTTTTGTTGCATCAATTTTGTGAATGCATCACACAACTGGGGATCAGATTATGCAAAAATAATATCATCAACATAAATTTGAACAAGGAGCTTATGCATGCCAGCTTTCTTTATGAATAAAGTTTTACCTATGGAGCCTCTAGTGAAATTATTTTGAAGAAGAAAATTAGATAGTGTTTCATACCAGGCTCTGGGTGCTTGTTTCAACCCATAAAGAGCCTTATCAAGCTTATACACCCAATCAGGGTGTTTATGATCTTCAAAACCTGGTGGTTGACACACATAAACTTCTTCTTTTATTTTACCATATAAAAATGCACTTTTGACATCCATTTGAAAAACTTTAAGATTATGAAAAGCAGCATAAGCTAAAAACAAACGAATTGCCTCCAGTCTGGCTACAGGGGCAAAGGTTTCATCATAATCAATACCTTCTTCTTGTGAAAACCCCTGTACAACCAGTCTGGCCTTGTTCTTGACAATTTGGCCTTTTTCATCAGTTTTATTCCTAAACACCCACTTAGTGCCTATTGCACACTTACCTGGGGGTAGAGGAACCAGTTCCCACACTTGCTGTTTTTGAAATTGAAGAAGCTCAAGCTGCATGGCTTCAACCCATCCATTGTCCCTTAGAGCAACATGATAATTCTTTGGCTCTTGCTGACTGATGAAGAGAGCATAGAGACAAAAATTGGACAATTGACTTCTTGTTGAAACATCAGCAGTTATGTCACCAATGATCTGGGACACAGGATGATTCTTCAATTCTTGATATGCAATAATATCTGTGCAAGTGTTTGTAGAAGATTCAGCAGCAGCAGATGTTGATGTAGACTCTTGAAACCTAGACTGTGATGGCAGTTCAAATGAAGTAGAGGATTCAGAGATTTCATCAGCATTTGTTGTGGATGGAGCTGCTGAGGCTACAGGAACATCAAGTGTAGTAGAACCAGGCAGATGATCACTACAACTTGCATTTGTATCTTCAGTTGGAGATGATAGATCTTCAGAGACCATAACAGGTGGAGGCTGATATGGAACATATTGCAGTATGTCCAAGTCAAACATCTCAACAGGGTTTTGAGGAATCTTGTCTTTTGGGGATTCATTGAACTTGACATGCAAAGTCTCTTCAACAGTCTTTGTTCTGCAGTTGAACACTCTGTATGCCTTGCAAGTAGATTAATACCCAACAAAATACCCTGCATCCACCTTGGAATCAAACTTCTGAAGGATACTTTTTGTGTTAAGAATATAACAAGGACACCCAAAAGCTCTAAAGAATGAAATCAAAGGAGCCAAATGATGTAAGAGCTCATAAGGAGTCTTCATCAACCTCTGATTCACTAATACTCTATTCTGAACATAGCAAGCTGTATTGACAGCTTCAGCCCAAAAGGTTAGTGGCAACCCAGAGTCAGCCAACATTGTCCTTGCAGCTTCAATCAGGGTCCTGTTCTTTCTTTCCACCACTCCATTTTGCTCTGGAGTTCTTTGAATACTATATTGTCTTTTGATTCCCTTAGACAAATAGAATTCATCAAGAGTGTGATTTCTAAACTCTGTCCCATTATCACTTCTCACACACTTAACAGGAAGTGAATGCTGCTTCTCCACATGTAACACAAAATAGATAATACTTTGAGCTGCTTCATCCTTGGAGTGCAAGAAGAAAGTCCATACATATCTAGAGTAATCATCCACAATTACCAGACAGTACTTTTTCTTTGCCATGCTCATTACTCTCACAGGACCAAAAAGATCCATGTGCAGTAATTGCAAGCAGGCTGTGGACTTAGGTTCTTCTATAGAAGGGAATGAAGCTTTGTGTTGCTTTCCTTTTAAGCAAGCTGGGCAGGTATCATCACACTTGAACTCTTTCAATGGCAAGCCTCTCACTAATCCATGATGAATGAGCTGATTCATGTTCTTGAAATTCACATGACCCAGTCTTCTATGCCATAGTTCAGATTCTTGAGGAGAGGCTTTGGAGAACAAACATGGATGGCCTTTTAGATCCATTTTCTTTGATAGATCTAAAGCATATACTCTACCAATCCTGTTGGCCTTCAGGAGAGTATACTCATCCAATATTTTGTCAATCTTGTGCAAAACTATGGAAGACATAATCCGACAGTTTTGACTTGTGAAAAGTGCAACATGCCCTTTATCACACATTTGACTGACACTCAAAAGGTTGTATTTGAGGTTCTCCACATGGTTGACATCATCAAATCTTATCTCCCCATTTGAGACAAAACCCTTCCCAATGATGTAACCTTTTGCATCATTTCCAAATGAAACAATCCCTTCTTCCTTTGGGAATAGTCATGAAGAAGAGAGCTGCTCCCTGTCATATGCATGGATCCTCCACTGTCCACATACCAGATGCTTCTTTGGCATGATGAAGAACCCTGCATTTAACACAAACATTAGTTAGCCTTTGAGACCCAAACCTTTTTGGTTTTGGGTCTATTTTCATCAACAGATGTTAAACTAACAGGTTGTGCATGATTAACAGCTTTTGAAGATGTAGATGATGCTGAAAGGATTCCTTGGATTTTTGCTTGGGTATCCTTTTTAGTGGTTTAGACACAGAAAAATCCAATTGGTTAACTCTCCCCAATAGATGTTTGTCACACCCCCGCTAAAAGCGGAAACACGGGGATGTAACAAGACCGGGATCGTCATAACACATGGTAAGCGATAGAGAGCAATATAAATAAATGATGACATGCGTGTCATGACGACACCCGACAACAAGGGGACTTGTGTCGTGTTTAGTCAATGTCCACAACACATAGCCATAAACAACATGATAATGATAACACATATACACATATGATGAAAATGTAAATGTTAATTCCCACAACCCGGGAACAAGTTTCCAAAGATGATAATTGTTTACATGCGATAATATTGTTCAAAATATTGTTTAACAAAACATGAGCTAAGTCCCAAAATGCATCCTAGGGTCTCCACTAAGGCAGCACACCTAGATTCCTGGACTTGCATGATCACCTGAAAAGATATGCTCAAAACGATCAACAAAATTGTTGGTGAGCTCGCAGGTTTATGTAATAAAAATGTAAGTGATGCTGTAATAGATAAGCGCGTCGGAATACCGTGAATACAGTTATTACACAAGTAAATATCACATGACATGAGCTTTGCAACCAAACCTAGCGACGTACACAAAGAAATTGTCGGCATATATTCACCCAAGGGCCCGTTCCTGGCCACTGATGGTACCAACTAGTATACCATCGAACGAGGGTGGGGGTGTCAACCCAGTAGTACTACCAATACCTAACCGTCGGTTCCCACACTGGAATTAAATAGTTGCAAAGATAGAACCACACAGCAGACCCAAGCATGTATCAAATAGTACTTGCAACACAGTATCACGTTGATTCCTTGTATGAAAAATGTATGTAAGTTGTACAGCATAAAAATTGTGTAAGCATACTTTTCCCCCAATTGGTAAATGATTGAAATATTGTATAAATGTGAAAAGGGGCCACGAAACTCACTTGTTAAGTGGTAAGTATGTATGAGCGATGTATCCCAAATGTTGAATGCAAATAAACAGTCAAACACCTATTGACAGTTATTGTATAGCATTAATGATATGATATATGTATAAGCGCGCAATAATGATGGGTCGGTTCGGGTCGTATCGGATGGGTCGCGTACAGCACACACAGACTGACACACGTACTAGATCTTATGTAGATCCAAGTACAAGACATTGTTGCCACAATGATGATATTTAAGTAAAAGTATTGTTGTTAATCGAAATAATATTGAATAAGTGTCAATAGTTATGAGTCAATTTAGTCGTTCGTAAAGCGTTGGTTTAATTTGCTCAAAATAGTTTCTGTGCCCTTTCTCACGTTGACATTAATCTTTGTGGCCAAACAATGGCATTATTGTGTTAGTGTTACCTCGACACCACACGACATACTCACGCCACGCACAAGGGTCAAACACAACAATTTCAGTCGCATACAAGGCCAGACGCACGACTCAACCTCCATTCGTGCGAATCAACCCTCAATCGTGCGAATCAGCTTCATTCGTACGATTGAGCCTTCATTCGTATGATTGGCCTTCAGTCGTACCACACAACCCCAATCGCACGACTCAACTTCCATGCGCACGAATCAACCTTCAATCGTGCGAATTAGCTACTTTCGTACGACTGAACCTTCATTCGTGCGATTGGACCCCAGTCGTGCGAATCACATTCATTCGCACACATTCAGTCGGTCACCTGACTCAATCGCACACAAACACTCAGTCGCATGACTCATTCGCATACACTCATCGCACGCATGACTCAATCGCACACAGACACTCAGTCGCACAACTCAGTCGCACGACATGCCTAGTCGCACAACTCAGTCGCGCGATTGACTCAGACGCATGATCCAGTCGCACGACCCACTCAGTCGCACGGCTCAATCGCATGGATGACCCAGTCGCCAATCTGCAGAATCGCGACTGTGGTCGGGAGGAGCAGCCCCCGAGCCGCTCTAAACACGGGTTTTACACCACAAGGACCTCCAGAAACACTCAACAAACATACACAAGCATAAAACACAAGCAAAGAGACCTCACACGCACCCATACGACCTTGTGTGTTCGGGTTGAACCCGAACACCCGAAACCCTAGTTTGGACAGCCGTGGAAAGGCTAAAAAATGGACAACCAAAGACAACTACCTGCTAAAGAGGGGTAGTCTAAGCTGTAGACGGTGTCAAGACGAAGAAAACGAGACCTCTCGGGTCGGATTTGGTGCTAAGATGGTGATTTAGTGTGTGAAGAGGAGATGAAGATGAAGAAGAAGATGATGAAATGGGGAATTAGGGCTGGAAATGGGGTATTTATACCCAGCCCAAGTTTCCAAAATTACAAGTTTAGTCCCTGCACTTAACCCCCGAGTTTTCCCAAATTTTGTTCGGTTGAAAAACGACTTTGTTAGGTGTTTTATATTAATTGTAAAAGTATATTTAATGTTGTCATGACTTAAGAAATGGTTATATTAAAACATTTATTATATTTATAAAATGATATATTTAACGTTTTCAAAAATGAAAGTTTTAAAGGTCTTTTTAAGGTCTTCACACGGTTTAAAACGAATACACACACAACGATAATATTGCACACATGATATCCACATAATGAGTCAAATAATAATGAGGAATGACCAAATATAGAATAGATGACGGACAAACACGTCAATTGACGGACCTTGAAGTGACGGATGTCACAGTATCCCCCAGTTGAGAGAATTTCGTCCCGAAATTCAGCTGGAGTTAGGTCCAAGAGTGTCATCCTCGAAAAGATGTGGATATTTGAGTTTCATCTGATCTTCACGTTCCCATGTAAACTCTGGCCCTCGTTTTGAATTCCACCTTACGCGAACAATAGGTATTCTACTGCGCTTCAGTTGCTTGACCTTTCGATCCATGATCTCAATGGGTTCTTCAACAAAATGAAGCTTGTCGTCAATCTTGATTTCCTCGATTGGCACGTGAAGGGATTCATCGGCCAAACATTTCTTGAGGTTTGACACGTGAAAAGTATCATGTACACCGCTAAGCTCTTGTGGCAACTTTAACCGGTAAGCCACTGGACCGATCTTTCAGTGATCTCAAATGGTCCAACATATCTTGGGGCTAACTTCCCTTTCTTTCCGAATCGAACGACTCCTTTCCAAGGGGAAACTTTGAGTAACACACGATCCCCAACATTGAATTCTAGAGGCTTCCGACGATTGTCGGCATAGCTCTTTTGACGATCTCGCGCGGCTTTGAGTCGATCTTTGATTTGGAAAATCTTGTCTGTTGTTTCTTGGATGATCTCTGGGCCTGTCAGTTGACTCTCACCAATTTCGGCCCAACAAACGGGAGATCTGCATTTTCTTCCATACAACGCTTCAAATGGAGCACATCCAATGCTTGTATGGTAGCTGTTGTTGTAGGAGAACTCAATCAACGGCAGATGAGCATCCCAACTACCACCAAAATCGATTACACACGCTCTCAACATGTCTTCTAGCGTCTGTATAGTGCGTTCACTTTGGCCATCTGTTTGAGGGTGATAGGCTGTACTCATGTCTAACCGAGTACCCATCGCTTTCTGTAGTGTCTGCCAAAAACGTGAAGTGAATCTGCTATCACGGTCGGATATGATTGACACCGGCACCCCGTGCCGTGTCACGACCTCTTTGATGTACAATCTCGCCAACTTATCCATCTTGTAATCTTCTCGGATAGGCAAGAAATGTGCTGACTTCGTCATTCGATCAATAATGACCCATATCGAGTCATGACCGCTGTTTGTTCTAGGGAGTTTGGTAATGAAATCCATAGCTATGTTCTCCCATTTCCACTCGGGAATTTCAGGTTGCTGTAATAATCCCGATGGCTTTTGATGTTCAGCTTTGACTTTCGAACACGTCAAGCATCGACTGACGTATAAGGCAATGTCTTTCTTCATGCCTGGCCACCAGTATAGATCCTTAAGATCATGATACATCTTGTCTGCACCAGGATGAATAGAATATCGCGTCTTGTGGGCTTCATCCATGACTAAGGTTCGAACACCTCCCCATTTGGGTACCCATATGCGATCCATGAAGTACTGAATACCGTCATCCTTGCGAATCATCTGTTTATCTAACCCCCGGAATTCTTCTCCCGCAAGGTTTTCTTCTTTCAATGCCTCACTTGTGCAATTTGAATCTGAGCTTTCAAGTTGGTTTGGATGGTCAAACCCAACGCTCGTGCACGTAGTGGTTTCACACGTTCTTTACGGCTTAAGGCATCAGCCACCACGTTAGCTTTCCCCGGATGATACCGGATTTCACAATCGTAGTCGCTAAGAAGCTCTACCCAACGTCGTTGGCGCATGTTGAGTTCCTTCTGATCCAGAATATGTTGAAGGCTCTTATGATCGGTGAAGATGATGCATTTGGTGCCATACAAGTAATGCCTCCAAATTTTGAGTGCAAATACTACAGCGCCCAACTCAAGATCATGAGTGGTGTAGTTCTTTTCGTGCACTTTAAGTTGTCGCGAAGCGTAGGCAATCACCTTGTCCTTCTGCATCAATACACATCCCAATCCTTGATGTGACGCATCGCAGTAAACCACAAAATCATCTGTTCCGTCTGGGAGAGACAGTATTGGCGCGTTGCACAACTTCTCTTTCAACGTTTGGAACGCTTGCTCTTGTGCATATCCCCAGTCAAACTTCTTGTCTTTCTGAGTAAGCAGGGTCAACGGTTGCGCGATCTTTGAGAAATTCGCGATGAAGCGACGATAATAACCGGCCAATCCTAAGAATTGCCGTATCTCTGATGGTGTCTGGGGCGTATCCCACTTCTTCACCGCTTCGATCTTGCCGGGATCTACGTGAATCCCGTCCTCATTAACCACATGACCCAAAAACTTCACTTCCCGCAGCCAAAACTCACACTTTGAGAACTTGGCGAAAAGTTTCTCTTCGCGTAGCAGCTCCAGAATAGCCCGAAGATGTTCTACATGATCCTCTTTTGATCGGGAATAGATAAGTATATCGTCTATGAACACGATCACGAACTTATCCAAGTAAGGTTTGCACACCCGATTCATTAGATCCATGAACACAGCTGGTGCGTTGGTCAACCCGAACGGCATGACCAAGAACTCATAGTGCCCATAACGAGTCCTGAACGCAGTCTTCGGTATGTCGTCCTCAAAAACCCTTAGCTGATGATAACCAGAACGAAGATCGATCTTTGAAAAATACGAAGCTCCTTGCAGCTGATCAAATAAATCGTCGATCCTGGGGAGAGGATATCGGTTCTTCACCGTCAACTTGTTCAGTTCACGGTAATCGATGCACATACGGAACGATCCGTCCTTCTTCTTGACAAATAGTACCGGTGCTCCCCACGGTGAATGACTCGGTCGAATAAAACCCTTCTCCAGTAGTTCCTGTAACTGACTAGACAACTCTTGCATCTCGGATGGCGCTAGTCGATAAGGCGTTTTCGCTACCGGGTGTAGCTCCAGGAACCAACTCAATACGGAATTCCACCTGTCGTGGAGGAGGTAAACCAGACAAGTCATCTGGAAATACTTCTGGGTAATCCCGTACCACTGGAATATCCACCAGTTTCCTTTCCTCGTCTTTCTTTTCAACTACATGAGCCAGAAAAGCGTAGCACTGCTTTCGTAGACTCTGGCGTGCTTTCATGCAGGAAATAAGCTTTAAGCTCTTACCCGGTCGTTCTCCCTGAACCTTGAGTACTTCCCCGTTTGGCATAGGGATACGTACTACTTTGTCTCGGCAGACAATCTCTGCTCCATTCTGCGACAACCAATCCATACCCACAATCACGTCGAAGCTTCCTAACTCGAAGGGTATCAAATCTATGTCGAATGTATGATCCTCCAACGTCAACGAACACTTCCTAATAATCTCATCGGCCTGAGCAACCCTACCATTGGCCATTTCTACAGAGTAGCTAGTTTCTAGCCTACTAGGACTCAAATCAAGCAATTGCACAAACTCGGAAGAAATAAAACTATTGTCTGCTCCAGTATCAAATAATATAGATGCGAAGTGATGATTGAGTAAGTGCGTACCCGTGACAACATTCGGGTCCTGACGAGCATCATTAGCTCCAATGACGAATGCACGTCCCCGAGCTGCATTCCCCTGAGTAGCCGGGCCTTGATTCCAGCGATAGCCAACACCTGCTGCTGGTTGTTCCCCTGTTGACCCGGTGCCCGATTCAGCCTGGGGCACATATTCCTGTAGTGATCGGGGCTCCCACACTCAAAGCAAGCCCTTGCATTCCCGGCGGGGTTAACCGCGTTGACGGGTGCTACAAGATTCGGCGCAGTTCTGCAATCTCTTGCCAAATGACCCGGGCGCTTACAGTTAGCGCACACCCGGCACTGTGTCCCTGGGGGATGATGAAGTTGCACCTGTCACATTTGGGGTGCGGCCCCACATACTCTCTTCTGGCCTGAGACACGGCCACAAAATTCCTGGTCGGCTTAGACCTCTTCTCAAACCTTCCGGCACTCGACCGGCTCGACTCCCCAACATCCTTCCTCTTCTCGGCCCCTCGGCCCAATACCCTGTTCTAACCATCTCGTCAGTCAAAGCGCCAGCTTTCAGAATTGCGCTCTGAATAGTAGGAGGAGCGGCTGCTGTAACCATCGCTCTAATTTGAGGCGCGAGTCCCAAAATGTACCTCTCGATCCTCTTTGATTCCGGCGTAACCAGATGCGGAACCAATCTTGCCAGCTCATGAAAACGATCAGTATAAGCTGCATGCCCTGCCCCCACCATAGCATGATTCCAGAACTCATGCTCCAGCTTCTGCATCTCGTTGAGAGGGCAGTATTCCTCGGTAATCAAAGGCTTTGAACTCGTCCCACGACATCTGCATCGCGGACTCTCTTCCTCGAGCTTGAATCTGAGTGTTCCACCAGGTTAGGGCTTTACCCTGTAGAGAACAAGTAGCATACTTGATCCTCTGGCTGTCGAGGCACTCACTGATGTCGATCACTGCCTCCATCTTTTCCAACCACCTGGTTAGGGCTATCGCCCCACCTTTCCCATCGAATTCCCTTGGCTTACAAGCCACAAACTCCTTGTACGAGCATCCCCGACGAGCATTGACCACTCCAGTCTCGATACGGCAGTACCACCATTTCCGGTTTCCTGGTTGCTCTCGTTTCCAGTCGGGTTCCCGTTTCCCGTTTCAGTTTCTATCCCACCTTGGGCTCCTTCATCGTTGCCACCATCCCCGTGAGGGTGGTGTTGTTGAAGTGCGTCGCTCACTTGGGCCACTATAGTAGGAATCAGCGCGGCCAATTGCTGAGCGATCAGGGCTGCCATGTCGGCGTTCCCTGTTCCTTGACTGTTGCTGGCAGGAGCATCGTTTGCTCTTGGTGCTCTGCCTCTGCCTCGGCCTCTGCCCCTTGGGGCTTCACTCCCGCCACTACTGCTACGGGTGACTCTTCGAGGCGGCATGTTCTAATCATAAAAGAGGTAACATATAAACTTTAGTCACCATAAGATACAAATGTATTCCACTTATCAAATTCCAATGTTCATGTTCAGGTCAGTCAAGACCACCATGCAGCCCATTTCAAGCATATTCTCGGTATACCGGTGATGTTTATATATAGGGTTCCCCGCAGCGTTCCCACCACACCCACGATGTACCGAGAATGATGCCTGATCCGGTTACATGACATCCGACTTTCCTTTACATCATATCCATAATAATCCATCATAACAGTTGTAAGTCCATGTATACAATCACGTTTAGTCTAGCGGAGGTTGTCTATTTCCTCCTCCTTCGAGGTTTCAGACATATACCTCCTCAGAGTTAATCTCAATGTCCAAGGTCAAGCGCAATAACATGATCTGTGATGATCTCTTCGGGTTAATACCCGGATCTGATAACTAACTCGGCGCGCAGAGGGAACGGAAGATCCAATAGAAGCATTCCCATAAAAGAGTGAGCACAAGGGCTCTCTCATAGGGTAGAAAGATCACATAACAAATAGATGAGCAAATCAAGCAGCGAGGAACACATACACGAGATATAATATGCATACAGAGTCCTAGCATGCAAATCTACATGAAGGTTCCTAGGTTATAGTCTAGGTCAAGCGTATTGCCTAATTCTCTATAACCAATGGCTCTGATACCAATCTGTCACACCCCCGCTAAAAGCGGAAACACGGGGATGTAACGAGACCGGGATCGTCATAACACATGGTAAGCGATAGAGAGCAATATAAATAAATGATGACATGCGTGTCATGACGACACCCGACAACAAGGGGACTTGTGTCGTGTTTAGTCAATGTCCACAACACATAGCCATAAACAACATGATAATGATAACACATATACACATATGATGAAAATGTAAATGTTAATTCCCACAACCCGGGAACAAGTTTCAAAGTTGATAATTGTTTACATGCGATAACATTGTTCAAAATATTGTTTAACAAAACATGAGCTAAGTCCCAAAATGCATCCTAGGGTCTCCACTAAGGCAGCACACCTAGATTCCTGGACTTGCATGATCACCTGAAAAGATATGCTTAAAACGGTCAACAAAATTGTTGGTGAGCTCGCAGGTTTATGTAATAAAAATGTAAGTGATGCTGTAATAGATAAGCGCGTCGGAATACCGTGAATACAGTTATTACACAAGTAAATATCACATGACATGAGCTTTGCAACCAAACCTAGCGACGTACACAAAGAAATTGTCGGCATATATTCACCCAAGGGCCCGTTCCTGGCCACTGATGGTACCAACTAGTATACCATCGAACGAGGGTGGGGGTGTCAACCCAGTAGTACTACCAATACCTAACCGTCGGTTCCCACACTGGAATTAAATAGTTGCAAAGATAGAACCACACAGCAGACCCAAGCATGTATCAAATAGTACTTGCAACACAGTATCACGTTGATTCCTTGTATGTAAAATGTATGTAAGTTGTACAGCATAAAAATTGTGTAAGCATACTTTTCCCCCAATTTGTAAATGATTGAAATATTGTATAAATGTGAAAAGGGGCCACGAAACTCACTTGTTAAGTGGTAAGTATGTATGAGCGATGTAATCCCAAATGTTGAATGCAAATAAACAGTCAAACACCTATTGACAGTTATTGTATAGCATTAATGATATGATATATGTATAAGCGCGCAATAATGATGGGTCGGTTCGGGTCGTATCGGATGGGTCGCGTACAGCACACACAGACTGACACACGTACTAGATCTTATGTAGATCCAAGTACAAGACATTGTTGCCACCAATGATGATATTTAAGTAAAAGTATTGTTGTTAATCGAAAGAATATTAAATAAGTGTCAATAGTTATGAGTCAATTTAGTCGTACGTAAAGCGTTGGTTTAATTTGCTCAAAATAGTTTCTGTGCCCTTTCTCACGTTGACATTAATCTTTGTGGCCAAACAATGGCATTATTGTGTTAGTGTTACCTCGACACCACACGACATACTCACGCCACACACAAGGGTTCAAACACAGCAATTTTAGTCACATACAAGGCCAGACGCACGACTCAACCTCCATTCGTGCGAATCAACCCTCAATCGTGCGAATCAGCTTCATTCGTACGATTGAGCCTTCATTCGTATGATTGGCCTTCAGTCGTACCACACAACCCCCAATCGCACGACTCAACTTCCATGCGCACGAATCAACCTTCAATCGTGCGAATTAGCTACTTTCGTACGACTGAACCTTCATTCGTGCGATTGGACCCCAGTCGTGCGAACCACATTCATTCGCACACATTCAGTCGGTCACCTGACTCAATCGCACACAAACACTCAGTCGCATGACTCATTCGCATACACTCAATCGCACGCATGACTTAGTCGCACACAGACACTCAGTCGCGCAACTCAGTCGCACGACATGCCTAGTCGCACAACTCAGTCGCGCGATTGACTCAGACGCATGATCCAGTCGCACGACCCACTCAGTCGCACGGCTCAATCGCATGGATGACCCAGTCGTCCAATCTGCAGAATCGCGACTGTGGTCGGGAGGAGCAGCCCCCGAGCCGCTCTAAACACGGGTTTTACACCACAAGGACCTCCAGAAACACTCAACAAACATACACAAGCATAAAACTCAAGCAAAGAGACCTCACACGCACCCATACGACCTTGTGTGTTCGGGTTGAACCCGAACACCCGAAACCCTAGTTTGGACAGCCGTGGAAAGGCTAAGAAATGGACAACCAAAGACAACTACCTGCTAAAGAGGGGTAGTCTAAGCTGTAGACGGTGTCAAGACGAAGAAAACGAGACCTCTCGGGTCGGATTTGGTGCTAAGATGGTGATTTAGTGTGTGAAGAGGAGATGAAGATGAAGAAGATGATGAAATGGGGAATTAGGGCTGGAAATGGGGTATTTATACCCAGCCCAAGTTTCCAAAATTACAAGTTTAGTCCCTGCACTTAACCCCCGAGTTTTCCCAAATTTTGTTCGGTTGAAAAACGACTTTGTTAGGTGTTTTATATTAATTGTAAAAGTATATTTAATGTTGTCATGACTTAAGAAATGGTTATATTAAAACATTTATTATATTTGTAAAATGATATATTTAACGTTTTCAAAAATGAAAGTTTTAAAGGTCTTTTTAAGGTCTTCACACGGTTTAAAACGAATGCACACACAACGATAATATTGCACACATGATATCCACATAATGAGTCAAATAATAATGAGGAATGACCAAATATAGAATAGATGACGGACAAACACGTCAATTGACGGACCTTGAAGTGACGGATGTCACAATGTTGAATCATCATCACAAGTTGTGTCTGATTTGTTGATAGAGTTTTCAACTCAGTTGACACATCAGTACTTATGGATGATATGTTCTTGTTATTCTCTACACCCTTCTTTTGAAAAGACACAGACTTAGTCTGAGTTTTCAATATTCCCTGAGGAATATTTGCAGCTGTTGTTTGAAAAACCCCTTCTTTCTTAGTGACATTTTGAGAAAGCTTAGGTTTATCAGAATGAGATGATTCAGGTACAAACTTGGTTTGAAATTCGTTTTTCATTTTCTGCATTTCCTGCTTAATGATTTTCTTTTTATTGAATTTTAAACCCTTGCTATACCAGCATTCATCAGTCAGATGATTGAACAAACCACATATTTCACATGGTTTTCTTTTCATCTTTTCTTGATCAACTGCTGATGTTGAGGAAACTACTGAAGATTTGTTCTTCAGTACTTTCTTCCTGTGAAGTCACTGGATCGGTAAACATCCGAGCATGTTCTTGACGGAAGGATAAACAACAGCAAAAACCAAGAGACAATCAATAACACGAACTATCAAAAATTGGTTTCATTGATAAAACCTAACGATTACAAGCTCGTTACAACATAAGAATCAAGACTCTTGGCAAGGGGAGATCGAGCATGATCTCCCCTCTCATCCGGCAGCCCTAGGCCCCCGGGCAGACTCCCTCCCCAAACCCTTATCTCTCTACACACTGAAACTGGTATATATAGGCTTCGGCCCATATTAGATGCGACTGGGCCCATTCGTGCGATTGGACCATGCGTATGGTTCAATCGTACGATTGACCCAATCGCATCTCTCAGTCGCACGACTGGCCCATTAGTAAGGCTCAGCCGCACGACTGAGTCTCATTCGCATATGCTCCTGCGAATGACCCAGTTTCATGTGTTTACAATATATCAGGTGTATTACATTAAGTCTAGACTATTCGACAAGCGACGAACACACTATATATGACTATATATGCTCCAACAAATTCCCCCTTGGACGTTGCTTGCGAATAGTGGATAACACCTCTTACAATCTTCAGTCAATCTTTGCTCTGGTTGTCAATAGAATCAAACGAAAACCATACTAGCCAACGTTGCCGATCCGTCAGGTTGCTACAATATCCCTGAAAATGAATTTAGGCACAACAGCTTTCGTTTACTTTGTAGAACACCATCACAGCATCAAGATTCCCCATATGACTGATTTTTCCAGATAATGACATGAACAGTTTTCCATTGCTTCAATCTTCACACAGATTAACCTGAATAACATTAACACCTGCAGAAATTCCCCCTCACATTCAGCATATCCCAATATATAAACGTTGTGCTCTCTCTTGGCGTCTTCATACGGTGTATTGGGCAAAAGGTTGAAGGTTCCAATCCACAGCTGACAATATCAAACAAATCAACATGCATGTAGATTCTTCATCGGAAACCGGCTCACATCATCACTTTCTGATTGCGTCTTCAATCTCTGTATACATGGATTCCCCCTAAGAATGAAAATCCTCTCTGTGCGGATAAATATAACTTGATTGGCCCATAAATAGTCAGATGCTCCTGACTACCCCACAAAATCAGCACTGACTGCTGACATCTTCTCTTCTCTCTTTCGTGTTCCAACTTCATTCACCTATTCTGGAAGTCCGACGAATAATGGGGTATACATCAAACTTATTTGACAAAAGAATCTCAGGGTGAATGTGCTTTGCTCATCCTCAAATCTGTGCAAAAGGTAGTTCCAGTTTTTTTTTTTTTTTTTTTTTTTTTTTTTTTTTTTTTTTTTGTCTGGAACACCGTTCATCCGTATGACGTGGGGGACAAATATCACATCCATGTGAATGGACGATACGAATGATATATTCGTGAGACTGGTCATAAGACTGGTCCAGTAGCATGATTGGTCATAAGACTGGTCCAGTAGCATGACTTGTCATAAGACTGGTCCAGTAGCATGACTGGTCATAAGACTGGTCCAGTAGCATGACTGGTCATAAGACTGGTCCAGTCGCATTCCAGTCGCATTCCAGTCGTACCTCAGTCGTACGAATGGTCCATTAGCATGGTCCAGTCGTACGAATGGTCCATTAGCATGGTCCAGTCGCACGAATGGTCCATTAGCATGGTCCAGTCGCACGAATGGTCCATTAGCATGGTCCAGTCGCACGAATGGTCCATTAGCATGGTCCAGTCGCACGAATGGTCCATTAGCATGGTCCAATCGCACGAATGGGTCTGTACGCAGATTTTCAGATCTGCAGCTGCCAAAGCTACCCAAAACCCTAATCTGACGAATTTTACATGAACGGAAACAAGATAGGCATCATCAGATTCGCAAGGGTGATAGGAACGTGGTTTCGAGTTCGATTTTGACATAAAACCAACACACGTTACCAAATCTGAGCAAAACACGAAGAACACGAAGTGGGTTTAACGTCAAGATTTGAAATTTGATCCAGAAATCAAGAGCTCGGGTTGCTAGAATGATTGTTAGATCATTCCAGCAGTAACCGGCTCTGATACCAATTGTGAAGTCACTGGATCGGTAAACATCCGAGCATGTTCTTGACGGAAGGATAAACAACAGCAAAAACCAAGAGACAATCAATAACACGAACTATCAAAAATTGGTTTCATTGATAAAACCTAACGATTACAAGCTCGTTACAACATAAGAATCAAGACTCTTGGCAAGGGGAGATCGAGCATGATCTCCCCTCTCATCCGGCAGCCCTAGGCCCCCGGGCAGACTCCCTCCCCAAACCCTTATCTCTCTACACACTGAAACTGGTATATATAGGCTTCGGCCCATATTAGATGCGACTGGGCCCATTCGTGCGATTGGACCATGCGTATGGTTCAATCGTACGATTGACCCAATCGCATCTCTCAGTCGCACGACTGGCCCATTAGTAAGGCTCAGCCGCACGACTGAGTCTCATTCGCATATGCTCCTGCGAATGACCCAGTTCATGTGTTTACAATATATCAGGTGTATTACATTAAGTCTAGACTATTCGACAAGCGACGAACACACTATATATGACTATATATGCTCCAACACTTCCTTTCAGTACTTTTGAGAAGTACTGAAGGATTTTCAACAACTGAAGATTTCTTCTTCAGTGGTTTGCTATCAGTATTTTTTAGAATTCTGATAGATTCTTCAGCAGTTGTCAAGGATTGCTCATTTTCTTCTGATTTAAAATGCTCTTCAGGTGTTGTGTTTTGCCCTTCAGTACTTTGAGTACCTTGTGGAACAACACCTGAATTTCTCAGCTTCTTCTTGATCAAGTGTTTCGAAGTAGTAGGATCATCAGTTATTTGATTAACTGAGATACTCACACTATCTTCATCCTCAGATTTTAAATTTTCAATAGAGGATGAAACACCTGATGATGTGGTTTGGGAATGACTCTCAACCTCAGATTGTTCTTCTGACTTAGGAGTAAAATCTGTGGGAGGTATGGTATGATTATACCCAATCCCAAACTTCACATTTGAAGCAGTTTGCTTACTGAGAAGCATTTCAAATCCCTTGCAGGATGTTACCCATCGTTCACAATCAACTTGGGTAGCTGCAAGTGTTTCCTTGAGATTCTTGTGATTTTCTAGAATGACCTTTACCTTAGCCTTTTCATCAGTAATTTGACATTTAAGCTTATAAATCTCTTCATCCTTTTCTTTTAACACAGACTCAAACTCAGATTTTCTTTTAGAAATTGCCTTTTCTAGGTCAAGATTTTGATTAATTAAAGCTACATTTGCTTCCCTAATAGAAACAAAAGCAGCTATGCATGATTCAGAACAAATCTTGGCCTTAGCCTCAGAAGATACCTGTGGTACCTGTGATGAAGAACCCTGTGACGATGAAGGATTGTCATCAGTAGATTCCAGGGCCATTAAAGCAAGGTTTCCAAAAGGATTATCACCACCATGTTGACCAGCACCAGCAAATTGCTCAGAATAACCAGATACATCATCTGGTAGACTGCTCCAGTCAACAACCTCAGGGGTGAAAAAGCTCTGATGAGATTGAGGTTGAGATTGCTGATTTGATTAAGAAGGCTGAGAATCAGGTAGAGCATGTGGTTGTTGAGCCATTGGTACTGAAACTTGACCAGACTGAGGCATGTAAAAACATGGATAAGGATATGGCATGGGGCTTTGGGGGACAAAGTATGCAGGAGATGATTGATGATGAGAATGATGATCAGAACTGGTAGGATGTTGCCCTTTGGATTGTGAATTATTACTTGGAAAAGTCACAAAGGGTGCAGATGAGTTAGATCCAGATGATCTACACTCTCTAGCAAAATGTCCAAGTCTGTGACACTTGTGACATCTCAACTTACTCTTGTCAAAACCAACCTTGGTTTTGCCAGAGAGACCAGGAAATTTCCTACCTGTTCTCTTATAAAACTTTTGAGATCTGATATTAATCAATGTCATTTGGCTCAAAATATCCATCTCTTCAAGATCATCATCAGCTATTCCTTTCAAATCATCCATCACAAAACACAAATTATCAGCATTAAAACAAGAGTTTCCCTCAACTCCAACAAAAGCATGATTTCCCCTGTTTGAAGAGAAATCAATATGCTCATCATATGAACTTTCAGATGAAGCATATTCAGACTCATGACCAACCAGAGCAGTATTACCTGGTACAAAGTCATCAGTGAGCTTTCCAGATGAAGATAGTTTCCTTTTCTGTTCTATCTCTCTCTCTCAAATGTTAAGAGTTTCCCATGAAGTTGGATGAGAGATAGAGTATCCAGATTTGCACTAGAGCGTAGAACAATGGTGTAGGTGTCCCATCTCTCAGGCAGGGATCTGAGGAATCTATTATTCATCTGGCTATTTGTGTATTCATGTTGAACCATTTTAAGCTCAGAGATTAAACATGAAAATCGCTCAAACTGTTGAGTCAGTGTCTCACCCTTCCTATGAGAGAATGTCTCATATTGCTGGGCAAGGATTTCTCTGTTGTTCACAAAGACCTCATCAGTTCCTCCAAATTGTTCTTTTAGAGCAACCCAGAGATCATAAGCAGTTTCATGATGCATGAGCCCAGAATAGATTTCATTAGGCAGTGCCATGGCCAGAATTCCATGGGCTTTAGCATCAATCTCAAACAGTTTTAAATCCTCATCAGAATATTGTTCCTTCTTTTTAGGAACCATCACCTTGGTTTCAGGATTACTCACCATAGGCTTGTATGGTCCATGAACCACAGACTTCCAACAACCTGAACTGTTAACAGACAGGTGATGGAGCATTCGGCGTTGCCATATGTTATACTCACTCCTAACAAGCATAGGAGGCTTAGTTGAGGAGCCAGTATTGTGAGGATCATTCATTGAAGTAGTCATTTTCACTTATTCAATTGAAGTCAAGGAGATTAAAATTGGTCTGGTTTAAAAACTCAACAACACACTTAGAAAACACAATTAGAATCACAATTAATGAACCGGAAGCACAGAAAATTAATCTCTATAATCAATTCTTGCAAAACAACTAATTCGATCAACCTTTGCTATCAAAAGAACAGTTTCAATGATCAATTGTTAGATCGATCAATGATAAACCTGCTCTGATACCATTTGATAGGATCGGATCAATTAGGTTTGAATTATGCAGCGGAATATCACAAATTGAGATCAAATTCAAGCAAGAAAGGTAATGAATATGCAAGACAAGCAATTACAATTATAGAGAGAATATTTCTGTTAAGGGAATGTTTTCATTCACGCGTAATGCTTCGGTTAGAAATACAGCTAGGTCAACATCCCTTATATAGAGGAATGTGACGTCTGCTGATGTCACTTGACAGTGACATCTAACAGAATTACAAAAACAACTGAAATAAGCAAACTACTGAGATGTTCTCAACAACTGATTACATCTCAGTGAATGTTAAGTACAATTACATAAAACTACTGACTAATAACTACTGAAACAATAAACTACTGAAATATAAAGTTACAAGTACTGAAAAGTAAAACCATCACAACTACTGAAGTTAACAACTTCAGCTGTTGTGACAATTGCTGATCACTCTGGTCTTCAGCCTTTGTCTTCAGCACTTCTTCTTCAGACTTTGTCTTCAGTTCTTTGCTTTCAGACTTTGTCTTCAGACCTTTGTAATCAGCTGATGTCTTCAGCTGATGTGATTATCTCCAGCAGTTGTAATATCTGTGGGACTTAGAGGTTTTTCGTATCAGGCTCATTGGTTCTTTTGGTCCAACAAGAGAACCGTTGGTAACTTCTCCTTGTCCAATCATCTTTCCACCCTTTTTGTCACCAGCAAAAGCAACATATCCTCCATCTATAATCCGATAATTGGTCAACAAATCTTTCAGTCCAGTCATATGTTTGGAACACCCACTATCAACATGCCATAAGCTGTTTACAATCTTAGAGGATGACTCCTGAAAAGAATGAATAAATCAGTTAGCCAGGTGTGATAGGAACCCAAGATTGAGCAACTTTATTTTTTGATGAAACAGATTTTTTACAGAAAAAATTATTAACCAATTTTATCAATTTATTTCCAAAACAGGTCCTATTAGAAGGTCCTTGAATCAAAGAAGGACAATTCTTGACAAGATGGTCCTCTTGACCACACCTGAAACAATGAGGTTTGAGTCTAGGTCTGTGATGTGATGGGGTAAAAATAGGATCAATAATAATTTCCTCATCACATTCAGATAAACTAGAATCAATGTCACTGAATGTCTGATACAAGCCATGAGATTGATGTTTATTTGAACAAGGATTATTATTTACACAAATAGATGAAGATTCGTCTGACGTACCAGTAGAACTAGTTCCACTGGTACTGGTGTCAGATGAAGAATAAATTCGTTCATCAGATAAATTCATATTTAATGGAGTGAAAGATGGAATAGGATGAGAAAAGAACTTTTCAAAACAATTAGTTTTAATTTGCTCAGTTGGTTTTGAAGAAAGATCAGATGCATCACAATCATTACTAGAACAAAAGACATCACTACCATGAACTGAATTACAAGATGAAATAAAACTATCATGAGAACATGAGACAACAGAGTCTGTTACAGTTGAACTAGAAACAAAAACAGAATTTAAACTAGACTTATGATCTAAAACAGACTGCTGACAATCAGGTGTATTAATACTAGTGCATCCAAGCCCACTAGTTGGTCCATAGTCGTAGTCTTCACGAATGTGCTTAGAGTTAATCCCCTCTAAACCTGCAGACATACTGTCAGTATCTGTTTTGATTAAATCATTAGAAGGATGAGGAACAGACATAGGAGAATAACAGTATGTACTAGGCGGAGGATAAACCATTACGTTTTCATAACCCAATCCAGTTTTAATTCTAGCTCCCCGTTGAGATTTACAAAGATCATCATGTTTCATTCCAGATATAGTCTATTTATCTAACTTTGACTGAAGTTTGCTTGCTTCAAATTCAGCAAGAGCAACCCTTTCAGTCAAAGTGTTAATCTCGACATTTCTTTCCAAAATAATTCGTTTTAAGTGATCATTTTCTTTTAAAGCCTCATTTAATTTAACAAAATATTTTGATTCATTGATTTTAAGTTCATCATTAATTCGCTTTAAATCCTTTTCATTATCAATTAATAGACGGTTAGCCTTATAAATCCCAAATAATCTAATTTTACAAGCAGATGAGCACATATCCTGTATTACCTCATATGGAAGTCCCATTACCATCCTTTCAACAGCTAAGGCTTTGTCACACAGGCATACTGGAGTACTTGACTTCTTTTCCTCAACAGTAGCAGCATCATCATCATTATACTTTCTTTGCCCAGCTCTTGAACTTCTTTTCTCACTTAAACTTGCAGTTTCGTCTTCCCCAATTCCATCATCGTTTTCTTCTTTCTCTTTTACAAATGATACATTTTCTCTTTTGAATTCCTTGAAAAGATCAAATCCATCTTTACCATGTTCCTCTTCACTACTTTCAACAAACTCAGCAACTAAAGCATGATTTATCTCAGTTCTTGTTTCCTCAACCTCAGCACTCCAGTCAAAGTTAGAAATCAAGGCAGACTCCTTTTTGTGATTCACATCTTCCTTTTCTTTCTCAGTTGTCAGTCTTGGGACTCCAGTATTACTAGGATCGGTGACAATTGGTAATGGACATTCACGTTTGAAATGTCCCAATTGTTTACAGTTAAAGCATCTCAATTTCGACTTATCAAATCCCAGTTTTGAATTAGATGTTTGACCACCAAAGTTCTTCCGTCCAGTTCTTTCCATAAATCTTCGAGCTCTAAGGGTCAACATAGCCATCTGCCATTGAATATCAGTTTCTTCAAGATCATCACGATCCACCTGATACATATCTTCCATAGTCATTCCCTTCCCTTTCAGTTCTCCAGCAACAAGTGCTTCATAGCTCTGAACGAACATTCCAAAAAGAGCCATTGTTTCTGATGGAATTGAAGTTTCAACATTGGCCTTAGAATTACCCAAATCTCTTCCAGCATTACTGTTCCCACTCGAGAAAGTACTTGTATTGCTCCCTCCTTGAATTGGATTCTGTATTTGAGAGTTTGCAGCAGATGACAATAAATCAGCATTTTGAGAAAAGCTAGATGTGGGCATCATAGTCTGGTTAAATACCCGTCTTTTCATGTCCAACTCAAAGGATTTCAACTTATTGATAATATCCATCAGCTTGTAATCTGTGAACCCTCTTTCTTGTTTAAGCATTCTCACCTGAAGACTCCACTGAGGTGGAAGAGAATCAAGAAGCCTGTTAACTTGTTCACTATTGGAAAGCCTTTCATCATATTTCTTTAAGGTGCTTGAAACAGTTAAGAAACGATTTGTGAGATCTGTCAGACTCTCATTCTTTGTATCCCACAAATGAATTGAATTCCTTTTCAGCTTGAATGCTCTTATCCTTTACCAAATCTGCATTACCATCATAAAATTCACATAGAGCATCGTAAAGAGATTTAGCATTTTTATGCTCTGCAAAACGGTTGTAGATGTCTGGTGCTAGACAGAGAGTTAGAGCACCAAAAGCCTTTTGGTCACGATCAATCAATTTCAGATCTCTTTCAATATAGGAAGATGGGTCCTTGTTTTGAGAGACAACATCACCAACAGTAACCGTTGGTATGTGAGGACCAGAAGTAATCGATTCCCATTGGTTATGATCAGTGTAGAAGAAGAAAGCTTTGAGACATCTCTTCCAATCTTCAAAAGTATCTCCATTAATGAGTCTTGGAGGCCTATTGGGTGCAACACTTTCAAGATCAGCAAGTGTGAGTGTGGTTAAC
Organism: Flaveria ramosissima; assembly: GCA_025215565.1. Taxonomy (NCBI): domain Eukaryota; kingdom Viridiplantae; phylum Streptophyta; class Magnoliopsida; order Asterales; family Asteraceae; genus Flaveria; species Flaveria ramosissima. The sequence continues at coordinate 53,307,882 of CM046045.1, forward strand.
TTCGACATTCTAGTTTCGGCAGAGAAGAAAATAATTTCGCTGACACTTTCGCAGAAAATGATGACTTTGCAGACAGTTTCGCTGAAAAATTACTTTCGCTAATAATTTCGCTGAGGAAGCTAATTTCGCTAGCAATTTCGGCAGCACTTTCGCTAATCCAAAGACACCACTGGTTTAGTTTCGCTGATAACTTCGCACGAAACAAGCTTGAACTTTCGTTCAAAAACAATATCAACAGCAATTTCGCTTGTTAACCGTTCACAAACACTGATGAACTTTCGTTCAAAAGATTAGTTTCGCAGAACCACTAAAAAACAACTTCAGAAGCAAAATAACCCATAGTTTCGCTGAAAGAAGATGACAGTTTCGCAGAAAGAACAGTAAATTCGCTGATCGATCTCAAAACCCTTTTCAACTCAAAATCAATCTGAAATCATCCAATACTCAATGAATTTGAGATCTGATGATTGTGAGATCTTCCTCAATCAAAAACTAGCATAATTCAATCAATTTCCATGTCAAAAACACCTTATAATTCAATGAAAATTGATTGAGACTAGATATTGAACAAAAACCACAAAAACTCAACAAATCAAGAGCACTAAGGCTCTGATACCATATTGTTGGTCCATGTGATCGAATAACAATGCAAATGATGTGAAGAATCGCTCAATATCCAACAAGCATGCTAAACAAAGATAATAGAGAAGATTGAACACAATACTAACTCATACTTGATAAGATAATGATCAATGACAATCAATAACAAAAAGCACAATGATATTTTTGTGTAATAACTGCTTGAAATAGGTAACTTGCAACAATGATCCATGATTAGGGTTTCGCAAGCTTACCTTACAATGAAAATTAACAAGAGTATATATAGCAGTCCTAGTTTCGCAGACAGTTTCGCTGTCTCGCTGTCAGCGAAACTGTCATGCCGAAACTATAGTTTCGCCCGGCAGAACTTAAGTTTGCCAAGTAAACAAGAACAGCAAACTATGAGCGAATTTACAGATTCGCTCACAGTTTCGCTAGACTGCTAAACTACACAAAACTAAGTACATACAAAAGGAAACTAACAAAAGTCCTATTACAAGTAAAGTAAGCAATCTAAACTAAGGTGAGTCCAACCTATAGATGATCTTCAATACATCCCATCTACCACCATATCTACCATACCCACTCCACCACCACTTTCAACCATACAAACCCCAATCTTCACCACTGCCACCACCACCACCACCACTAGCCACCAAGCCGGGCCATCATCACATCCCACCCTCCCATCTGGATCACCTTTACCTCCCAGTGGGGTAGAGGAACAACTCTCAGTATTGAACCGTATGGTGCTGAGGCTGCTGGCAGCCGATGACGAGAAGACAGCTCAGATTCGTCAGTTGGTAGATCTTACAGCTGCACAATCTCAGCAGATTTCTCAGCAGGCTCAGCTGATTGAGCAGCAGGCACAGCATATGGCTGCTCAGAGCCAAGAGATTGGACATCTCCAGGAGCATAAAGTTCTATCAGCAAAGAAGATAGAGGAGTTGGAGGATGCCAAAAAGACTATCATGCTCAAGCTCAAAGGAACTAAGGATGAGCCTCTGAAGATAAAGGAAAGAGATGGTGATGACGATGGTGATGACGATGATGAGGATGAGGATGAGGATGAAGAGGAAGATAGTGATGATGATGAAGCAAATGATGAAGAAAAGACAGAGGAAAGGCAGAATGATGATGATGATGAAGGAGGAGATGCAGCTGCATCTGCCTCAGCTCAGGGTCAAGAAAGACGTTCGAAGAGAAATCAAGACCAACGAGCTTCTTCTTCTGCTTCACCTACTGATGAGCCAGCTATTCAGGACAAAAGTAATGATTAGACGTTTATGTATTTGATAGCTTTTGTACTTGAATCATGTGTTAAACTTATGTACTTAATGCTTATATAATGTTAATATTGGACCAAAAGAACCAATGAGCCAGATCAGAAAAACCTTTAAGTCCCACAGACATCACAACAACTGAAGAAGATCTACATCAGCTGAAGACAAAGTCTGAAGACAAAGTCTGAAGATAAAAGGCTAAAGACAAAGTATGAAGACCAAATTCTCAGAAGTTGTCTCAAACAGCTGAAGTGTCTCCTTTCAGTAGTTGTAATGTTTTTACTTTTCATTAGTTTCTTTCAGTAGTTTTATTATTGTAAAACATCTTAAGTTCTTACACTTCAGATGTTATAGTTTTAGTAGTTGTAATTTTGTTTTACACTTAGCTTTTTGTGAAGGTGTCCTCACTTGTTGTGGACATCTTCAGTAGATTAGTTATTTTCAGTAGTTTGTTAAATCAGTTAGATGTCACTATCAAGTGACATAAGCTGACGTCACATTCCTTTATAAAAGGAATGTTGACCTAGTTGTTTTGTAACAAAAGCATTAGTGTGAATGAAAATATTCCATTAACAGAAAAGTTCTCTCTCTATAATCGTCATAGTGTGATTGCTTATTCATACTTGTCTTGCTTGAATTTGATCTTATTTCTGTAATATTCCGCTGCAAATTCAAATCTAATTGATCAAACTAGATCCGATCCTATCAAATGGTATCAGAGCTGGTTAATCATTGATCGATTTAACAATTGATCATTGAAACTGCTCTTTTGATATCTTAGTTTGATCGAATTAGCAAATTTGCAAGAATTGGTTATAGAGTTTGATTTTCTGTCGCTTCCAGTCAATTAATTTGAGATTCAAATTGTGTTGTTGAGTTTTTAAGCTAGACTTATTACAATCTCATTGAATTTGGTTGAATTGGTGAAAATGACTACTTCAATCAATGATCCTCACAATACTGGCTCCTCAACTAAGCCTCCGATGCTTGTTAGGAGTGAGTATAACATATGGCAACGCCGAATGCTCCATCACCTGTCTGTTAACAGTTCAGGTTGTTGGAAGTTAGTGGTTCATGGACCATATAAGCCTATGGTGAGTAATCCTGAAACCAATGAGATGGTTCCGAAGAAGAAGGAACAATATTCTGATGAGGATTTAAAACTGTTTGAAATTGATGCTAAAGCTCATGGAATTCTGGCCATGGCACTGCCTAATGAAATCTACTCTGGGCATATGCATCATGAAACTGCTCATGATCTCTGGGTTGCTCTGAAAGAACAATTTGGAAGAACTGATGAGGTCTTAGCAAACAATAGAGAAATCCTTGCCCAGCAATATGAGACATTCTCTCATAGGAAGGGTGAGACATTGACTCAACAGTTTGAGCGATTTTCCTGTTTGATAACTGAGCTAAAAATGGTTCAACATGCATATAAAAAAAGCCAGGTGAACAACAGATTCCTCAGATCTCTGCCTGAGAGATGGGACACTTATACCATTGTCCTACGCTCCAGTGCAAATCTGGATACTCTATCTCTCACCCAACTTCATGGGAAACTCTTAACATTTGAGAGAGAGATAGAACAGAAAAGGAAACTGTCTTCATCTGGAAAGCTCACTGATGACTTTGTACCAGGAAACACTGCTCTGGTTGGTCATGAGTCAGAATATGCTACATCTGAAAGTTCCTATGATGAGCATATTGATTTCTCTTCAAACAATGGAAATCATGCTTTTGTTGGAGTTGATGGTAACTCAGGGTTTAGTGTTGATAACTTGTGTTTTCTGATGGATGATTTGAAAGGAATTGCTGATGATGATCTGGAAGAGATGGCATTGATCAATATCAGATCTCAAAAGTTTTACAAAAGGACAGGTAGAAAATTCTCTGGTCTCTCTGGCAAAACCAAAGTTGGTTTTGATAAGAGCAAGTTGAGATGTCACAAGTGCCATAGACTTGGACATTTTGCTAGAGAGTGTAGATCATCTGGATCTAACTCATCTGCACCCTTTGTGACTTTTCCAAGCAATAGCTCACAATCCAAAGGGCAACATTCTACCAGTTCTGATCATCATTCACAAATTCAATCATCTCCTGCATTTTTTGTTACTCAAAGTCTAATGCCATATCCTTATCTATGTTTTTACGTGCCTCAGTCTAGTCAGGTTCCTGTACCCATGGCTCAACAACCACATGCTCTACCTGATCCTCAACCATCTCAAACAAATCAACAATCTCAATCTCAATCACATTAGAGCTTTTTCACCCCTGAGGTTGTTGACTGGAGTAGCTTACCAGATGATGTCTCTGGTTATTCTGAACAGTTATTTGCTGGTGCTGGTCAACATGGTGGTGAAAACCCTTTTGGAAATCTTGCTCTAATGGCCCTGGAGTCTACTGATGGAAATACTTCATCATCACAGGTACCACAGGTATCTTCTGAGGCTAAGGCCAAGTTATGTTTTGAGTCATGCATAGCTGCTTTTTTTTCAATTAGGGAAGCAAATGTAGCTTTAATTAATCAAAACCTTGACCTAGAAAAAGTAATTTCCAAAAGAAAAGCTGAGTTTGAGTCTGTTCTAAAAGAAAAGGATGAGGAGTTTTATAAACTAAAATGTCAAATCACTGATGAAAAAGCAAAGGTAAAGGTCATTTTGGAAAATCACAAGAATCTCAAAGAAACACTTGCAGCTACTCAAGTTAATTGTGAACATTGGGTAACATCATGCAAGGGATTTCAAATGCTTCTCAGTAAGCAAACTGCTTCTAATGTGAAGTTTGAGATTGGGTATAATCAGGATCAGCGATCACAAGTTTGATGTATTAGAGTGTAATGCAGCGGAATGAAATCAAGAATTAGTCAAATTATAGCAAGAGTTTGTTATTTGTAAACAAATGCGAGAGAATATTTTTCTGTGATAAGGAATGTTTCAATAATGCCCAATATTATTGCTAAATCATTCACAGTTACAATAAGGTTGGCACTCCTTATATAGAGTGCAATCACTGCTGCAATCACGGGATGGTGATTACTAGCAGATCTAGTACAAAAATAACTAATACTTAACAAACTACTGAAATGTTCACAACTACTGAGAACATGTCAGAGTGCTAAGTATAAAACATAAAACAACTGAAAAGAAACTACTGAAACTACAACGACTGAAGAACAAGCTCTTCAGTCGTTTTACAAAACTACTGAAAAGAGAAAACATAAAACTACTGAAAGTAAACCATCACAACTACTGAAGAAGTCCTCTTCAGCTGTTATGACTTCTGATACTTTGTCTTCAGCACTTGACTTCAGACTTTGTCTTCAGACTTTGTCTTCAGCACTTGTCTTCAGACTTTGTCTTCAGCACTTGTCTTCAGACTTTGTCTTCAGCACTTGTCTTCAGACTTTGTCTTCAGACTTTGTCTTCAGCACTTGTCTTCAGACTTTGTCTTCAGCACTTGTCTTCAGACTTTGTCTTCAGACTTTGTAATCAGTTGTTGTCTTCAGCTGTTGTGGACTTCAGTAGTTGTTGTGACGTCTGTGGGACTTAAAGGTTTTTCTGATCCGGCTCATTGGTTCTTTTGGTCCAACAAACTCCCCCTGAACCAATGCAGCCAAAACCTTTAACTTTATTGAGGTCCCACTTATTGTTGGCAAAATGGTTGGTCTTTTTCCTTCTTGATCAGTTGAGAAGATGACCCATATAAGCACCGGCCTGGAAGTAAGTCTCTGATGATTTGGTTGGAAAAGTATGGATGGGAGCTCTGTATTGGAGAATTGGACACTGAGCTATTCCCCCATCCATGAGACTCACTTCCCATGTATAATCCTGTAGGATTCTCTGGTGTATGCTCTGAGAAACATGATTTGTTCTTCCATGGTAAGATTCTCTGGTTCACCATCAAACAATCCTTCACGCCCATACAGCTCTGAGATGTATTTGGCCTGTTTGCCATTTTTGAGCTCAACTGTTGTGATCTGTCTGTAAGCAAACTCATCTGGGTGATTACCTTCAAGTAACAGACTGAGCTCATTTTGTTTGAAGTTCTCAAGCTTCTTGTAGACTAACCCCTTCTTAATTACTCTGTTTTCTAACATCTTTTGGGGAGGCTGTTTAGTCTCATAAGCCTTCTTGAAGTCTTCTATAATTTCCCAGGGTGATACTACAAGGACCACTGTGATCTCTTCATCTATGATCCTTTTTATCTGGCCCTTGTATCTTGCAGGAATGTCCTTCTTCACAATTCTGTGAGCCACCCTAGGATCAGGCCATATCCTCACCTTTTCCTTTTGATATTGAAATGTGTTGGCAAGGGTGTACAGTCTCAGAGCTTCTTTCTTCATACTTATTATTGATGAAGAAGCAGCATAAGTTTTGTCTATGCTCTTCAGCATCTCCTCATCATGAAGCCTTTGCTGCTGCTCTTCTTCTATCTTTACTCTCACAGTCTCCATCTATGAGGTGGGAGTGATGGGCATAGATTTGGCTTTAGGAAAAGTTAGGACTGCAGAAAGAGGCAACCTATCTTCTTCCTCATCATCCTCTTCATCTTCTTCTTCTAGCCTCAACATCCTTCTCTTCTTCTTCTTGGATGCATCATCGGCTGTTGGTTTTGAGGGTAAAGGAGTTGTTTTAATGGGTTGTGGTAGTGGTGATTTTGAAGTGGTAGGTTTTGCAGGTTGTTCTAGCATTCTTGTAATGAGTGAGGCTTTGGAGTATTTTGCTAGTTCATTTCTGTTCCCAGCACCTGCTTCATTTAGTGCTTCAATCACTAATCCCTTAGTGTATGCTTCAGACGTACAGATCTTGGTGGTTATTGCCAAGATACTGTCCCTGGTCCATGACTTAATCTCTATCAATGATCTTCCAAGATATTTTGCAATGAATCTGATCATGATCTCCAGTCTTTCTCTTTCTAACACATCATAACTTGCCCATCTTGAGTTAATTTCTTCAACTTCAAGTCTTCTAATCTCTGAGTCAAGCTGTGCAGTATCGAACCCTTGTCTATATAGTTGATCAATAATGGAGTCCATAGATTTACTATGTGTAGCATCCGCCATTTTGACCATCTCATCAAGTTGGAGTTCTTTTTGGGGTTCTTTTTCTTTTCTTTCAATCTTCCTTTTCTTATATGTGATATGAAAGTCTTTGTGACTTTCACTCACTTGATCAGTGTCAGCTCCCTTCACATACTCTTCTTCCTTCTCAGTCTCTTTCACAACCTCCTCTTCCTTCTCAATCTCCTGTTCTTTCTCTTTCAATATGCTCTTCCTTTTTTCTTTCACTAACTGACTCTCCCCCTTTTTGGTTGCATTGGTTGCAAGGGTTTTAGTAGTAGAAAGCCTTGTGCTCACAATCTCCTCCACCAGGGGCTGTATGATTGAGGGAAGTCTCTCATCCAAGGTTTTGATCACAATGTCTGTGATCATTGGGGTGATGAGAGGTAGGGATTTATGGAAGATAGCAGCTGTTTGCTCAGAGGGGTTCTGTCCCTGAGAAGCAGTGCCAGAGGTAGAGGCTGGTGGATTGTATGTTTTGATTTGCTGAGTGTTTAGGAGACCTTCAGGTGAAGGTGCCATCTGTGGGTGTATGGTGGTGTCAGATGGACTTGCTTCTTGAGAGAATTGGTCAAGTAGTCTTTGTAGTCTACTGACTTCTTCCTCAAGAATTGTGTTCTGGGCTAGAACATCATAAAAGAAGCCCAGGTCATCATCAGCAGATGCTGAATCACCTGACCTCCTGCTAGTAGCAAGATGTACATGCCCTGGGTGTAGACCAGTTGTAGCATGTGCCCCTTTTTCTTGGAACTGGGGCTTCCAGCCTCAGGATGATGTCCGTCATCAGCCGTTGCCTCTGATGAGGTCTTAGCCATGTTACCAGCCTCAGTCTGATCATGTGCTGATGCAGAAGAGGTGGCAGCCTCACCAGATATTCTGATCTCCTTATCTACACTAGGAGACAGAACATTTAAACCCCTGTGTTGTGGGTTGTCAGAAGCATGTTGATCCTCTGCCTCAATATCTGTGGTTTTCCTTTTAGGTGGTTGTTGGGGAGGAGGAGAGGCATGTAGCTGAGTCAGCACGTTTGCAATTATAAGTGTTGGACTTTGGGGGGCATTTTCATGAGGAGATAGGGTAAAATCAGTATGCACCTGGGGAGAATGGTGTGTTTCAATGGCAATCTCCTCAAATGAGGAAGATTCCAGATTTGTGGGTACCCCTTCTTTGGTTGCTTCAGGCTCCTTTTGAGAGGAATCCTGAGCGGCTGTGGCTGGGTGAGTCTCTGATACTACTGGGGGGTTTACACCAGTAAGTATATCCTGTCTTGGTGGTACAGGAGCATCTTCAGGGGACTCATCTTCCTGAATAGCTGTTTTGGTTCGTTTTGTTTTTGGTTTGGTGGGGACTTTGGATTTTGTGGTGGTGGCTGTGGGTTCCAGCTGCGTGGGTTTGCGCAGCTTGGCAGCCATTTTGAGTGATTGGTCAGAGTTGTGCCGGGAGTATACTTCAGGCAATACAGCCATAGCAGGGACTCCCAGGCCAACAAGTCCCTCAACTTGAAGCTGGTTTTCAATTATGGCCATTATGAACCGAGGATATAATATCCAACGGTTAGAAAGTTGTTTTTGGGCCATATCCTTGAGCTCTAAGAATAGTATTTCAGAAAAATTTAAAGGTTGTTGCTCAAGGATTGAGCACAATACCTGTTGCCACCTTGTGGACATTTGATCCCATGATGAAGTCTTGGGGGCCAGGCAGACATTGACCATATGAAAGATAAGCCGTTCAGCATCCTGGAAATGTTTCTTCAATATGGTAGAGGCACTCAGGTTACCTTCGTATCCATGGTGGGCAAATGATAGATCTGTGGTGCCCTTTGGATAACTAGTCGGGAAAGTGGCATCATCCAGATTGAGGGTTTGGCGAAGAATCTCTGGATTGATGACCACTTTTTGGCTATGGACAAACGATTGAAGAGACTCTGTGTCATTCTCCTCAGAGACAAGAGTGACGTTTGTCCAGAATTGGCTAAGGGATTCGGCATATATGGTGGGGTTTAACAGAAAAGCTGTTTGGTAAGGTGACTGGACCATTAAATCAATGGCGTTGTGAAACTTGGTCCAGTATGGTGATTTGGTAAGGTGAGCGACACAGTTGTGTCGTGGTTTTAGTTGCATGGTCGCCATGGATGAAGAGAGGGTACAGAGTTTTTGAACGTTAGGTTTGAGAGGAGAGGTGAGAAAAACTCTGGTGAGATAAGGTATTTATAGGGTAGGGTTATGAAACGACTGAAGGTTTTGGTGTTAGTCATCATTTGTTGAAACTACTGATGACGTGGCATTAACTTTCAGAGGTTTGAAATGACTGACCGTATTGGTGTGATCATCAGTTGTTATAAAACAACTGAAGACTTGGTTTTAACCGTCAGACGTTGAAACAACTGAAGTCTTTGATTTAGTCTTCAGTAGTTATAAAACTACTGAGGACAATTCTGACTTCAGGTGGTGAAACAACTGAGGACATGGTGTTTGTCATCAGTAGTTGTGAAACTACTGAAGACAGTGGTTTTGTCATCAGTTGTTGTAAACAGCTGAAGACTTGGTGGTAGTCTTCAGTAGTTGTAAACTACTGAAGACATAGCTGTGGCTTCAGTTGTTTAGAAACAGCAGTTGTAGAAACAACTGAAGAGAAATTACTCATCAGCTGTTTTCGTCAATTCATAGCTTTTCAGCTGTTTCAGTCTGACCTCCACACTATGACTTAAATCCAAGTTTCAGAGGTTTCATTGGTCATCAGTACTTATCTGCATTTCTGACATCAGCAGTTGTAGTTACATCAGCTGTTGTGATTTCATCAGCTGTTATAACTACATCAGCTGTTTTAACAAGTGAAGTACTTATATATGACATGGTTACCAATGATCATCAGTATTTATTACTGAGATTATCAGTAGTTGTCACTTATTCTAGCTGCAGCATACCAAGCCTTAAAACCAGGTTGTGGAAAGTTGAACTATCCAAAGGCTTAGTAAAAATGTCTGCAAGCTCATCAGCACTAGGAACAAATTTTGGATCAATCAGACCTTTTTCAAAACAATCTCTAATAAAATGGTGTCTGATTTCAATATTTTTAGTCCTAGAGTGCTGGACAGGATTCTTGACAATACAAAGAGCTGAAGAGCTGTCCATTAACAATGGAGTCTTAGTCTCAGTTATGCCATAATCCAATAATTGGTTTTGAAGCCATAATACCTGAGATGTACAACTTGCAGCAGCAACGTACTCGGCTTCAGCAGTTGATGTAGCAACTGAGGTTTGTTTCTTACTCTGCCAAGAAATCAAACAGTTGCCTAGGAATTGACATCCACCAGAAGTTGATTTCCTGGTCAATTTACACCCTGCATAGTCACTGGAGGTAGAGGAACCAGTTCCCACACTTGTTGTTTCTTGAACTGAAGAAGCTCAAGCTGCATGGCATCAACCCATCCATTGTCCTTTAAAGCAATGTGATAATTCTTTGGCTCTTGCTGACTAATGAAGAGAGCATAGATGCAGAAATTTGACAATTGACTTCTTGTTGATACTCCAGCAGTGATATCACCAATGATTTGAGACATAGGATGATTCTTCAGATCTTGGTACACAATGAGATCAGTGCAAGTGTTTGTAGCAGGCTCAGCAGCAACAGATGGTGATGGTGAAGTATTTCCTTGAAACCAATCAGTAGATGGTAGTTCAAAGGAAGTTGAAGTTGTAGAAATCTCATCAGCATTTGTTGTGGATTGTGCTGCTGGAGCTACAGGAACATCAGGTCTAGCTGAATCAGGCAGTTGATCACTAAATCTGAAGAGGTGAGTACTACTATCATCATCATCAGCACCAGCAGTACCACCAGGTGGAGAACTGTTGACAGGAGCAACAGTAGGAGTTTGATGAGGAACATATTGCAGTATGTCCAAATCAAATATCTCCACAGGGTTTTGTGGAATCTTGTCCTTTGGAGATTCATTAAACTTAACATGTAGAGTCTCTTCAACCATCTTTGTTCTACAGTTAAAGACTCTGTATGCTTTGCAAGTTGATGAATAACCAACAAAATAACCTGCATCCACCTTAGAATCAAATTTTTGGAGTTGATCCCGTGTGTTGAGAATGAAACAAGGACATCCAAAAGCTCTGAAGAATGAAATTAGAGGGTCCAAATGATGAAGAACTTCATATGGAGTTTTCATCAACCTCTTATTTACTAGAGCTCTATTTTGTACATAGCAAGCTGTATTGATAGCTTCAGCCCAGAAAGTCATTGGCAATCCAGAGTCAGCTAACATGGACCTTGCAGCTTCAATAAGGGTCCTGTTCTTTCTCTCCACTACTCCATTTTGTTCAGGAGTTCTTGGAATGCTAAAATGCCTCTTGATTCCCTTTGAGAGGTAGAACTCATCAAGTGTATTGTTTCTAAATTATGTTCCATTATCACTTCTAATACACTTGACTGAGAGGGAATACTGCTTCTCAACATACAACACAAAGTTGATAATCTTCTGAGCTGCTTCACCCTTTGAATGCAAGAAGAAAGTCCATACAAATCTGGAGTAATCATCCACAATTACCAGACAGTATTTCTTCTTAGCCATACTCATCACTCTCACAGGACCAACGAGATCCATGTGAAGAAGCTGTAAGCAGGCTGTGGACTTAGGTTCTTCTATGGAGGGAAATGAAACTTTGTGCTGTTTTCCTTTTAAACAAGCAGTGCAGTCATCTTCACATTTAAACTCCTTCAAAGGCACTCCCCTTACTAAACTATGGTTTATCAGCTGATTTATGTTTTTGAGATTAACATGACCCAGCCTTCTATGCCATAGTGTAGATTCTTGAGGGGAAGCCTTGGAAAATAGGCAAGGATGGCCTTTGAGATCTATTTTCTTAGAAAGATCTAAGGCATACACTCTTCCTGTCCTGTTGGCCTTAAGGAGAGTGTGTTTATCCAACACCTTGTCAATCAAACTTAGAACTTTGGATGACAGAATCCGGCAGTTCTGACTTGTGAAAAGAGCAACATGGCCTTTGTCACACATTTGACTGACACTCAAGAGGTTGTACTTGAGATTTTCCACATGGTTAACATCATCAAACTTTATTCCCCATTGGAAACAAAACCTTTGCCGATGATGTAACCCTTTGCATCATTGCCAAAAGATACAAATCCCTTCCTTCCTTGAGAGTAGTCATTAAGAAGTGATCTGTTTCCTGTCATATGCATGGATCCTCCACTGTCTACATACCAGATGCCTCTGTGGCATGTTGAAGAACCCTGCAGAACAAAGCAAATTAGTTAGATTTTGAGACCCAAACCTTTTTGGTTTTGGGCCTATTCACATCAACAGATGGTGGACTAACAAGTTTGCTGGAAATAACAGCCTGAGAGGAAGAAGATGGTGAAGAAGAGGAATCCTTTGGCTTGGACCTCCTTTTCTGTGGATTCAACATAGGAACATCTAATTGGTTGACTCTTCCCAATAGATGTTGAACCATCATAACCAGCTGTGTCTGATTTTGTGATAAAGCTTTCAGCTCTTCAGACACATTAGCACTGGAGTTTGATAAGTTCTTATGTTGCACCTTCTTCTTTTGAGCAATCTCAGCTGTTACCTGTTTAACCCCTTCCTTTTTGGATTTCTTTTTGGACTTAAGGGTTACAGGATTTGATGTTGCTGGTACAAATGTGGCTTTAAACTCATTTTTCATTTAACCATTTTCTCTTTAATTTCATCTTTATGTTTGAGTTTGGATCCTCTTTTGTACCAACAATCATCAGTAAGATCATTAGACAAACCACATACTTCACATGGTTTCTTTTTCATCTTATGTTGATCATCAACTAAAGAGGATGAAACTACTGAAGACTTGCTCTTCAGTACTTTGGAAGCATTATTTGCTTTCTTGGCTTCCTCTTTAGTAGTCTTCAAACTCTTTCTACTGACAGTTTTCTTCTTTTCAGTGCTGACAGTAGTTGGAGTTTGAACTTCAGGTGTTAGTTCTTGTTCTCCAGTCCTTTCAGGACTTTCAGAAATAACTCCTGAGTTGACCAACTCTTTGATCATGTGAGTGTCAGCAATTGAACCATCAACATCAGCTGATAGGTTCTGAAAGGGCTTAGTGCTGACTTCTACTTTTGATGATGCTCTATCAAAAAGTGAATCACATGATGAGATGGATTGGTTATTGCTTTCTTCATCAGATTTCACTTCTACTCTTGGAGCAAAATCTGTAGGAGGAGCAGTGTGATTATAACCAATGCCAAACTTCACATTGGAAGCTGATTGCTTACTAAGAAGCATTTCAAAACCTTTGCATGATTGTACCCATCGATCACACTCTACTTGGGTGACTGCAAGGGTTTCTTTGAGACTTCTTTGGTCTTCCAGAATAACCTCTAGCTTAGCCTTTTCATCATTTAATTGGCATTTAAGCTTATAAATCTCATCATTTTTACTATTAAGAGCAGACACATACTCAGCTTGTCTTTTGGAAATTGTTTTCTCAAACTCAAGTTTTTCATTTATTAATGCTACATTTGCCTCTCTAATAGAGACAAAGGCAGCAATGCATGATTCAGAACATAACTTGGCTTTAGCCTCTGAAGATACCTGAGTTACCTGTGAAGATGATGCAGTTGAACAGGAACCCTCAGTTGACTCCAGAGCCATAAGTGCCAGATTCTCAAAAGGACTATCACCACCATGTTGATCAGCACTTGTGAACAGTTGTTCATGACCAGACATGTCATCTGGCAAGCTGCTCCAGTCAACAACTTCTGGGGTGAAGAAGCTATGTTGTTGAGGTTGAGGGGGTTGATGAGATGGTTGAGGTTCTGGAAGTGCATGAGGTTGTGGTACTATAGGAGCTTGAACTTGACTGGTTTGTGGCATGTAATAACACGGGTAAGGGTAAGGCATTTGACCCTGAGGAACAAAATATGCAGGAGATTGTAGTTGAGACTGATGACTAGAATTGACAGGATGTTGCCCTTTGTTTTGTTGACTATTGCTAGGAAAAGTCACAAAAGGTGCAGAGGAATTAGATCCAGATGATCTACATTCTCTAGCAAAGTGTCCAAGCCTTTGGCATTTGTGACACCTCAACTTACTCTTGTCAAAACCAACTTTGGTTTTGCCAGAGAGTCCTGGGAACTTTCTTCCAGTTCTTTTGTAGAACTTCTGAGATCTGATATTTATCAAGGCCATTTGGCTCAAAATATCCATCTCTTCTAAGTCATCATCAGCAATCCCCTTGAGATCATCCATGATGAAGCATAGATTGTCATTATTACACCCAGTAAATTGACTATCAACACTCACAAATGCTGAATCAGAAATGTTTGAAGAGAAATCAATATGCTCATCATACTGGCATTCAGATGAAGCATATTCTGACTCATGACTAACCAGAGCAGTGTTGCCTGGTACAAAGTCTTCAATGAGCTTACCAGATGAAGACAGTTTTCTCTTTTGTTCTATCTCTCTCTCAAATGTGAGCAATTTCCCATGAAGTTGGGTGAGAGATAGTTTGTCCAAATTTGCACTGGAGCGTAGGACAATGGTATATGTATCCCATCTCTCAGGCAGTGATCTGAGAAATCTGTTATTCATCTGGATATTAGTATACTCATGTTTGACCATTTTCAATTCAGAGATCAAACAAGAGAACCGCTCAAACTGTTGAGTCAGTGTCTCACCCTTCCTATGAGAGAATGTCTTATATTGTTGGGCAAGGATCTCTCTATTATTTGCCAAGACCTCATCTGTTCCTCCAAATTGTTCTTTCAAGGCATTCCAGAGGTCATTGGCAGATTCATAATGCATTAGCCCAGAATAGATTTCATTTGGTAGTGCCATGGCCAGAATTCCATGGGCTTTTGCATCAATCTCAAACAATTTCTTATCCTCATCTGAGTATTGATCCTTCCTCTTCGGAACCATTTGATTGGTTTCCGGGTTATTCACCATAGGCTTGTGTGGACCATGTACCACTGATGTCCAACAACCTGAGCTGTTAACAGACAGGTGATGGAGCATACGTCGTTGCCATATGTTATACTCATTCCTAACCAGCATTGGAGGCTTGGTTGAGGAACCAGTATTGTGAGGATCATTGGAAGGAGTAGTCATTTTGGGTCCAAAAACAATTTTATTCAAGTTTTTAAAAAAAATTTAGACACACCACAACAAACTCAATGAAAACCAAGAATAAATCTCAGGATGAATGATTAAAAGCACAGAAAATTCAATCTCTAAAACAGTTTCTTGCAAAAATGCTAATTCGATCAAACTTGGATCTTGAAGAGCAGTTTCAATGATCAATTATTAGATCGATCAATGATTAACCTGCTCTGATACCATTTGTCAGGATCAGCGATCACAAGTTTGATGTATTAGAGTGTAATGCAGCGGAATGAAATCAAGAATTAGTCAAATTATAGCAAGAGTTTGTTATTTGTAAACAAATGCGAGAGAATATTTTTCTGTGATAAGGAATGTTTCAATAATGCCCAATATTATTGCTAAATCATTCACAGTTACAATAAGGTTGGCACTCCTTATATAGAGTGCAATCACTGCTGCAATCACGGGATGGTGATTACTAGCAGATCTAGTACAAAAATAACTAATACTTAACAAACTACTGAAATGTTCACAACTACTGAGAACATGTCAGAGTGCTAAGTATAAAACATAAAACAACTGAAAAGAAACTACTGAAACTACAACGACTGAAGAACAAGCTCTTCAGTCGTTTTACAAAACTACTGAAAAGAGAAAACATAAAACTACTGAAAGTAAACCATCACAACTACTGAAGAAGTCCTCTTCAGCTGTTATGACTTCTGATACTTTGTCTTCAGCACTTGTCTTCAGACTTTGTCTTCAGACTTTGTCTTTAGCACTTGTCTTCAGACTTTGTCTTCAGCACTTGTCTTCAGACTTTGTCTTCAGCACTTGTCTTCAGACTTTGTCTTCAGACTTTGTCTTCAGCACTTGTCTTCAGACTTTGTCTTCAGCACTTGTCTTCAGACTTTGTCTTCAGACTTTGTAATCAGTTGTTGTCTTCAGCTGTTGTGGACTTCAGTAGTTGTTGTGACGTCTGTGGGACTTAAAGGTTTTTCTGATCCGGCTCATTGGTTCTTTTGGTCCAACAAGTATCTTCTGAGGCTAAGGCCAAGTTATGTTCTGAGTCATGCATAGCTTCTTTTGTTTCAATTAGGGAAGCAAATGTAGCTTTAATTAATCAAAACCTTGACCTAGAAAAAGTAATTTCCAAAAGAAAAGCTGAGTTTGAGTCTGTTCTAAAAGAAAAGGATGAGGAGATTTATAAACTAAAATGTCAAATCACTGATGAAAAAGCAAAGGTAAAGGTCATTTTGGAAAATCACAAGAATCTCAAAGAAACACTTGCAGCTACTCAAGTTAATTGTGAATGTTGGGTAACATCATGCAAGGGATTTCAAATGCTTCTCAGTAAGCAAACTGCTTCTAATGTGAAGTTTGAGATTGGGTATAATCATACCATACCTCCTACAGATTTTACTCCCAAGCTAGAAGTAAAATCTGAGGGTGATTGTAATTCCCAAACCACATCATCATATGTCTCATCCTCAAGTGATAATTCAAAATCAGAGGATGAAGTCAGTGTTATTACCTCAGCTAATCAAATTGTTGATGGTACCACTGCTTCTAAACACATGATCAAGAAGAAACTGAGTAATTCAGGTGTTGTCCCACAAAGTACTCAAAGTACTGAAGGGCAAAACACAACACCTGAAGAGCATTTCAAATCAGAGGAAAACAAGCATTGCTTGACAACTGCTGAAAAGTCTATCAGGAAGTTCAAAAGTACTGATAGAAAACTTCTGAAGAACAAATCTTCATTTGTTGCAAATCCTTCAGTAATTACCAAAGGTACTGAAAGGAAGAAAGTACTGAAGAACAAATCTTTAGTAGTTTCATCATCTTCAGCTGTTGATCAACAAAAGATGAAAAGAAAGCCATGTGAAATATGTGGTTTGTTTAATCATCTTACTGATGAATGCTGGTATAACAAGGGTTTAAAATTCAACAAAGAGAAAATCATTAAGAAGAAAATACATAAAATGAAAGATGAATTTCAAACCAAGTTTGTACCACAATCATCTCAATCTGATAAACCAAAGTTTTTCCAAAAAGTTAAAAAGAAGGAAGGGGTTTGTCACAAAACAGCTGAAAATATTCTTCATGGAATATCAAAAACCCAGACTAAGTCTGTGTCTTTAAAAAGGAGGATGTGGTGAATCACAAGAACATATCACCAACAAGTACTGATGTGTCAACTGAGTTGAAAGCTTTGACAACCAATCAGACACAACTTGTTATGATGGTTCAACATCTGTTGGGAAGAGTTAACCAATTAGATGTCTCTGTGATCAAACCACTGAAAAGGAAACCTAAGCCAAAATCAAACGAATCCTTTTCAGCACCATCTACACCTTCAAAGGCTGTCAATCATGCAAAATCAGTTAGTTTAAAAGCTGTTGATGAAAACAGACCCAAAACAAAAATGGTTTGGGTCTCAAAGGCTAACTAATTTTTGTGAAAAATGCAGGGTTCTTCAGCATGCCAAAGAAGCATCTGGTATGTAGACAGTGGAGGATCTATGCATATGACAGGGAGCAACTCTTTTCTTCATGATTATTCTCAAGGGAAGAAGGGATTTGTTTCTTTTGGAAATGATGCTAAGGGTTACATCATAGGAAAAGGATTTGTCTCAAATGGGGAAATAAGGTTTGATGATGTTAACCATGTGGAGAACCTCAAGTACAATCTGCTGAGTGTCACTCAAATGTGTGATAAAGGGCATGTTGCACTTTTCACAAGTCAGAACTGCCGGATTCTGTCTTCCAAAGTTTTGAACAAGATTGACAAGATATTGGATGAATATACTCTCCTGAAGGCCAACAGGATTGGACGAGTATATGCCTTAGATTTATCAAAGAAAATGGATCTTAAAGGCCATCGATGTCTGTTCTCTAAAGCCTCTCCACAAGAATCTGAACTATGGCATAGAAGGCTTGGTCATGTGAATCTTAAGAACATGAATCAACTTATTCATCATGGTTTAGTGAGAGGTTTGCCATTGAAGGAGTTCAAATGTGATGACAACTGTCCAGCTTGCTTAAAAGGAAAGCAACACAAAGTTTCATTCCCTCCAATAGAAGAACCCAAGTCCACTGCCTGCTTGCACTTACTGCATATGGATCTCTTTGGTCCTGTTAGAGTAATGAGTATGGCAAAGTAAAAATACTGTCTGGTAATTGTGGATGATTTTTCCAGATATGTATGGACTTTCTTCTTGCATTCCAAAGATGAGGCTGCTCAAATCATCATTTATTTTGTGTTGCATGTGGAAAAACAGCATTCACTTCCAGTCAAATGTGTGAGAAGTGATAATGGCACAGAGTTTAGGAATCACACTCTTGATGAATTCTATAGTCTAAGGGAATCAAGAGACAATATAGCATTCAAAGAACTCCTGAGCAAAATGGAGTGGTGGAGAGAAAGAACAGGACCCTTATTGAAGCCGCAAGGATAATGTTGGCTGACTCAGGATTGCCACTACCCTTTTGAGCTGAAGCTGTCAACACAGCTTGCTATGTACAGAATAGGGTGTTAGTGAATCAGAGGTTGATAAAGACTCCTTATGAGTTATTACATCATTTGGCCCCTCTAATTTCATTCTTTAGAGCATTTGGGTGTCCCTGTTATATTCTTAACACAAAGAATCCACTTCAGAAGTTTGAATCAAAGGTGGATGCAGGGTATTTTGTTGGGTATTCATCTACTTGCAAGGCATACAGAGTTTTTAATTGCAGAACAAAGATTGTTGAAGAAACTTTGCATGTCAAGTTTAATGAATCTCCAAAAGACAAAATTCCTCAAAACCCTGTGGAGTTGTTTGATTTGGACATACTGCAATATGCTCCATATCAGCCTCCACCTGTTATTGTTTCTGAGGTTCCATCATCTCCATCTAATGGTATAAATGCAAGTTGTAGTGATCATCTGCCTGTGTCTACTACACTTGATGTTCCTGTAGCTTCAGCAGTTCCATCCACAACAAATGCTGATGAAATCTCTGAATCCTCTATTCATTTGAACTGCCATTTCAGTCTAGGTTTCAAGAGTCTGAATCAACATCTGTTGCTGCTGAATCTCCTACAAACACTTGCACAGATATTATTGAGTATCAAGAACTGAAGAATCATCCCATGTCCCAGATCATTGGTGACATTAATGCTGGTGTTTCAACAAGAAGCCAATTGTCCAATTTCTGTCTATATGCTCTCTTCATCAGTCAGCAAGCGCCAAAGAACTATCATGCTGCATTAAGAGACAATGGATGGGTTGAAGCCATGCAGCTTGAGCTTCTTCAGTTTCAGAAGCAGCAAGTGTGGGAACTAGTTCCTCTACCCCAAGGTAAGTGTGCAATAGGCACTAAATGGGTGTTTAGGAATAAAACTGATGAAAAAGGCCAAATTGTCAAGAACAAGGCCAGACTGGTTGTACAGGGGTTTTCACAAGAAGAAGGTATTGATTATGATGAAACCTTTGCCCCTGTAGCCAGACTGGAGGCAATCAGATTGTTCTTAGCTTATGTTGCTTTCCATAACCTTAAAGTTTTTCAAATGGATGTCAAAAGTGCATTTTTATATGGTAAAATAAAAGAAGAGGTTTATGTGTGTCAACCACCAGGTTTTGAAGATCATAAACATCCAGATTGGGTGTATAAGATTGATAAGGCTCTTTATGGGTTGAAACAAGCACCCAGAGCCTGGTATGAAACACTATCTAACTTTCTTCTTCAAAATAATTTCACTAGAGGCTCCATAGATAAAACTTTGTTCATTAAGAAGGTAGGCATGCATAAGCTCCTTGTTCAAATTTATGTAGATGACATTATATTTGCATCCTCTGATCCACAGTTGTGTGATGCCTTTACTAAATTGATGCAACAAAAGTTTGAAATAAGTGCCATGGGAGAATTACAGTTCTTTCTGGGTTTGCAAATCAAACAAATGGCTGATGGAACTTTCATTCATCAGTCAAAATACACAAAGGATTTGTTAACCAAGTTTGATTTACAAAACTGTAAGCCCTGTTCTACTCCCATGTGCAGCAACACACAACTGGATGCTGATCAGAAAGGTAAAGCAGTTGATGAAACTCTTTACAAATGTATGATTGGTTCCTTGATGTACCTTACAGCTTCTAGACCAGACATTATGTTTGCAACTTGTGTCTGTGTTAGATTTCAGGCTGCACCTAAAGATTCCCATATGATTGCAGTCAAGAGGATCTTTAGATATTTGCAAGGAACTCAATCTCTAGGACTTTGGTATTCCACTGGGCACTCTTGCAAATTAGTTGCTTTCTCAGATAGTGACTATGCAGGGTGTAAATTAACCAGAAAATCAACTTCTGGTGGATGCCAATTTCTAGGCAACTATTTAGTTTCTTGGCAGAGTAAGAAACAAACTTCAGTTGCTACATCCACAGCTGAAGCAGAGTACATTGCAGCTGCAAGCTGTACATCTCAGGTACTCTGGCTTCAAAATCAATTATTGGATTATGACATTACAGAGACTAAGACTCCTTTACTAATGGATAGTGCTTCAGCTCTTTGTATTGTTAAGAATCCTGTCCAGCATTCTAGGACCAAATATATTGAGATCAGACATCATTTTATCAGGGATTGTTATGAAAAAGGTCTGATTGATCCAAAGTTTATGCCTAGTGCTGATGAGCTTGCAGATACATTTACTAAGCCTTTGGATAGTGCAACTTTCCATAATCTTGTGCTCAGGCTTGGTATGCTGCAACTAGAATAATTTGACAACTACTGATGCTCTTAGTTAATAAAGTACCGATGAGCATTAGTATAAAGCTGTCAAAAATAAGTGCTGATAAGTCATTTTATCTTCAGCAGTTTTTATAACTACTGAAGACTAAACTACTTAAAAGTACTGAAGTACTAAATTTGTTGAAAAGTACTGATGCAGTTCAAACTACTGATGTCCTTTTTAATAGATAAGTACTGATGACCAATGACACATCTGAAAATCAGATGATCTGATGAGTAAGTGTTAAGGTCAATGAAACAGCTGCACTTTGTGAATTGACGACAACAACTATTGTTTCATTTCAAAACAACTGAAGCCAAAACCAAGTCTTCAGTAGTTTACAACTACTGATGACTAACACCAAGTCTTCAGTTGTATACAACATCTGAAAGTTAAAACCATGTCTTCAGTTGTTTTCTAACAACTGATGACTCACACCAAAACTTTCAGTTGTTTTCTTTCAGCCGTTTCATAACCTATAAATACCTAACCCTAACTTCAAACTTTTTATAACTCACTTTTCAAACGTTCATCTTCCATTAATGGCGACCATGCAAATTAAACCTCGACACAACTGTGTCGCTTACCTTACCAAATCAGCCTTTTGGACCAAGTTTGATGCTGCCATTGATCTGATGGTTGATTCCCAATATCACACAGCCTTCCTCTTAAATCCTACCATCTACCCCGATACCCTTCGCCAATTCTGGACAAACGTCACTGTTCATACTGCAGAGAATGATGACTCGATCACTCTCCAGTCATTTGTCAACCAGAAGAAGGTGGTCATCACCTCTGAGATCATTCGCCAAACCCTAGACCTGAATGATGCCACCTATGTCACCAGATACCCCAAAGGCACCATTGATTTATCCTTTGTTAACCATGGCTATGAGGGTGACCTAAGTGCTACTACTATTCTGAAGAAGCACTTCCATGATGCTGAGCGTCTCATTTTCCATATGATCAATGTCTGTCTTGCCCCGAAAACATCTTCATGGGATCAAATGTCATCCAGGTGGCAACAGGTATTGTATTCTATCCTTGAACGCCAAAGCTTAAATTTTTCTGAAATAATATTTTTGGAATTAAAAGATCTAGCAATGAAACCTGTGGCTAATAGATGGATATTATATCCAAGGTTTCTTATGGCCATAATTCTAAATCAATTAAAATCTGATGGCCTTGTTGGCCTTGGAGTCCCTGCTATGGTAGTTTTGGCAGAAGTATACTCCAGGCACAACTCCAATCCCCAACTCAAAGAGGCTGTCAAACTGCTAAAACCCAAGCAGAGGGAACCCACAACCTCCACCTCCAGATCTAAAGTCCCCTCCCAACCAAAATCCAAGAAAACCAAAAAGGCTACTCAGGGAGTTGAGTCCCCTGATGATGCCCCTGCAGCACAAACACAGGATGAAACTACTAGCCTTAATCCCCTTGTAGTTTCAAAGACTCTACCAGCTGAAACCGCTCAGGTATCCTCTCAACAGGATCCTGATGCAACCAACATTGGGGAAACCACATTACTGGAATCTCTCTCACTTGAGAAGATTGCCATTGAAGAGCACCATTCACCCCAGGTGCAATCCTTTTCACCTGTATCTCCCATTGAAACCACCCCTACAAGCCCAACTGCAGTCATTGCACAAGTGCTGACTCAACTACATTCCTCTACCCCTCCCCAGAAACCTGTTAACACTGGGAAAACCTCAACAGCTGAGGGAGAGGATTATAATGTAGTTGACAACCCACAGCATAGGGATTACAAAGTTCAATCTCCCAATGTAGATGTGGAGACTAGAACATCTGGTGAGGCTACCTCTTCCCCTGTTTCTGCACATGAACAGGATGAAGCTGGTATCATCTCTAAGACCTTACCAGAGGCAACTGCCAATGAAGGACTTAATCCTGAGGCAGGAAGTCCCCAGTTCCAAGACAAAGGGGCACATGTGAATACTGATCTACACTCAGCACATGTTCATCCTGATTTACTCAGGAGGTCAGTTGATTCAGCTAAAACTGATGATGACCTGGGCTTTTTCTTTGAAGTTCTAGCCCAAAACACAATTCTTGAGGCTGAGGTATGCAGATTACAAGAACTGCTTGCCAAAATGTCTCAGGAATCAAGTCCATCTACCCCAATTCACCCACAGATGGCAGCTTCTGTTGAAGCTCTCCCAAACACTGAGCCACTCTCAACAACTCAGCCACCAGCCTCTGTTTCAGGCACCATTTCTCAGGGAGAGAAACCCTCTGAGCAAATGGTTGCTGCTTTTAAATCTTCCTTACCTCTCATCACTCCCATCATCACTACTATTGTCCATCAAACCATTGATGAGAGGATTTCCTCAAATCTTCAAACCCTTGTTGATGATGCTGTGTCCAAGAAACTTTCTGACATTCAAACCCCTGAACCCAATGCAACCAAAAAGGGGGAGTCTAGTCAGTGAAAGAAGATAAAAGAAAGAGAGTTGAGGAGGAAGTAGTCAAAGAGAAGGAAAAGAGATAATTACTTACAAGAGAAAGAAAAGTGCTGCTGAACAGACTGAAGATGAGAAGAAGTTGGAGGAAATGATCAAAGAAGCTGATGAGCAACACAGCAGATCCATGGATAAGATCATTGATCAGCTCTTCAGACAAGGCTTTGACACTGCCAAACTTGATTCTGAGATCAGAAGGCTAGAGATTCAGGAGATTGAAAATAGATGGGCAAGCTGCAATGAGAAAGAAAGGGAAAGATTGGAAGCTATGATCAGATTCTTATCAAAACACTTGGGAAGACCTATCATTGAAGTAAAGTCATGGTCTAGAGACAGTATTTTGGAGATAACCACCAAAATATGCTCTTCTGAAACCTTCAACAAAGGTTTGATCATAGAAGCTCTGGATGAAGCTGGTGCTGGGAAAAGGTCTGACATGGCTAAGTTATCCAAAGCCACCCTCACAACCAAAATAATAGAGCAGCCTTTACAATCTCCCTTACCAAAACAACCCTCAAAATCAACCTCACAACCTACAAAATAATCAACCTCACAACCCTCAAAACAACCAACCTCAAAACCCTCAAAACCAACTCCTTTACCCAAGAAACCCACTCAATCAACCACCAGTGATGCACCTAAGAGAAAGAGAAGGGTGTTGAGGATGGAAGAAGATGAAGAAGATGATGAGGAGGATAGTCTGCCAATCTCTGCTATGATTAAGATGAAGAAACCTAAGCTTAGGAGTCAACCAACAACAATCACTCCTGATACTCAAATGCAAATGGTTAAGGTGAAGATTGAAGAAGAAGAACAACAACAGAAACAACACGATGAGCAGCTGTTAAGGATGGTTGATAAGGAATTTCCTAAGTCCTCATCCATACAAGCTATGAAGAAACATGCTCAGAGGTTGTATGCTCTCAGATTCACTTTTCAGTATCAGAAAGAGAGAGTAAGGATTTGGCCTGACCCTAGAGTTAGTGACAGGATTCATAAGAAAAATATTCCAAGTAGATACAATGGCCAAGTGAGAAAGACTGTGGATGCTATGATAATGCTGGCCATTGTAGTGTCACCCTGGGAAATCCTTGATGATTTCAAGCGAGCTTACAAGACTAAGATGACCCCACAAACTTTGTTGGAAAACAAAATGGTGAAGAAGGGGTTAATTTACAAGAAGCTTGAAGAAATCAGAAGAAATGAGCTCCAGTTGTTACTTGAAGGTACTCATCCTGATGAGTTTGCTTACAGAGAAATAACAACTGTGGAGCTGAAGAATGGAAAGACTGTGAGATACTTGTCTGAGTACTATGGGCCTGAGTTCTTCTTTGAGAGTGAAGCTGAAGAACTCACAATTGAAGATAAAGTTGTTCTTCTAGAGGCCTATGTCAGAGAGTCTTACAGACTCATCATTGGGAAGTAGGTTTAATGATTGGGGTAACAGCTCTGTGTCCAAATTCCCCAAGACAGAGTTCCCATTCATCTTTTGCCAAACAAATTTTTGAAACCTCTTCCTGGCCTGAGCTTGACTTGGTGATTTCTGAGCTGATCCAGAAAATATGTCTGCCAATAAGTGGGACTTCAATAAGCTTAAAGGTTTTGGCTGCATTGGTTCAGGGGGAGTTTGTTGGACCAAAAGAACCAATGAGCCAGATCAGAAAAACCTTTAAGTCCCACAGACATCACAACAACTGAAAAGATCTACATCAGCTGAAGACAAAGTCTGAAGACAAAGTCTGAAGACAAAGTCTGAAGATAAAAGGCTAAAGACAAAGTCTGAAGACCAATTCTCAGAAGTTGTCTCAAACAGCTGAAGTGTTTCCTTTCAGTAGTTGTAATGTTTTTACTTTTCAGTAGTTTCCTTTTAGTAGTTTTATTATTGTAAAACATCTGAAGTTCTTACACTTCAGATGTTATAGTTTCAGTAGTTGTAATTTTGTTTTACACTTAGCTTTTTGTGAAGGTGTCCTCAGTTGTTGTGGACATCTTCAGTAGATTAGTTATTTTCAGTAGTTTGTTAAATCAGTTAGATGTCACTATCAAGTGACATCAGCTGACGTCACATTCCTTTATAAAAGGAATGTTGACCATTAGTGTGAATGAAAATATTCCATTAACAGAAACGTTCTCTCTCTATAATCGTCATAGTGTGATTGCTTATTCATACTTGTCTTGCTTGAATTTGATCTTATTTCTGTAATATTCCGCTGCAAATTCAAATCTAATTGATCAAACTAGATCCGATCCTATCAGTTAATGTGTTTTTGTTTTGATTATTAACTAATGTTTGATGTGTTACATGTCTAAATCAAGCAGATCCAAATTTTCAAAGGGACGAATATGATATTGCTCCCCTTCAGCAGGTCAAGACCCAACTAACCATGATTCTTGATCTGCAAGGGATCGTCAGGAGATTTGTGAGTTACACCCCTGAAGAGGGGGAAGTAATTCATGATCTTACAAATGAGCAACTGGCCGAAATGTTCAAGCTGAATCCTGATGAGATTATCAAGGATGCTCCAACTTTTGAGTCAACCAGTGACGACGAGCTGAACGACATTGATGAGATAGAGATCGAAGATGTCACTGCAAAACATTATCCAGAGTATACTGACCAGGAAGGAAATATGGTGCCCAACCTGGGTGATACGCTAGTCAGTGAAACATTTGAGATGCTAGATAAGTTGGAGCAAGAGTCCGAGAAGAGTGAGGAACAAGCCCAAGCCTCAGACGCCGATGTTAACATCAGAAAGGCAGAATAGGCTGCATGCTTTGAGAAGATCCGAGCCCAACGTGTTGTTCCTAAACCTAATGTCTACACCAAGCTCTACAAAGTGAAGAAACATCACAAGGTGTCAGGCAAGATTATCGCGTGGGCACATTTTGAGGATCTTAACGTATACGCGATAAAGAGAGAGAAGGGTATTGAGTACTTTAGATTCCCACATGATCTAAAGACTCTACCTGGTTTTGAGCTCAACCAGCTGGCCAAGCTGAAGCTGTTATATGCTGACCCGAGGAAGATGTCAGGCTGGTTTGAGGCTGCATTAAAGAAGGAGTACCACACCAGATGGGTCAATTTCAAACCTCAACAACCTACGAGGTGTAACCGAAGGTCTGAGGTTGATGCCATAACTGGAAAGCCGAGAATAGTGCTGAAGTGGAGTCCTCTGCGCACCATGTCCAAGATCCCTCTACGGGAAATGCCACAGGACTTCACTCCACACTTCAAATGGTGGTACTACTATTGGAGAACAGGAGAGGCAGTCATAGTCTTAAACAAAGAAGGAAAAATGGATACTATCAGGGTATTTGACCCAATGTGGCTCACTAACTTGTCTGCAAATGATGTCTACACATTATACAAGTGGCCACTATTCTATGACTCTCAAGATATTGTACAAGCTCTATAGTTCCAGAACGTTATAAGACTCTGCTTTGCATTTGAGATACACGTAGGAGTCACAAAAGAAGAGAAGTACAAAAAGTATGAGGAGGTAATGAAGAAGAAAGACATTAGATAGATTTAGGTCCAAGGAGGAGTTTGTTGATACATATGTACCTAGATGTGGATCTTAATGTAATATGTCTTGAATGTTTTACACTTATATAATGCTTGGGTTATTAATGAAATGAGAATGTTTGGTTGTGATTTATAATGTTTAATATTTCATTAATGAGTTGATATTGACTTGATTATATAGGTTGTTGATGCATGTATGTCCCTAGATCATGAGCTGTAATGTAATAAATCTTGTCTGTCTGATTATAATGTAATTGTAATGAAATGATATGAATTGGTTGTTACCTGTGATGTTTAATATTTCATTAATAAGTTGTGATTGAATTGATTGGGTTTATGAATGTTTGAATGATTGCACATTATGTTATATTAATTAAAACATTCAAACTTAACTTAATGAAGTTCTCATACGAATGGCCCATGCGAATGGACCACACGCATGAATAACTTCATACGATTGACTCAATTGCACGACTGAACCAGGAGACTGGATCAGTCGTATGAATTGACACATAAGATTGACTCAATCGCACGACTGAACACTAAGTCGTGCGGATGAATCAACCGCATGGTTCAATCGCACGACTGAACCATACTTATGGCCCAGTCGCACGATTGAACAATACTAA
Source organism: Flaveria ramosissima (assembly GCA_025215565.1). Classification (NCBI taxonomy): domain Eukaryota; kingdom Viridiplantae; phylum Streptophyta; class Magnoliopsida; order Asterales; family Asteraceae; genus Flaveria; species Flaveria ramosissima. The sequence goes on from CM046045.1 coordinate 53,335,334, forward strand.
CCTATAAATAGACCCAATTCGTGGGAAAACGTAAGCATTCATCCCATTACGATTCCAGACGTACCCTAGCCGTCCAGAAGCCTCCCAAATCGTTCTCCAAGTTCACAGAACACATCAGATCGGTTCCTAATCGATTTCTGACGTTGATTTCAATTCTTTATTGATTCATCGTGTGTTCTCACTGATTGGATCGCCAATCAAATAGGATTCCGCACTATTTGAGTTGGTTTAACACGCAATCACTAGGTATTTGTTCAAATACCAGGTCCTAACAAGTGGTATCAGAGCTTTGGCTCTTGATTTCGTGTTGATTCAATCAAGATTGCATAAAAGTTTGTGTTTTTGCACGAAAAACGCAATCTTTGGCATCAAAAGTGATCTTGGACGTTCCCTGCTCATCGAAGTTCAGTTTTCTACGGACTAGGCGATTAGGACTTGTGAAATTTCGAATTTTTACGGCTGAAACCCGTCAAACCTAGAAATTTTCGCAAAACAGCAGCTTCAGTCGCACGAGTGAACCATTCGCACGACTGGACTCCATTCGCACTGCTCATTCGCACGACTGGACCTAGTCGCACCTTCATTCGGCCGACTGAACCGTTCGTTCGTACAGCTCATTCGCACCTGATTCATTCGCACGACTGAACCATTCGCCCTATTCAGTCGCACGGTTGAACCAATCGCAGAGTTCATACGCACGATTAGACCATTCGCATCCTTCAGTCGCATCAGTTAAAGTTTATTTGATTAGATACTAAGTCTATTAGCCATGGAAGATTAGATGTCAGCCTTTACTGCTGGGAAGGACTCAAGGATTCAGAACCTGCTGTTGCTTGAGAGTGAGGTGGGTAATCACAATAAACCACCAAAGCTCTTGACTTTAGATGAGTTTCCCCACTGGAAACAACGTTTTGAGATCTACCTCAATGGAGTAGATCCTAATCTATGGGAAGCTATCGAGGTTGGTTATAGTACACCGGTGGGAGCTGATGGAGTTAAGTTAACGTTAAGCGGGATGACCGACGCACAGAAAGTAAAGTACAATGCAGAGAAAAGGGTTTATGCATTGATCACTCAGTCTATCCCCAAAGACATATTCCACCAGTATTCAGAGAACAAGCAGTCCAAGAAACTATGGGATGAGCTAGAGAAGAGATATGATGGGAATGCATCATTAAAGGCAATCAAGGCAAAGGAGTTAAAGAAGGAATTCGATAACTTCTCATCGATTGGTAATGAGAGTCTAGATGAAGTCATAGACAGATTCTACCACTTAATGAGCGAGTTGCATACACATGGAGTGGAAACGACTATGGAAGAGAAAGTAAGCAACTTCGCAGACGGATTGCCTGATAAGTGGGCATCATTGTGTCTAATCTTAGACAGAATGGAATGCTTGTAAAGCTGGATATAAATGACTTCATTCTCAAGCTGCGTGAAGAAGCACTAAGGATGAAGTATAGAGCACAGAAGTCTTCGTATACACAAAATCCAGCTTTATACAACGCCACGCCTCAAGCTAAGACATCTGGAGCACCTCTCCAGACTGCATTTGTGTCTAGCTCGTCAGGTCCTTCACATGCTTCTCCTTCTGGATCAGACACGTCAGGGTCGTCATGTACCCATATATTGGATCAGAAGCAAGTGCTACCAAATTGAGACCGAGAACCTCGGTAATGTGACCGTAGAAGTAGCTCGAGAGCATATGGATCTTTTAGCAGCAGTGGTTCATTCATATGATGGACTTGTTGCTGGGAAGATTGGAAACTGCCATCTGGCAGATGAGGACTACGAGCAGGTGGATGAAATGGAGCTTGAAAGGATGGATATAATGTGGGCCTTAGCTAGCGCTGTCCGACGGGCGAAGAAGTTTGTTAAGAAGACAGGACAGAACTTGATAGCTACTAAGGACACCACATTTGGCTTTGACAAGAGCAAAGTGACCTGCTTCAACTGTGGAGAGAAGGGGCACTTCAAGAGAGAATGTGTCAAGCCAAAGAAGACGGGTAATGGGAACCCGTTCTCATCCTTTACTCGCCAAGACAAGCAAGCTTCCAGTTCTACTTCATCAAACAAGGACCCAAAAGCCTTGACTGCTCATGATGATGAAGGACAGGATTGGAGTTTTAGGTTTGTCTCACCAGAATCTAACATTGCCAGTGTTGAAGATATTGATGATGATTCTGCGAGTGAAGGTGATCTAGCAGTTGAAATAGCGATGTCACACAGTGAAGAAACAACTGCAGCTGAGGTCAGTTACAAGCCAAAGGAGGAGACTTCCACGTCAGAAACAGAAAAGTCAGAATCACCAGAACCAGAGACGTCTGATGCTGCGTTGATGGCTAACTCCTCTGAAACAACACAGGTAAGTTCAACTGACCAAATGTTTAATAATCATGCTTGTTCTAACTGTGATATGTTTAGGAATAGCATTGATGAAAATTTGCTAGGTTATTAGATCACAATGATAACTTAGTAAAAGATTTACAACTATGCACTGAGGCCAATAGAGTTCTAAAACAAATGAGCATAGTTATAAAGAAAAGATAGACCTATTGACAAAACAGCTTAGGGAAACCGAAGTAGTTGCCTTTAACCAAGCAAATGACATTAGGTACTATCTAAACTCCCTAGAGGACACTAAGAAGCAAAAAGCAGTTCTAGAAGTAGAAGTTAATTCCTTAAAACAGAAACTGCATAGTTGGACTAGTTCTTCACACATAGTTCAACACTTAGTGAGAGAAAGGAATAACGGGGAGGGATTAGGCTACAAAGTGGTTCCATCACCACCTGAGACCTTGATGAACACCAAGTCTAAACCAGTAAACAACAACCCCATCAAGGATCATGTGGTGACCACTCCTCTTGTTACTGATCCAGACACATCATGTTCATCTACTGAATCTGGACAGAAACAAAAGGAGGCCACTTCAAAGGCAAAGGGTAAATTGCCTTGTGTTAATCTGGAAAATGAATTTGAAAAAGTTAACTTAAAGTCAGGGTCAAACAGAGTCAAATCAGAACCTAAAAGGAGTTCAAACGTTAATTTTTCACATGCTACAAGTCAAAAACCAGTTAACCAAAATTGGAACAGTTAACAGGTTAAAACAGTTAAATTTGTTAAACCAGAGAAAACATCAAACATGCAAGAGTCAAAACCTAAAGTGATTGATGTTACTAGAGTGTCACGCATTTCTCCACAAAGAAAGTCTACTCATAAAGTTGATAACAGATCATGCTACAACTGTGGAGAATGTGGACACATTGCTTCCTATTGTCCTTTCTATCAGACACCTAGGAAGAAGATTGATCTTCAGGACTCTAGACCTAGGTCTTCTAAGAGGAGTTCTCTAACTCCACCTAGAAGATCTAGTGAACCTAAAGTCCAACCTGTAAGCCAGACGACTGTTTATCATAAACAGGCATTGCACAAATCTGGCTTATGGAAAGAGAAGTCATCCTGTGTGTCTGATACTGATGACAAGAAGGAATCTGAGCTACCTTCACCCTCTAAGGGTCAATTGGTAGTGTTTATGATGTGTGATGCCTCTGGGAAACCCAAGACAGTAAAGGCTTGGGTTCCTAACCTAAACTAATACATTTACTTGATATGTGCAGGGTGTTCGGTATAGCGCTGAGACTAACACGTGGATTATATACAGCGGAGCATCCAGGCACATGACAGGAAATAGAGCCCTTTATCAAACGTCAAACTAATAAAAGGAGGGCATGTTTCCTTTGCAGGAAACAAGGGAGGATACATCACAGCACAGGGAGAAGTAGGAAATCAGAAAGTTAAGTTTGATAAGGTTGAGCCAAAATATGTCAGTGAGGCACTAAATGATGAGGCGTGGGTGAGTGCCATGCAAGAAGAACTTCTGCAGTTTAAGAAGTTAGGTGTATGGACTCTGGTTGATAGACCTAAAGGTGCTAAAGTCATAGGCACTAAATGGGTACTAAAATGCAAGAAGGATGACCAAGGGTCATTATCAGGAACAAAGCTCGACTGGTGGTTCAAGGTTTTCGCCAAGTCGAGGGAATTGACTATAATGAGGTGTTTGCACCCGTGGCAAGGATGGAAGCTATTCGTATCTTCCTTGCCTATGCATCGTACATGAAGATCAAAGTCTACCAATTAGATGTAAAAAAGTGCATTCCTTCATGGGGAAATAAGGGAAACAGTATATGTAAGTCAACCCGAGGGTTTTGAAGATCCTTATCATCGGGATAGAGTTTACAAGCTCGACAAAGCTTTATATGGGCTTCATCAAGCTCCTCGAGCTTGGTATGAGAAACTCTCAACTCATCTTGTGAAACACGGCTTTCGCAGGGGAGTAATTGACTGTACACTGTTTATTAAAGAAAAGGATGGCGACCTACTGCTTGTACAGATATATGTTGATGACATAATCTTCGGGTCAAAGAACGAAGAGTTATGTAAAGAGTTGAAGCAGTAATGAAGAAAGAGTTTGAGATGAGTGCTATGGGGGAGATGAAGTTCTTTCTCGGGTTACAGGTGGATCAAACACCTAATGGAATCTTTCTACATCAGACCAAGTATGTAGGAGACATTCTCAGTCGCTTTGACATGGAGAATGCTTCTGCTGCTGGGACTCCACTTGCTACGAATCATGATATAGCACCTGATGAGAATGGAGATCTAGTAGATGCCACTATGTACCGAGGAATGATCGGATCCCTCATGTATCTCACTGCCTCAAGACCTGATATTATGTATGCTACATGTCTATGTTCAAGATATCAGGCTAAACCAAAGGTCAACCATCTGATCGGGGTCAAGAGGATTTTTCGTTATCTGAAGGGTACACCCACACTTGGATTGTGGTATCCTCATGATGATGACTTTGAGCTTACCGCGTATAGTGACTCGGACTACGGGGGCTGCAAGATGAACTACAAGTCTACATCAGCAGGGTGTCAATTCTTTGGGAGAAGATTAGTTACCTGGCAGTGTAAGAAGCAGACATCGGTTGCATTGTCAACCTGTGAAGCCGAATATGTTGCTGCTGCAAGTTGCTGTTCACAAATCATCTGGATTCAACAGCAAATGCGGGATTACGGTTTAAAATTCTCATCTACTCCTATTTTTGTTGATAACTCTGCTGCAATTGCAGTAACTAAAAATCCGGTCCAACATCCTAAGACCAAACACATCGGTATTAAATACCATTTCATAAGAGATTGCTTTGAAAAGAACTTAATTGATGTGGTTAAAATTAATACTGATTTTCAACGCGCTGACCTCTATACTAAAGCCTTTGATAAACCACGTTTTCAATATTTATTAGAGGTCAACGGCGTTAAAAAGAAAAGTGAGGTAATTCCTGATGATGACAATGTGTAGTCCGATGTAGTTTAGTTAAATTTATTTTATTTATTTGATTTATCTATTTGATTTTATTTTATTTAAACTCATGTTATTTGCTGTTTATTAAAATCCTAAAATAATTAAACCAGAAATGATTTTAGTATTTTAGGGGGAGAATATGTCAGCAAGTTAACATTAAAAAAAATGAGGGAGAAGGAGTAGCTAGCTGAAATAAGGTAGATTGTGTCTGTGATACCGATTCAATACCTTTGGAAAATGATAGTACACAGGAACAAATCAAGAGGGACTTTAAAAGTTAAGTTTTGGAAAGATGCAAAGTTCAAAGTATAAATCTGTGTAGTCTAAGCAATACAAAAAGGGAAGATGATAGAAAACTGGCAACTCCTAAGGTGACACAAAGAAAGTAGACTTAGAGGCTGCTAGACCATATATGATATGTTGGTAGATTCAACACAATAGACAAATAGACCTGATTGGTGATCTCAAGATAAAACTAAGTTGTTCAACTGACTGTGGGCTTCCATCTTATCACTGGTTAACACAATCAACAATATTCCAATAAGGGGTAATGAGCAATTAAACGCCACAAATGTGTGCGGATGACCATAATTAGAGCAAAGCAAGAAAAAATTGAAAGACAAATGCAATAAAGCTAATGACTTATGTTGTTGGTGCATTTTGTGCAAAATAAAATAAGCTGCTCTAACAAGGAGATAGGTTATGTGCCTCTCTGCTGTGCGATGGCACTGACCTGAGGATAAGCATAACCTAGATATTCTAGAATTCATTGTTGTTTGCCGCCTCTCTGCTGTGCGATGGCACTGACCTGAGGACAGGCTTCTCTTTGAAAGCTCTAAGAATAGTCTCTTCTTGTAATAATACCCGTAGACCGCTCAAAAGCTCCTGAGAATGTTGATTACCATATAAGTGTGGGATCCACAAATGTTAGTTGAAATAATTAAACCTAAATAAGTCACCAGTCTGTGTCAAAAGTCTGTGTATGGATTTAAGTGGACAAACATACTGACAATCATTGTGGCTACATTCTCAAAGGTTCAAATCAATGTGAAAATCTAAGAGTTTCAGTATGATTTCCTTATGTTGCTAACGACTCTGGATGAACACCGAGAACTTGAGCATCAAAAGGTTTAATAACTAGTCCCAAATGATTTGAATTGCCTGTATGATTCCAAAAATTGAATTGGTCCAGATATGATCAATCTAAGTTGAAGCTATCTATCCCGAACCAAATCCCGTAGATATCAATCTCTGGATTTATCTCTCACAAAAAGCCAAAAATATGTCTGTTTATGTAATTAGTTTAAAGTCTTAAATTAGTTAGTCGTTTTAAGTTTTAATTTGAGTCAAGTGTCGGGCTACATCAGGAAAATCAGAAGGAATCAACTCACTAAAAAGGTCATGTCTGAGATGACCATATGTGCTTTGAAAGGTTAAATCAGTCACGTCTGAGGTGACAAAGTGTTTTTAAAAGGGTCACGTCTGAGGTGACCAAAGTGGTTAAAAGGATCACGTCTGAGGTGATCAAAGTGTTTTCAAGATAAAAGGATCATGTCTGAGATGATCAAAGGCTCATAATGTTGATTTAATTAATCTAAAAGAGTTTAAATGTAAATTGGTAAAAATGGCAGAAAATTAACTAAGTATGACCCATTCGCACGAATGGACCATACGTATGGACTAACCATACGAATGAAGTCCATTCGCACGAATGAACTATGAGTATGGACCATCCAACCGAATGGCCCATACGATTAGTCCAGTCGGAGGCTTAAGTGCGAACGAGTGAGTCAGTCGCACGACTGAACTTCAGTCGGACGACTGGAGAAGGGCGACTGACCCAATCGCACGACTGAGTCCCACTCGCACGACTGAAAGGTGCGTATGAACTCAGTCGCACGATTGGAACTAGGGTTAGTATAAATAGAAGAGGAGTCGGTCGCAGACACTCATCACCCTCAAAGAAACCCTAATTCGCACGACTAAAGTCACTCTGCCAAAATTTCGTTTGATCTCCTTAAAACCTTCGTTTCTTGCATACTGATCATTTACTTCGATTCTACAGGTAATTTGCGACAAAGAAACATCAACACATCGTTCAATTCGACTCTGAATCGGGATAATCAGACCCGTTAGACAACTATGACCTGTGTGACAAAATGACCTAACTAAATGACTCAAGTTAATGAAATTAAAGATGTTAGGTGTTACACTAATGGGTTGCGAGTCTAATAAACCAAAACACGAAGTCTAAAACTCAAAGTTGGTGAAAAAGCAAATTTGAATTGAACGGACAGGAGGTCATACGACTGGACAAGCGGATGAACTTCAGTCGCACGACTGAAGGGAGCGATTCACTTAACCGCACGACTGAACCATGCGAATGAGACTCAGTCGCACGACTGGTGTAACCGCATAAGAGTACATGCGCATGAGTCCAGTCGCACACTCAGTCGTGCGCATGAGGTCATTCGCACGTCTGAACCTCAATCGCATGATTCAGTCGCACGACTGTCTTCAGTCGTACAACCTCAATCGCATGACAGATAGTTTTCATTCAAAGTCTAAGTGTTGCATTATACTCTTAGCCAACGGAACTAATGTTTATATTATTATGTGTTACAGATGGCGAGTCGATGGAACATGAGCACCAAGCACAACATATGTGCTCATCTGGATTTGACATCCAGGAACGCAGCTGACTTCACAGGCATTATTACATTTCTGCTGAGATCCAGGATCGCTCATGCTATATCTACACCATGCACACCATACAGATCAGTGCAGCAGGCCTTCTGGGAAGGCGCGTCTGTTGATAGATCCACTGAGCCTCATTGCATCAGGAGTTCGATTTTTGGTGAGGCTATCACTATATCAGAGGAGGATCTGAGGATTGTACTACAGTTTGGGGATGATGCTGATTGTCCTACTCGTCTACACCCCCTCACTGTTAGAGGATGTTTCATGAGAGCCAAGTACTCTGGGGACATCAATGCTGGGGTACTCAACAAGAGTAACCTCTGTCCCCAGTTTAAGTATCTTGCGCACGTGCTGCTAAAGTGTATAGCTTCCAGGAAGGGAGGTTTTGATGAGCTTTCCGACCAGATCCAGAACGCGTATGCTGCGTTGGTGCTGAACCACCCGTTCAGCTTCTCCAAGATGATATTCACCTACCTGGTGGAGAACATCGAGGGGAAAGGGAAGGAAGGCTTCTGTATGTACCCCAGATTTATACAGATGATCATTGACCAGAAGCTTCCCTCCCTGCCGAAGGAGAAGGAGGATGCTGTTGTTCTTGAGGTTATGGACGACACTACACTCGGCCGGATGAAGGTATACAGGGGGAAGCAGGTGAAGCCCCCTGTCAGGAGGTTGTTTGGGCATCTGGCCCGTGCTGATTATGTGGCGCCAGCCAAGAGAAAGTGGCGCCACGATGACAGTGATTCGGATGTTGAGCATATTGCTATACCAGATACTGACTCTGATGATGATGATAGCGGCGACGCCGGGGATGATATGCCTGCTCCATCTAGAGGCACTGATTCAGACGTTATTCCCCCGGGGTCAGCCACTGCCGGAGAGGTCGCTGAGATGGCCGGTTTCCATCAAGAGTTTGTGGCTGGTGATCTAGAGGAGGAGGAGTCAGATGAGGAGCCCCTCACCAGGACTGTGGGAAGTAAAGTTGTTCCCACAGACCACGGGCTTAGGGTGGTTGGTGAACACCCTCGGGACTCCTCAGAGAGAGAGACTGACCCGAACTATGTTCCGGGCTCAGTGGGCAGAGCTGCAGGGGGAGCATCCACTTCCACCGGGACTAGGAGGAAGCGGATGGCTCAACCCCATGGATTGAAGAAGAAGAAGCGTCGCCTGACCTTCGTCACTACTGCTGCCACTACTTCCGCCACCACAGCTACCACTACCACCACTACTGACATACCACCCATCACCACAGCCACCACATCCACTACTCCCACTACCACATCCACCACCTTACCTACCACCACTGTATCCTTCCCATCCACCACCAGACCATTCACACCTACTTCACCAGCATCAGCCCACCGACCCATATTCACCACTGCCACTGCCACCACCACCACACATCATGCTGGACCCTCAGCCCAGCCTCCACATGCTTATGGATTTACTCTACCTCACATCAGGGTAGAGGAGCAGCTCTCAGCGCTTAACCGTATGGTGATGCGTCTGCTTGCTGCAGATGAGGAGAAGGCGGCGCAGATCCGCCAGCTGACCGACCTGACTGCTGCCCAGTCTCAGCAAATGGCAGAGCAGGCTCGGGTGATCGACCAGCAGAGAGTCGAGGTGTCCCAACTCCAGGACATGCAGGCTCAGTCCGTCAAACGTATAGAGGAGTTGGAGACGACCAACAAGACGATTATGCTGAGGCTAAAGGGGTCGAAGGATGAGCCCCTGAAGCTAAAGGAAGGTGACGGGGATGATGGAGATGATGATGATGAAGATGATGATGATGATGAGGAAGATGATGATGATGAGGAGACTGAGGAAGACAGGACAGAAGGCCGTGATGATGATGACGAAGCAGAAGGAGGGGATGCGGCTGCATCGGCCTCTGCTTCAGGTCAAGAGCGGAGATCTAAGCATCGACAGGACCAGTCATCCACTACTTCTGCTCCTCCGAGCGACACGCCCCAGATTCAAGACAAAAGTACTGATTAGATGTCTTATGTATTTATTTATTTTGTACTTGAATCATGTAATGAAAAACAAGTGTGTTAAATGTTTATATATTAAGTTAATATAAGTCTGTTTGATTAATTACTAATGGTTTATGTGTTGAATGTTTATATCAAACAGATCCAAACTTTCAAAGGGATGAGTTTGACTTTGCTCCCCTTCAAATGGTCAAGACTCAATTAACCATGATTCTTGACCTACAAGGGATAGTGAGACGGTCTGTGAGTTATACCCCTGAAGAAGGGGAAATAATTCATGACCTATCTGATGAGCAACTGGCAGAGATGTTCAGACTCAATCCCGATGAAATAGTCAAGGACGCTCCAACAGTTGATTCAACCAGTGATGAGGAACTTAATGACATTGATGAAGTTGAGGTTGAAGACATTACTGCAGAAGAGTACCCTCAGTATGCTGACGCCGAGGGAAATGTGGTCCCCAATCTGGGTGAATCCCTAGTCAGTGATACGTTTGAGGTACTAGACAAGATGGAGCAGGAAACGGAAAAGACTGAAGGAACAGCCCAAGCCTCCAATGATGATGTAGACATTCGCAAGGCTGAGTGGGCTGCCTGTTTTGAAGAAGTAAGAGCCCAGCGTGCTGCACCAAAGAGAGATGCCTACACCAAGCTCTACAGAGTCAAGAAACACCATAAGGTGTCAGGCAGGATTATCTCATGGGCTTATTTTGATGACCTTAACGCGTATGCAGTTAAGAGGGAGCAGGGCATAGAGTACTTCAGGTTTCCACATGATCTGAAGACTCTACCTGGTTTTGAGCTCAACCAGCTGGCTAAACTAAAGCTGCTGTATGCTGACCCAAGAAAGATGTCAGGCTGGTTTGAGGCTGCCCTGAAGAAGGAGTACCACACCAGATGGGTTAACTTCAGACCACAACAGCCTACGAGGTATATAAGAAGGTCTGAGGTTGATGCCATTACTGGCAAACCCAAGATTGTGCTGAAGTGGAGTCCCCCGCGCACTATGTCGAGAATCCCTCTCAGGGAAATGCCACAGGACTTCACTCCACACTTCAAATGGTGGTACTATGATTGGAGAACCGCTGAAGCTGTCATAGTTCTGAATAAAGAGGGCCAAATGGATACTATCAGGGTATTCGACCCGATGTGGCTAACCAACTTGTCTGCTAATGATGTCTACACATTATACAAGTGGCCACTGTTCTATGACACACAGGACATTGTACAAGCCCTCCAGTTCCAAAATGTTATACGACTTTGCTTTGCGTTCGAGATACACGCAGGAGTCACTAAAGAGGAGAAGTACAAAAAGTATAAGGAGGTGATGCAGAAGACAAGAGATTAGATAGATCTAGGTCCAAGGGGGAGTTTGTTGATGCATGTATGTCCCTAGATCATGAGCTGTAATGTAATAAATCTTGTCTGTCTGATTATAATGTAATTGTAATGAAATGATATGAATTGGTTGTTACCTGTGATGTTTAATATTTCATTAATAAGTTGTGATTGAATTGATTGGGTTTATGAATGTTTGAATGATTGCACATTATGTTATATTAATTAAAACATTCAAACTTAACTTAATGAAGTTCTCATGCGAATGGCCCATGCGAATGGACCACACGCATGAATAACTTCATACGATTGACTCAATGCACGACTGAACCAGGAGACTGGATCAGTCGTATGATTGACACATAAGATTGACTCAATCGCACGACTGAACACTCAGTCGTGCGGATGAATCAACCGCATGGTTCAATCGCACGACTGAACCATACTTATGGCCCAGTCGCACGATTGAACAATACTAACCTATAAATAGACCCAATTCGTGGGAAAACGTAAGCATTCATCCCATTACGATTCCAGACGTACCCTAGCCGTCCAGAAGCCTCCCAAATCGTTCTCCAAGTTCACAGAACACATCAGATCGGTTCCTAATCGATTTCTGACGTTGATTTCAATTCTTTATTGATTCATCGTGTGTTCTCACTGATTGGATCGCCAATCAAATAGGATTCCGCACTATTTGAGTTGGTTTAACACGCAATCACTAGGTATTTCGTTCAAATACCAGGTCCTAACATAGGTTTGTGATTGTTTGAATTGATACACATAATGTTATATTAATGAATTCATTCAAACTTGTTTAAGTGAAGTTCACATGCATCCGACTGGACCATGCGCCCCAACAGTGGTCATGCGTCCGAATGGCTATGCGACTGAGTGTCCATGCGCCTAAATAGTCCATACGCCTGAACAACTTCATGCGACTGACTCAGCCGCATGACTGAACACTCAGTCGTGCGAATGGATCAACCGCATGGCTCAATCGCACGAATGAACCATGCTAATGGTTCAGTCGCAAGAATGAGCAACCCTAACCTATAAATACCACCTAATTCGTGGAAAAACAAAAGACTCATATTACTTCGACTCCAGACGTACCCTAGCCGTCCAGAAACCTCCAAGAACCTGTTCCAAGTTCACAGATCGCATTAGATCGGTTCTAGATCGTTCTTAAGGTTTAGATTCAATTGATAATTGATTCGACATGCGTTCTCACTGATTGGATCGCCAATCAAATAGGATTCCGCACTATTTGAGTTGGTATACACGTTAATCAGTTAGTATTTCATGCAATACACGATCTTAACACAACATCAACTGAACAACAAACTGTTGTTGTTGCTCAAGAAGTTGACTGGAGCTTCATGGTGCAAGATATGACCCCTGCTCAAGCACTCATGGCTGGAACTGATGATAGCAAGGTATATGAACATCTTTGTACTACAGCATGTATTGCTAAAGTCAAACTGTATCAGGACTATAACATGGAAATCAAATCTTAAAATCTGATTTTAGAAGGGTAGAGTCTGACTATAAAATGAAAATTGAAGAGTTAAAGAAAATTGTATCCTCTTTAAAACATGAACGCTTCAATTATAGGGCTCAAATCAATGATTTAATTTCCAAGTTAACTGAGGCTCAAGCCCAGCTAGTCATAGCTAAGGCTAAAGCAAAGAAGTATTCTATTGAAGAGCATAACTTTAAAACCATTCTTGCATCATCCTCCCACTCAAGGATAAGTTATCAAAACAAAGGTGGGTTGGGAACCAATGAAATTGCTCCACCATATTCTTATGAGTCTATAAGACAACCAAGATGTGGTACTGAAGAGCAAGAGGTTCCATCTGCTGACCCCTTATCTCATGAGAAGAAGAATGATGTAATTATGAGAACCATTATAGGGAAGGATCAGGTAAAAAAACCAATCTTCACCAATGATGATCAACCTCTGATCACCAAAGCCAGAAGAAATAAAGCTAAGGCAGCCAGGAAAACTGCCAAAAAAGTAGTTGAGTCCAAGATGAAGATAGACCCAAAGCAAACAGGTGTGTTTATCTCAGCTAGATTCCAAGTGGTTGGAAGTTATGATCCAGGATAAGAGTATAGTATCAGCACTCCCGTCCAGCTGAAGGATCAGAAACTAAAAGGGAAGACTGTTGATAATGAAAAGAAGTGCAAGAAACAACAGTCATCACACCCCATGAAGAATAACATTGAATGCATAATGTGTGCTGCATAACCACATGGCTAAAGATTGTTACTACAATCCTGCAAGCACACATTATGCAAATAATGTTAAGAAAGAAGAAGTCAGGGAGGGTTTCACATTTAAGGACATCTTGTTTCCGAAGCCAAATTGCTTTTGGAAGAAACTCATTCTTCCGAAAGGAAAATAGCTTTGGAAGACAAGTCAAAGAAAATTCAAAAGAACAAAAGAATTCCTTTGAAACCTTCCGAAAAGAATACTACTTTGGAAGAAAAGGTGGTGAAAGTCTATTCCGAGAAGAAAGAAGCCTCGGAAGAAAGCCATGCTACTCAAGCTTCATCAAGCTCATCTACATTGATCAACCAAAGGATGGAATGGAAGATCAGAGAAGATGTTGCAGCCCAAACCTCTTCTTCCCAAACCACAATTGAACCCCCATGCATACATTATGGTTCAATTATGTTATCCACATTGGAAGAGCCCAAGATCAACAAGGTTTGGGTTTCCAATAGTAACTAAGTTTTTCACCTTATGTGCAGGGACATCCACATGACAAAAATAGAAATGCATGGATTCTGGACAGTGGATATTCCAGGCACATGACAGGAAACATATCTCTTCTTCAACAATTTTAATATTTTGATGGAGGACCAGTTCAGTTTGGAGGTGAAACCAGATGATACATTTATGGCAGAGGTAGTGTATCCAACGGCAAGTTAAGAGTCGACAAAGTAAACTTTGTCAAACAGCTTGAACACAATCTTTTAAGTGTTTCTCAATTCTGTGACCAAAAGCACCAAATGCTTTTCACAGAACATGAGTGCATTATCCTCAAACCTGGGATCACAATTCCTCAGGAATTTGTGCTTCTTATATCTCCCAGGAAAGGGGATATGTACAAGCTAGATATGAACAATGCTTCCCCATTGGGTGAAGGATCATGCTTTCTTTCCAAAGCTGATGGTGATGAGTCAACTCTGTGGCATAAAGGAATGTGTCATGTAAATTTTAAAACCGTGAATAAATTGGTTAAAATAACTTTTTACATGGTTTGCCTAAAAAGGAATTTTTCTGCAAAGATAAATGTGTTGCATGTCTGAAAGAAAAGCAACATAGAGCATCTCATAAATCCATAGTAGTTAACTCTATAACCACTCCATTACATTTATTGCACATGGATCTATTTGGTCCCACAAGTATAATGAGCATTGGAAGGAAATCATACTGTCTTGTGATTGTTGATGATTTTACTAAATTCACATGGGTATTCTTTTTAAGAACTAAGATGAAATTGTTAAAACTTTAAAATCTTTTATTCTTAAAATAGAAAATCAAATTGATCACAAGGTTAAGATTATTAGAAGTGATAATCAAGTTCTTGAATCATTCTGTAACTCAAAAGATTGCCAGACAGTATAGTGCTCCTGGAAATCCTCAATAAAATGGTGTTGCTGAGAGGAGAAATAGGACACTTATTAAGGCTGCTAGGACTATGTTAGCTGATTCAAAACTGCCTTTAACATTTGGGCAGAGGCAGTCCGCACTGCATGCTATGTGCAGAACATAGTTCTTATAGTTAAGCCCCATGGAAAAACCCCTTATGAGCTATGGAACAAGAGACCACCGTTCATTGGTTTTCTGTAAGTCCTTTGGCAGCAAGTGTACCATACTTAACACAAAGGACAACTTGGCAAAATTTGCTGAAAAGTCGGATGATGCTATCTTTGTTGGATATTCCTCCAGTTCTATTGCTTATAGAGTTTATACTATCAAAAATCAACAATTTGAGGAATCATCCAACATTGTTGTTAATGAGCACACTTCTTGTGTTAGGGGAAATGGTCCTAATCATATCTTTATTTAGAATTGTTTCCAAACTATTATAAACCTTCTTGTGAGAATGTTTCAGCTAGAACAGGAACTCAAAATGACTCAGATGATCATCAACTGTTTGAGTTACCCAGACCTCTTCCAAGTTTTCCAAGAATTGCTAAAAATCAAGCTCACATCAGTAGTAAATCTGAAAGCATGACTATCTCAGGGATGAGTGGAGCTTCAACCAGTTGTCAAAAAAGTGAGCCTCAAAACTCATCAAGTGACAAGTCAAACACTGCATAACACCAAGCTAATGGATGCAGCAAGCAGGAGGAACATGCAACTGTTAATGTTGCTCCACATCAAAATGCTGCTGATGTTTTCTCTCCTTCATTCAATCAGTCCTCATTGAATGAATGTGAGACCTGCAGGACCGTTTAAGGGCTGGTCACTTACAACACAACAACACAATGAGTAGAGAGCTTTAGAACACTTAACAGATCAAATAGGGAACTGGTAACTTATTATGTTTGATACTAAGAACACAAGTAAATATGAGACAGAACAAGATGCAAACAACACAAGTATATGGTTTTCAAGAATGTTGTATATTGCTCTCAAGTTCTTTTACAAGTATTACAAAGCATGAAAGAAAGTTACAAGGACCTGAGATACTTTATACTACATCCTACAGCCGGCCATACTTAGAAGGCCAGCTGGAAACATTTGAACTAGACAACAAAATCAAATGTAGAGTCAAAAGGCAGATTGCCTTTTGACTAGTGACTATGACATGTCATAGCTCACATCCTAATATATTACAAAAAGGATAAAAGTACATAAAGTAGAAAGCACAGACTCAAAACCTCAATGTACAGTTACCAAAAACATGGACCTTTTCACCAACTCATGTAAGTTGGTGACTGAACAGAGTTGCAGCGGAAAGGTGGTCCAGCTTTATGGTAAAGTACATCAGATAAATCATGTGTTTAGTAGTCTTCAGAAGAAATCTGTCTTCACTTCTTGGCTTCGAAAGACTTTGTCTTTGAAGCTTCGAAAGACTTCACTTTTGGCTTTGGAAGATGTTGGTCTTGGCTTCAGAAGATTTTACACTTAGAGTATTTTCTAGTGCATGGTGTAAAACTTCCAAAGCATTTCTACTCTGCACTTCAGTGCATGCATACAGGAAGGACTTTGAATGTTTTAGATGCATCAGCCTTATATGAAACCTTACAAGACCTCAGCTGGTCCAAGTGTTCAAAATCTTGAGCAAAACTGTTCCAATATAGATAAATTGGATGTGATCCCGAGGCTCAGGATTCACAACACTCACCCAGTTGAGAACATCATTGGAGATGTTTCTGAAGGTGTGAGAACAATAGGACGAACTTATAATGGGAATGTTTGTTTGTACTCATGCTTCCTCTCACAGATGGAACCAAGGAAGGTAGAAGAAGCTTTGAAGGATAGTAGTTGGGTTGAATCAATGCAAGAGGAGTTGCTTCAATTCAAAAGACACAAGGTTTAAAACCTATGTCCACTACCATCTGGTCAAGTACCCATTAACATAAAGTGGGTATTCAGAAACAAAAAAATGATAGAGGCTTGATTATCAAGAACAAGGCAAGACTGGTAGTTCAAGGATACACTCAAGAAGAAGGAATTGATTACACTGATGTCTTTGCATCCGTTGCAAGACTGGAGGCATTGATGATCTTTCTTGCTTATGCAGCATCCAAGAATTTTACAGTTTATCAGCTTGATGTCAAGTGTGCTTTTTCTATATGGGGATATAGACAGAGAAGTCTATATGTGCCAACCTCAAGGATTTGAAGACTCACAACATCCCAACTACATGTGCAAATTGGACCAAAGCTCTTTATGGGCTACACCAAGCACCTAGGCTGTGGTATGAGACCTTGTCTCAGTTTCTCCTGAAGAATGGTTACACCAGAGGTACCATTGATAAGACATTATTCATAAGGAAGATTAGAAAGACATTTTGCTAGTACAAGTCTATGTTGATGACATCATATTTGGTTCTTCAAATGACCAAATGTGTAAAGACTTTGAAAGCATTATAAAGAAGAAGTTTGAGATGAGTTCCATGGGAAAAATAGACTTTTTCCTTGGAATTTAGGTGAAGCAGATGAAAGATGGGTTCTTTATCAATCAATCTAAATATGTCAATGATATTTTAAAAAGATTTGAAATGAAGGATTGCAAGCCAGCAATGACACCCATACCCAGAAATCATAATCTTTGTCCTGACTCTAAGGGGGAGGATACTGATCAACATCAGTATAGGGCAATTATTGGATCTCTGATGTATCTCACAGCAAGTAGACCTGATATTATGTTTGCAACCTGCATTTGTGCAAGATATCAGACTGCCTTAAAGGTGTCTGACCTAGTTGCTGCCAAGAGAATCCTTCGATACCTTAAAGGAGCTTCCAAGCTGGGTCTCTCGTATCCTAGGAATCAAGATTTTAATCTCTATGGCTACGCTGATAGTGACTATGGTGGTTGCAATATCAACAAGAAATCAACATCAGGAGGATGTCAATTTCTTGGTGGAAGGAGAATCTCCTTGCAATGCAAGAAGCAATCCTGTGTCTCAACATCAACTGCTGAAGCTGAATATATTGTTGCTGCTAGTTGTTGTGCTCAGCTGCTATGGATTCAAAATCAGATGTTGGATTATGGCTTCAATTTCATGGAGACTCCTATCCATATTGACAACAAGAGTGCCATTTCCATTACAGAAAATTTGGTCAAGCACTCAAAGACAAAGCACATTGACATTAGGTATCATTTTATTAGAGATATTCATGAGAAAATCTGATCAAACTAGTCAAAGTTGACACAAGTGAATAATATGCTGATTTGTTCAGCAAAGCATTTGATGAACAAAGGTGTAAATATCTTATCACAGCTGTTGGGATGATAAACATGACTAGCTTATCTCTTATGTAAAACCTTTTCTATATGTGTTTTGTCTATGTCATACAAGCTAATCCCTGTTACAAAAGGTATTTCTTTCAAATTTACTAAGTATGAGCTCTTCCAAAGAGAAACTTTCCCTCGGAAGATATTCTATGCATCTTCCGAAGGAAACCTTTTCTAAGTTTGTATTATCTTTAGAAAGGTTTTAACCCTCTAAAGAACATTTGATGTTTCATCAAATCTATTTCGGAAGTGATAAAACTTCTTCATTCAGAAGACTTTCTTACTCTTGGAAGTAGAATTATCTTACCTTCGGAAGTAAGTTAGGCTTCGAAAGACATTATACTCGAAAGACTCATATTGTGTGACAGCCGGCAAATTTCAGGTCAATACCAGGACCGACTTAGTCATAATTTGGCATATTATACACGAGTTTCAACCTACTTCTATCCATTTAAGGTCATTTCATGCATTGCAAAATTTCATGCATAATATTTCATGCATCGGTAATTCGGCGTAATTACCATTTTTACACGCGATACAAGCACACACGAACGCTGGTGATAATTAATATATATATGTATCAATAATTACTTTAAAGTGTTTCAAAGTATTTTAGATTCCATTGTTTTAAGGTATTTTAGATTCCAAATTAAATACATTGGAAAAACTCAAAGTTATACCTAATCGCGTAAATTGATATTTTACCCGGAACGAATTCTTTTAACGCAAGTACTAAATACATGATGTATCATTAACATACCATCAATATTAAATGATATGATATTATACAAGTACTTATAAATTTTTAATGTATTTTAAAAAGTAAAGAGTAAAAATATGAAAATATGTAAATTACTAATAGTACAGCAAATACCACCCAAATACCCAATACTACTCAAAAGTTGAAAAATAAAACCCTTCCACCATCACCTAGCCGTCCACCACCTCACCCCCTCAATTCTTCCTCCTTTCAAGAAAAAAGCAAAGAAAAGACCTTACCAAGTTGGTTGACTTTGGTAAATTTGAGGATTTCCCTTTTGGTGATTATCTTTTTGAAGTGTTTAAAGTGACTTGGTTCTATTACCACTTTGAAACATCTTTCCGTCCCTCTTAAATGTGTATTTGCATCAACAACTCAAGAAGTATCAAATTTAAAAGGGTGGATGACTATAAGTGGGGACATACACTTTACATATCAACCATACCCACATACTACACTCAGTTATCCTCTTTCTTCCTTCAAAATTCGACCAAAGCATCCTCACCACCATTTCATTTGATTTACAACTCATTTTCTATAAATATTGGGTGATTCAAGTGCCATTGTTGAAGACCAAGTGATTTTTGAAGCTTCCAAGCATCATACATCAACCCTTCCATCTTTTCTTGCTTGTTTTTAGTGAGAACACTCTCTTTTTGTTTATATACCTTTCATTTCATTATATTATTCATCTACTAGATCATATGTAACAATATTCATCCAGAAAAGTCTTTCATGTTAAAAATAATATTTTTACCAACAAAGAGTTTCAAGGATTTTATATCATACAAGACATTTTAACATGAACTAAATAATGATTCTTGTTCTAAAAAAGTAAATTTTATAGATTCATGTTTGACTAAGTTACTAGTTAGTAATTTTATAAAAAGTCATAAGGCTTTGTTGAAACCCAAGAAAAGTCACAAAAGGGTTACATTATGTTTATGGAATTTTAGATATTTTACAAGTATTATTATAAACACCTATATATATTCTAAAAGTTGTAATTAGTTAGTAAGTGGTAATATATTATTACACAAGTTGGATTATAAGTAGATGACTATTTGATCAAATTTACAAGTATGGTTAAATATATATAAACATGAGACTTTAAAGGGGAAAATATGAACTTCATAACTAAATATTATGTTAGTTTAAAAGAATGTTAAAATGGTTAGTGGATGACTTTTTGACAAAGATAACACATGACTTAGCTATTTTGATGTGGGATTTAAAATATAAATTTATGAAATTCATATATTAGTTACTAGGTCACTTAAAAGATGGGTTAAGACAAGTTAGTAAATTGACTAAAATTACTAATTAATTTATTAAAGGGATTTACTTTATCATATACCAAAGTTACTTAACAAATTAAAGAAACCCTAATTTAATATATGTCAAGAACTAAACCAAATAAAAGAATAATCCTACTAAGAAAATAATTAAATAATTATTTTATGGACAAGTATATCTATATATTTATACATGGGTTGTAAAATATGAAAGTTAGTGATTTTACTTGGATGTAAATATTTTAAAATTGTCTTTCATTTAGAATAATACAAGTATTATTTTACCGAGAAAAATAAGATTTCTTCAAAACCCTAATTCCTATAAATTACATATGAAAAATATATAAATAATTACAAGACACTTGAGTCACCTCTCGGGTCGAGTCAAAATGATATTTTGTTACCCAAATAATATGTCAACTTTATAAATACAAAAGTTTTTGAACATTTTCAATCAAAGTATTATTTCTTAATACTTCTAAGTAATATATATTTTTCACAAATTATTACCCTGTAGCACCAACGAGTCGTCGAGTCAAACACTTTGTTACCAAGTTGTGTGGATGAAATGGTTACATGCTCACATTACATGTAGGAGAAATTACTTAGACATAAGTTGCCTTAATTATTCTAGGGCGAGCTTAGGTCGGTTTCCACGGATACTTTGGATATTTACAAGTTTACATACTCGTTTACCACTGTGAGGTGAGTTTCACGACCCCATTTTTACTTATTTTCCTTTTGGGGGAGATTAAATGCAAATTACTATTTTCTTGGACACATTTAATTGTTA
Organism: Flaveria ramosissima; assembly: GCA_025215565.1. Classification (NCBI taxonomy): domain Eukaryota; kingdom Viridiplantae; phylum Streptophyta; class Magnoliopsida; order Asterales; family Asteraceae; genus Flaveria; species Flaveria ramosissima. The sequence continues at coordinate 53,356,569 of CM046045.1, forward strand.
ATGATTTCACATGTTATATAAGTTGTTTACTTACCGTATGAAGTCCCCTGTTATCGGACCGTTAGTTTATTTCCCAAAGCGAGGTAATCACGGATAGTACTATTGGGTTTGACTACCCCCACCCGGGTTAATTACCCCAACCTTGACTAGAGGCTAAACGGGCGCATTATTAGCCTGTTCACCCCGTGCTTACGGTAGGCACGGGTAGGCGCAATTTATTACAGTTACAGTCTAGCTTCGGTTGCGATGCTTATATAATATTGTGGCATTGTATGTACAACAATCAAATCATAGAAAGTCTTGTGGTCCAACATACTGATTACTATTACTTAAAACCTGTGAACTCACCAACTTTATATTGACATATTTTCATGCATGTTTTCTCAGGTATTTGACATTTGCATCAAGTTAAGCTAGCTTGGTCCACATCGCATTTAGGGCCATTCATGCTGTTTGGGACGTTCATTGTTGTATTTATCATGTTTTGAAAACATTTACATTAGTTCTACTGCTTCCGCAATTCAATTCTGAAAACAATTACGTATTTCTAAACTTATTTGCAATGTATGTTTACTAAACCATATAGTGGTTGATCAATGACTATGGTTTCCATGATGTTCACGCCCCGCGGGAAACTGCTGTGGTTGGGGTGTGACATATTGTCAGAAGAAAGCTTTACTGTGTAACGTAAATCTTTGGGCCCCACTCTGTAAAAAGGTAAAGATTTTCTTAATGATGTCAGAATATTTAAATGACTTATCCTTACCGCCCCTGTCAAATCATACCCCAAACTGTCATTTCACCTTATCCATCTGTCATTTTACCCCATTTAAATACTTCCAACTTCTCTCCTTAATCTTTTTACCCATTTGCAAACCCTAAGTTTCCTTCATCTTCACTCTTACTCTCTCAAATTACCTCACCCTTCCCGAATTTTTCCACAATGGCCCTAAATCCTCAGCACAACCAAGTCGCGCTACTTGACTCTTCAAATGATGCCGACTTCTCTGAAATTATCCACTTTTTGACTCAATCCACATACTACACCGCCCTCACCGTAAATCCAACTGTTTACTCCAACCATATGTCCGATTTCTGGGCTAATGGTCAAACTGACACCGTTAATGGAGTACGGATCATCAGGTCAAGAGTATGCGGCCAAAGATAATCATATCTGAACAAACTATCAAGGAGCATTTAGAGCTTTATGATGAGGGCTCTCCTACTGAATTCCCCAAATCCGATTTGGAGGACACATATGCCCAAATGGGATATGGTGGGGAGGTGAGCAGGTCAACCGTCTACAAATTCAACTTTTCCTACAACTGGAAATTTCTGCTTCATATAGTGCTCCATTATTTGTCCAATAAATCAGGGGGATGGGATCAAATTCCCTATGATCTCGGATGCCTAGTTCATTGGTTGGTAAGAGGCCTCTGCTTTAACTATTCAAGGTTTGTGCTGAACAATCTCAGAGGAAACCTTCAAAGGGAGACATTCTACATGTATCCCAGGTTTATTCAGCACATCATCAACTGTGAGCTGGACCAAGACAGGCTTGTCTGTGAAGCCATTCTTCTTGTCCCTCACATGAGGCCGGGCATCTTCAAGATTTTGAAGAGGGTGTCCACCAACTTCACTGGAAGACATACTGCACTTCTTCTTGGTATGATTGAGCCAATGACTCCTGGTAACATCCCTGTAAACCCCACAGGTGATGAACCCACACCAGACACAACCACTTCAACGCCAATTCTTCCTCCCCATACCATCAAGTACACATATCAGAGGCGCACCAAACGAACCCTTGTTCAGCACCAAAAGACTAGAGTGGAAAAATAGGCTCCCACTTAATCTGAGGTCCAACTATCCTTCTCATTTGACCTTAATATGGGTAGAGTCTCCCTAGTCTCAATCCCATGAGCCCCAAACCCAAACATAGGCCCTCAGGGTGAGTCACTATACTCCCTTGAGCAACCAAAGAGGGACAACCAAATCATAGGCTCTATGCCTATAGACATTGATCAAGGTCCCGGGTCATTAGGCATGACTTCCATATCCTTTACTGACCTCCTAACCGGTTCTTATGAAGACTTCATGTTTCTTCAAGGCCATGATGTTGATCTACAACACCCATCTAAAGATCAACTAAGTCTAGAGATCAGCAAAGCCAAACTGAGGTGAGTCCCAATGGTGTGGAGGGGACTCATGTAGATTCAGCTGCCATTATTGAGAGTGTCTCATTGGACTCTCAGGACAGTGGTAACAACTCCAAGAATGAATCTACGGTAACTCTACATGTTGATGACTCTGAAAGAGACATCACCTCGCAAAGGAAATCAGGTCGCCAAGAAACCACATCTGTTGGTAAAGATGAACATACAAGGTATGTTATCTCATCTTCCTATGATTCTTCTAAAAGAGATGAGGGAAGTATGCAACTCATCATAAGAGACCTACTTTCTAAAGTCTCACACCTTGAATCAAAGGTTAAGACTTTAGAGGATAGGTCTGCCACTCAACAACTTGAGAGATCTGTCAGGTATGTACCAATTCAAGTCTCTTTGACTTTTTCCTCTAGCTCATCTACCTCTCAAGATGATGCTACCAAAAAGAAGGAGAATGTATAGAGTGAAACACACATGGAGCAAAGCCTTGCCCTTTCAACTCTATCTTCTAAGTACCCCTCTAAACAACCAACTCTTTTCCCTGAGCCTCCTCCTATCACCTTTCAAGTGGACCCAAGGATGCTTGTTGATCTAAATAGGTTCCTAACTAAGTTCTTAATAAGCTCCTCACTTGAACAACCTTTACCAGATGTTTTTATGGCATACTTTGGAGCTCTAGAGCTTTAGAGGCTGAATGCACCACCTACCACTGAGGAAGTAGTTAGTCAACCTAAGGTTCACATTGAACCTGAGATTAATTTCAAAGGGGATATGGGGACTGATGGCCCAGCAACTGAATCAGTTGGGACAGGTATTGAAGAACCACTATCTTCCAAAGCAATGATCCAATCTTCCAAAGCAGAGATTCAAGCTGCGGAAGGAATTATTGGGTTATCTTCGTTGTCTGATGATCTTATTATCACAGAGACTATTCTTGAATTAGCCTCTGAGATAAATAGTGAAGACTTTCTTAAAAACCCCTCTCTTTTAAGCACCCTCTTCACCACAAGCTCAACTTACCACTCACCAACCTGAACCCTCTGAACCAGAATCTCCGAAAGCTCAAGCTTTCGAAGACATCAAAGGAAAGAGGAAGATGACTGCGGAAGAACTGTTAAAGGAGGAAAGGTTGGTAAAGCTAAAAAAGAAAGGTAGACTCACCACTGGGAAGCTACTAGCTGCAAGTAGCAAAGCAGCTATAGCAGCCCAGGAGGCTATCAATAACAAGAAGATAGTGGAAGTTATTGATAGATTTGTCAATCTAGGAGTTGTTAGTAAAGAGATACTTCTTCTACCACTGGAGAAGTTATAAGAATTGGAAAAGGCAACCCTGCTGCAGAAGGAACAAGAGGAATCAGCAAGATTGGCCTTAGAAAAGAAGAGCAATAGTTGAGGGATGAGAAGATTGCCTTGCTATCCTCCAAGGGATACTCACTTAAAGAATTGACTCCCATAACAATGATACGATCTTGTGGCTTTTCCACAAAGAACAAGATCAGATGGATAAGGAGAGGAAGAGGCCAACCAGGGAAAAGATAAGGGAAAAGAAGAAAAAAAAGGAGGAAGCTCTACTTGTGCCTGCCAAGAAGGTGGGAGACAAAGCCTGGATGAAAGCATATCTCAAAGCCCATGGCTTCTCTGGTAGGCAAGTTGGGCCCATGTCTGAAAAGACCCTGCAACGACATGTCACTGACATCAAGGCTGACATTCGCTCAGGAAGAAGGAAGGAGATTTACCCAAGTGCTCAGAGGATGACACCCAAATCTACACCTCAACTTAAACCTGAGCCAACACCCTTTCTCTTACCAATTAAAACTGAACCAACCACTAAACTTTACACCCCTGAACCCACTCAACCAACCATATCCTCATCACCTATTACTTCACAACAACCACCTCCACTGTCCATTCTAAAACCCAAAACATCCCCAGAACTCAACCCTCTTCTATCCAACAATCAACCACCCACTCATCATCCAAGCCACCCTCTGAGTCAAGTAAACCTCTAACCTTGGAGGAATTCAAAGAAATCAAGAAAAGGCTCATTAACTGTATTACTCTAAGAAAAATCTCCTTTGAAGAAGAGTCCATCAAGTTAACATTTGTTGATGGCTCTTCCAGTTCCATCACAAGAGAAGGATTACTTGATTTGCCTAGGAGAACTCTAGACCATGCACTTCAGCTCCTGGAAACTAACTCTGATTCACTCAATGAAGAAAAGAAATAGCTTAGAAGAAGACTGGTGACTCTCTTGGACACCAGGAAGAGGAACAAGCTGCCAAATCAACCCCTCATTCCTAGGAATAGAATTGTCCAATGGAGGTTTAAAGACTCTTCTCAAAACTTTGTTGTGGGAAGAGAGAATGACGAAGTCAACAGATTCAACACTTCATCTCTGCTTCACTCAAGTAGGTTTGACATTGCTAAGTTAGCAGAGAAGCCATTCTCCAACCTCTTCGACTCTCAGACAGCTGCTTACATTCAGAATCATCTGAGCAGCCTTCACCTTGCTGAGTTGACTGTAAAAGCAAGGATTGCAGAAGAGTTGAAACAAAGAAAGCAGGTAGAAAAAGAAGGGTCAATCGAGGGAAAAAATTTCCTTCAAATGGTTGAAGGCCCTGACTTGGAACCAATAGTTAGATGGGAGTATGACCATAACTCCCGTCAACTAACTCTTTTTCGAGGGCCACAAAAAAGGGTACATGTTATCCAAAGTAACAGACTGGATCTGTTATCTACAAAGGATCTGTACCAACTTCTCAGCACCACCTCTGAAAAGAATAAGGAGACAGACATATATTTGCGTTCCCTGGTGCTGAAAGTTTTGAGAAGTAGAAGATAGTGAATTTTGGTAGCATCAACCTAGAAGGAGTTTGTTAGGATATATAAGGTTGGTGCAACCAAAACAAAACTTGGAATAATTTTTGGTACAATTGATAAAGACTTCCAAAGGCAAAGCTGCACTTCCGAAGATTAATGAAGAAGAACTTTCGAAGATGGAACTCTGTCTTCCGAAGAGAAAGTGAAGCCATCTTCTGAAGACAAACACTTGGAAGACTTCAAGGCAAAAGACTTCCGAAGTATAAAGACTTGAAGATCAGCAAAAGTCTTGGAAGAAGTAGACTTTTTTTGAAGTATAAGTGGTTTCAGAATAACTTGTTCTTCCAAAGCCAGTTAACCTTCGGAAGAATCTACTATGAACCAGTGGATATTAGTATGGTCCTTCTAACAAGCTGCTGCAACCTCTGAGATACTGCATGGTGTTTTTCCACGCCCATGTAGTTGACCATACTTTATTCATTGTTCATTGTTTATTAGTAATACGGTTACTAACTTTAGTTGGTAACAAAAAGGTAAGTCATGGACATGTCATGACTACCTTATCTAGGATAGTATTTTATCTTAGATACCTTACTACTAGCAATGTAGTATTTGTTTAGTAGTAATTTCTCAACTGGTAATCTAAGTATAACCGACTATAGATAGTAGTATGTATAGCTCTCATTGTAAACTCATTTGTAAGCTTGTAAGAATCTTGTAACCCTTGAGTTGAGAAGTAATATATACAAGTATCTTGGAAAATATTTCTTGTCTCTTGTTTACTTAGTATAGTATTATCAACTCTTGAATGATTGTGCTTCTAATTCGAGTGTGACTTAGTGAGTTTAAGAGAGAACACTTGTGTTGAGTGACCAAAATCGATCCTGCAGATTAGTTTTTATAAAGTATAAACAAGGAGGGTTTATTTGGTAAATGTTACTAAACTTAATACTAGCAAAATTAAAATCCTAGCCCCCCATAACCCCCTCTAATCGACCGAAGCATCCCCACACCCTCACCCTCACGATTTTGATCCAAGAACACTCAAATCCATTCGATTTTGCTTAGTTTCAATCATTCCAACGTGTTAGCAAGTGCCATTCTCGATCATTACACGATTAAAGGTTTGGATTTTTTATTAGTTTTCATGGTTTTTTATTAAAGAACAAACCCTAGTTCAATTGGCCTTGATAATTCATTAATTTGAAATGATTTGGTTATGATGATATGATGTTAGTTGTATTGTATTGATGTTAGTTAACGTGGATTATGCATAATTTTCATAAGATTAACATCTCATTCATGCATTACTATAAGTAGAAACTTTTGTTAATGAGAATTTGGGATTTGATGAATTGTGGATGTTTAGTGTGTTTAGATGGCTCTTATGAACTAGATTAGGCATAATGTTGATGAATCCATGATTGAGCTTTTGAGAAATGTTAGAGCAATAGATCCTGTAGAGGCAGAAAGACACATTGGCACTGCCAGAGAGAACATAAGAGATTTAGAGATAAGGCTGCAAGTGCTGCAGGAGGAGCAACAAGACCTCGGAGAGTGCTTTGTCGTGCTAGGTCACTGACATATCCTTTTTATGAAAGCTTGGTTTTTGGGTGTTATTTCCCGAAAGATCATGCTAGGATGCTTGTTGGTAGTATCTAATGTGATAGAATACGTTAGTTGGGTCATTTGGATGCTTTGATGGATTGTTTGGAAAATCTAGGTTTCATGAGGGATATTGTGTGATGTCAAGGTTTTATGCTAGAAGGTTATGGAATTATGCTTGGATTATAGTATGTCATTGTTATGTATGTTCAATTTGTTTGATTTATATGAACCATATTTAGGAATATAATGAACATCATACATGCGTGCAAAGCTGAGGCCCCTACTTAGTAGGATTGGCAGGGTTTAGAATGTGAAGTTGTGAGTGACCTCACATGGCATGTTATGCGTGATTAAACTCAATTTGTGATCTATTAGTTGGAAGTTAATTATACCTATGTTGATAATGATAGTTTGTTGAGATTCACATGTGTTGTATGATAAACTATGTATATGATTATATTGATGGAGCATAAGGTTCATAATGTGACATACATGAATCATTTGCATGATAATCTTGGGTAATGAGTTTTATTACTTAATCAAACAAAATTTCACTTAACATGTCACCAACGGATCAAACGGGTCAACTAGGTCAAATATGTCATTGTTTTCTAAAACATTTGGGTCAGTGTGCTGATTAAGCACTTAGAGTTTGTTAAGCTATTTTGCTTTCATGTAGTTATGAACATACTTGTTTAGGTAACCTTTGACGGGTTGTCTTTCCTACTCATCGTTAACTTTGCTTATTTTATTTGTTTGCACACCAGGTGAGTTCAATGCCCCGCGGTAAAACCCCGCAAGTGGATTTTTGACGGTGATGTGCTCTAAATTATACATAAAAATCCTATCAAAAGCACATCAATTATTCCTTAATTTCTTCCTTAAAATGATGATTATGTATTTAAAATTGTTAAATTGTGTTTTCAGGTGTTAATAAGGGCAAGATGGACAAAAGAAACATATTTGACAATAATTAAAGAAATCCGAGCTTTGGAGTCCAAGCACGGGGTCATGCCTCATAAGCACGCCCCTGTGACTTGCCTGAAACACACCCTCGTGCTTAAAATGGCACACCCCCGTGTTTGAACATCTGACAGGACAAAAAGTATTGTCCCCCCAAAAGGAGTCACGGGGTCGTGCCTCATGAGTCACGGAGTCGTGCCCCATTTAGCACGGGGCTGTGCCCAACACCTTCTGCTTGTACGAACTGACCAACTTTCATAAGAATTGTACTAGCATGGGGTCATGCCTTTTAGGCACGAGGCCGTACTTAAACACTCCAGACATCCTTATCTAGTTTCACAAGTGATATCAGAGCATGATTACACTGTTGCAGGCTATTACTTTAACAAGTACTGTGTAGTTTCTGAAATGATAAATCACAATAACATGGATTGTTATTTCAACCAGAAAGGTGTGAGGGTTCCACAACATAAACCAACATCATCAATCTCATCAAAGTAAGCTAATCATAAAATTCCATCATTCAAATATCATGTAAAAGTGTCACAATATGATCATGACTTCTATTATTCATGGCATATATGATTTGTCAGATTTAATGATCTGAAATATGAAAATTTAAAAATTTGTTTGAATCCTAATCTTAGAACATAAACCAAGATCATTATTGCTAATAAATAATATTCGTAATTCCTCAATAAACATAGAGATCAATATTTTCATTACAGTTCTTATAGTTATGATGAAACTAAGTATGTGTAGCAAAATGATTCTTCCATCCAAGTTCATCAAGTCTAGAAACAAATAGGATAATTCATTTTTTGAATCATTTATATCCAGGTTTTTAAAACCAAAATTTAGTGAGAAAGATGAATCTCATGAATCAATTGTGAAAGCAAAATCTAAAAGGAGACTATCAAAAAGTTATAGTTTTTTTATAAAAATGGGAACCCAAGACCATGGTGGCTTGGGTTCCATATTCTATTGATTTGTTTACGTCGACAGTGACATTCGAGAAGGTTTGAAAATATTTGCGAGTTTCTTGAGTGATGTTAAAATACTATTTTAGCGGACCTAATCAAGATTACATAATAAACTGGAAAAAAACATAAAAAAATTACATTTTTAACATTGTGTTATTTGAAATAACCATTTTAAAAAGCACAATGGTTAGCATTAGACACGATGGGTAACACAATGACTAGCACTAGACTCGATTATTAGCAATATACACAATGAGCTACTTGAAAAGGATTACACAATAACCTCATCATTATTACACAATGAACTGAAAAACATAAAAATATTATATTTTTAGTATTGTATTATTTGAAAATAATCATTTTAAAAAACATAATGCATAACAAAATGATCAACACTAGCCATAATGATTTGATTAATATTACATAATAACCTGATATTACACAATGTGCTGACGAATATTACACAATGAGCTGACGGATATTACACAATGAGCTTATAAATATTACACAATGAGCTGATGAATATTACATAATAAGCTGAAATAACATGAAAAAACTTCTTTTTTTATGTATCAAAATATAGGTGTCTTAAAGATTAATAACGCTTGTTTCTATGGTGTAATTTAAAAAAAATAATGTTAAATTTAAAAGTTATGGACGTTTCAAAAAGTGGAACTTAAAAATATGGTTAATACTAAAATACCCTTGGCCTAACATATAAAGTTTCAATTATTTACCATTATTCCACTAGATTTTCTTAGCATTTGGATCTAAGATTTAAGAGTCTATTTGATATGCGGTAATGGAATGGATGAAGTAATAAAATAAATGAGTGAATGGAATAGATGACATAATAAAATAAATCATTATATTCCATTGTCTTGTTTGGTTACCCTTTAGATCTGAATAAAACATTACTTTATGTTGATTGTTAGGTATGAAAAAACAAAGAAATGAAATGTAAAAGTAGTTATGTTGGTGATGACGGGTGATGCTGGAGGCATGTGGTGGTTTCCAGCGGCGGTGGTGGCCGGTGGTGGTTTCAGGCGGCGGTGGTAGGCGGTAGCGGTGGTGGGCGGTGGCGGGCGGTGGCGGTGGTTTCCGGTTACAGTGGTGGTTTTCCAAAGGTGGTTTCAGGCGGCGGTTGTGGCCGGTGGTGGTTTATGGCACGTTGGTGGCCGGCGGTAGTGGTTCCCGGGGGTGATGGTGGCGACAAGTGATTGGCGGCCCCGCTAGTGGCCGATGGTCGACGACGACTATGCCTGGTGGTGGTTGCCGGTGTCAAACAATGGTTGGCGGTGGCGTTGGTGGTCGGTGGTGGCGGCCGGTGGCGGTCGATGTGGTGGTGGTGGTCGTGCCTGGTGGTTGCCAGTGACGAACAATCTTGTCAGGTGGTGGTGGTTGTTGTGGTGGGTGAGTTGGTGATTAATGATAAAAAAAGGATGAAATGAAAAAAGGGGGGGCTGGACGGAATTAATTTGAAGGAATGGAATTAAGTATGTAATGTTTTATTCTATTACATTCACCAATCAAACATGTATTTATTCATTCACACTCAATGGTTTGTTCCATTCCGTACTTTATTTCTACGTACAAAACGCTACCTAATGGATTATAATCCTTATCACCCTTTTTAGTTTTTCCTTTCTTTTACAATAACCTCACCCTAAATAAAATATTAAATAAATAAAATTTTATTAATTATAAAATAATATTCTAAAATAAGATATTGTTGGATCTAGAAAGACTGGTGCAACCAAAACCAAATCACTTAGAATATTTTGGTACAACAAATAAAGGACTTCCGAAGCCAAGTGTGGAACTTCCGAAGGAAAAAGGAGCTCTTCCGAAGACAAAGTGTAAAACTAACTTCCGAAGGAAAACTCCAACTTCCGAAGACAAAGAACTTACTTCCGAAGATCAAGACTTAGAATGACAGTCAGAAGTCAACTTCCGAAGTATAGAAGTCCTCAAGCCTCGGAAGTATAGAAGCATCTTTCGAAGTATAAGTGGCTTCGGAAGAACTTGTTCTTCGAAGCCAACTTACCTTCGGAAGACACCACTATTATCCAGTGGACATAAGTATGGTCTCCCTGACACTCCGCTGCAGACCTCTGAGATACTGCATGGCGTTTTCTCAAAAGCCACGTAGTTGACCATACTTTATTCCACTGTTTACCTTTATAAGTTAGTACAGTTACCATCTTTAGTTGGTGACAAAAGGTAAGTCATGGACATGTCATGACTATCATATCTTAGATAATACTTTATCTAAGATACCTTAACTTTAGCATTGTAGTATATGCTTTAGTCTTAGGTTTCCAGCTAGTATCAAAGTATATCCGGCTATAGGATCTAGTATATATAGTTTCTCATTGTAACTCATGTTTTATGCTTGTAAGAGTCTTGTAATACTTTGAGTTGAGAAGTAATATATACAAGTGCCTTGAAAATTATTTATGTGTGTTCTTTGCTACTTATTATATTATTATTAACTCTTATAAAAGACTTTACTTCATCTGATTTGAGTGTTCTATAAGTGAGTTTGAGAGAAATCCAAGTGTTTAAGTGACAAACCCGATCCTGCAATTGGTATCAGAGCTTTTTAGGCTCTTGATTGTGAGATCTTAACATCCTAATCAACCTGTTTTTCACTCCTCCTTATACCACACTCAAAATGGCCCTCAACAAATCTGAAGTAGAGATGGGGACGATGACCAAAGCACCCATCATCACCCCTGAAAACTTCAGGTCATGGAGCATAAGAATGAAAGGCTTCATCAGGTATCAAGACAGCAAGATGTGGCAATCCATTGTCAATGGCCCGTATAAGCCAAAAGTAGCTGGTGGAAACGATGCCATGATTGAGAAAGCTATTGAAGATTATTCTGATGAGGACCGAAAGAAGCTGGACATTGACAGTAATGCTATGATTGTTCTCATGACTGCAATTCCAAACTCCATCATGGTGGGGTTTGAGCATTGCAAGTCTGCCAAAGAACTGTTTGATGCGCTTGCTCAAATGTATTCAAGCTCAAATGACTCCAAGAAGGACTCACTGAAGCAGCAGTTCGAGAACTTCACCTACGTTGTTGGAAGACTCTTAGCCAGCAATACTTCAGGTACATGGATCTCATTTCTTCCCTTTAGTCTGTGGAAATTGCACATGAACTTAGAGACCTTACAAGAAAGTTCATAAGTGCATTACCCAATGAGTGGACATTCTACTATGTCTCTATCAAGGGAACAAAGAACCTGAATACACTCACCATGACTGAACTCTATGGCATCCTTGATGGATACCGTTTGGAAATGGAGAGTAAGAAAGGCCATCAGACAAGCAGACCCTTAAGCCTTCCTGCTAGCAACGCTTTAATGGTTGCTGAAGGCTCAGGAACCTCCCAGCCTCAACAATACCTAACTTACACCCAGCAGTCATCTTGTTCTTCTGGGCCATACATCACATTTTCTGAGACTCCAAGGTCTCAACAAGCTCAGCAAAGCTCCTTTCAGGACAGCTGTGCTTTTGTCTCAGGAAATGGACACTCAAATGATTATCAATATTGCTTTGATGATCTAGAGTGCTTCAGCCCGGATGACGTGGAATACGTGGACATAGTCCAACAAATGGCTCTACTAACCTACAGAGCAAAGAAGTTCTTTAAGAGAACTAAAAGGCAATTTCCCCAGAACCCAATCAACAGCAAATTTGGGTTCGACAAAACCAAGGCCAAATGTTACACTTGTAACCAACTTGGTCATTTTGCAAGGGAATGCAAGGCTCCCAAGTCCAACCCGGGAACCCCACAGGCCTCCACACATCCCTCTACACCAGAGCCCACCGGAAAGTCAACAGAAACAGCTGCAATGGCTCAAGAAGTTGACTGGAGCTTCATGGTACAGGATGTGACTCCTGCTCAAGCACTCATGGCCGGAACAGATGAAAATAAGGTATATGAACATCTCTATACTCCTGCCTATATTGCTAAGGTTAAATTGTATCAGAACTACAATATGGAGATTAAATCCGATATTGAGTCTTTAAATATTTTAAAATTTGATTTTAAAAGGGCTGAATCTGACTATCAAAGAAAAATTGAGGAGTTAGAGAAAACTGTGTCCCTATTAAAACACGAACACACAAACTATAAGACTCAAATAAAGGATTTAATATCCAAATTGACTGAGGCTCAAGCCCAGTTTGTCACAGCTGAGGCTCAAGCCAGGAAGTATGCTATTTCCGAGCAGAACTTCCAAGCCATTCTTGCATCATCCTCTCACTCAAAACTTTGTTACCAAAACAAAGGTGGGTTGGGAACTAATGAAATTGCTCCACCACACTCCTATGAGTCTATAAGACAACCAAGGTGTGGTACTGAGGAGCAAGAGGTTCCATCTGCTGACCCATCTTCTCATGAGTCAAAGAATGATGCAACCATGGAGACCATCACAGGGAAGAACCAGGTAATTATACCCTCTCCTACCAATGATGATCAAACCCTGACCACCAAAGCCAGAAGAAGCAAAGCTAAGGCAGCCAAAAAAACTGCCAAGAAAGTGGTTGAGTCTAAGCTGAAGATAGACCCAAAGCAAAAGGGTGTATTCATCTCAGCTGGATTCCAGGTGGTTGGAAACTCTGATTCAGGAAAGGGGTGTAGTACCAGCACTCCTGTCCTACCAAAGGATCAGAAGTTAAAGGGAAAGGTTGCTGATGAAGAGAAAAAGAACAAGAAACAGCAATCCTCAAGTTCCCAAAAGATTAACATTGCATGCATAATGTGTGGTCTGCAAAACCACATGGCCAAAGATTGTTACTACAATCCTGCTAGCACACATTATGCAAATAATGTTAAAAAGGAAGGAGTCAGGGAAGGTTTCTCATTTGGACCATATCAAATGGTTCAAGTGATGAAAAAGGAAAAGCTTGTTTCCGAAGCAAGGCTGCTTTCGGAAGAAGATCCTTCTTCCGAAAGGAAAAAGGCTTCGGAAGCTAAAGCTATCAAGACTCAAAAGAATAAAAGAGTTCCCTTGAGACCATCCCAGAAGAAGACTGCTTCGGAAGAAAAGGTGGTGAAGGCTTCTTCCGAAAAGAAAGAAGCTTCGGAAGAATGCCAAGCTACAAAAGCTTCAACAAGCTCATCCTCCATGATCAACCAAGGGATGGAATGGAAGATCAAGGAAGATGTTGTAGCCCAAACCTCTTCTTCAAAGACATCCATTGAACCCCCATGCATAAATTTTGGTTCTTTGGAAGAACCCAAGACCAACAAGGCTTGGGTTTCCAATCAAAACTAATCATCTCATCTTATGTGCAGGGACATCCATATGACAAGAATAACAATGTTTGGATTGTGGATAGTGGATGCTCCAGGCACATGACAGGGAACAGATCTCTCCTTCAACAATTTCAACATTATGATGGAGGTCCTGTCCAGTTTGGAGGTGAGGCCGGAGGATATATTTCTGGCAGAGGAAGTATATCCAATGGAAAATTAAAGGTTGACAAAGTTAACTTTGTCAAACAGCTTGAACACAACCTGTTAAGTGTTTCTCAGTTCTGTGATCAAAAACATCAAATGCTCTTCACAGAACATGAGTGCATAATCCTCAAACCCGGGATGACAATTCCTCAGGAATTGGTGCTTCTTAGATCTCCCAGGAAAGGGGATATGTACAAGCTGGATATGAACAATGCTTCCCCAATGGGAGAAGTATCATGCTTTCTTTCCAAAGCTGATGGTGATGAGTCAACACTATGGCATAAACGAATGTGTCATGTAAATTTTAAGACAATGAATAAATTGGCTAAAAATAACTTGGTACATGGTTTGCCTAAAAAGGAATTTTTCTGCAAAGATAACTGTGTTGCTTGCCTGAAAGGGAAGCAACACAGGGCATCTCATAAATCCAAAGTTGTTAACTCCATCACCACCCCATTACACTTATTGCACATGGATCTATTTGGTCCCACAAGTATAATGAGCATTGGAAGGAAATCATATTGCCTTGTGATTGTTGATGATTTTACTAGATTTACATGGGTATTCTTTTTAAGAACCAAAGATGAAACTGCTGAAACTTTGAAATCTTTTATTCTTAAAATAGAAAATCAAATTGATCACAAGGTTAAAATAATTAGAAGTGATCAAGGGACTGAGTTTAAGAACCACGTTCTTGACTCATTCTGTAACTCAAAAGGGATTGCCAGACAATATAGTGCTCCTAGAACTCCTCAACAAAATGGTGTTGCTGAGAGGAGGAACAGGACACTTATTGAGGCTGCTCGGACTATGTTAGCTGATTCAAAGCTGCCTCTAACATTCTGGGCAGAGGCAGTCAGCACTGCATGCTATGTGCAGAACAGGGTCCTTGTAGTAAAGCCACATGGAAAAACCCCTTATGAGTTATGGAACAAGAGGCCACCGTTCATTGGCTTTCTAAGGTCCTTTGGCAGCAGGTGTACCATACTTAACACAAAAGACAATTTGGCAAAATTTGCTGAAAAGTCGGATGATGCTATCTTTGTTGGATATTCCTCTAACTCTAAAGCTTATAGAGTTTATAACATTAAAAATCAACAATTTGAGGAATCTTCCAACATTGTAGTCAATGAGCACACTCCTTGTGTTAGGGGGAATGGCCCTGATCATATCTTTGATTTAGAATTGTTTCCAAACTATTCTAAACCATCTTGTGAGAATGTTTCAGCTGGAACAGGTGCTCAAAGTGACTCTGATGATGATCAACTGTTTGAGCTTCCCAGACCTATTCCAAGTTCTCCAAGAGCTGCAGCAAATCAAGTTCCCACTATTGGAAGATCTGATAGTATAACCATCTCAAGAGATAGTGGAGCTTCAACAAGCAGTTCACCTGTTGACTTTCAAACCTCTTCAGGTGACCCTGCACAACACCAAGCTGATGAAAGCAACATCTTGAAGGAACAGCAACTGTTGATGCTGTTCACAGCAAACAAATGATGATGTTTCTCTTTCATTCAATCAGTCCTCATTGAATGAGTTTGAAACAACAGCTGGACCAAGTATTCAAGCTCCTGAGCAAAATATGTCCAATTTGGATTTATCTTTGCAACTGGAGGTGATTCCTAGACTTAGGATTCACAACACTCATCCAGCTGAGAACATCATAGGGAAGTCTCTGAAGGCGTGAGAACAAGAGGACAAACTCACAATGGGAATGTCTGTTTGTACTCATGCTTTTTATCCCAAATGGAACCCAAGAAGGTGGAAGATGCCTTGAAAGATAGTAGCTGGGTTGAATCAATGCAAGAGGAGCTGCTTCAATTCAAAAGACAAAAGGTTTGGAACCTATGTCCGCTACCATCTGGTCAAGTACCTATAGGCACTAAATGGGTTTTCAGAAACAAGAGAGATGATAGAGGCTTGATTATCAAGAACAAGGCAAGACTGGTGGTTCAAGGATACACTCAAGAGGAGGGAATCGATTATACTGATGTCTTTGCACCTGTTGCAAGACTTGAGGCAGTTAGGATCTTCCTTGCTTATGCTGCATCCAAGAATTTCACTGTCTACCAGCTTGATGTCAAGTGTGCCTTTCTATATGGGGATATAGATAGGGAAGTCTATGTATGCCAACCTCGGGATTTGAAGATCCACAGCATCCCAACTATGTGTGCAAATTGGATAAAGCTCTATATGGGCTGCACCAAGCACCTAGGCTGTGGTATGAGACATTGTCTCAGTTTCTCCTGAAGAATGGTTACACTAGAGGTACCATTGACAAGACTCTTTTCATAAGAAGTCTGGGAAAGACATCTTGCTCGTTCAAGTCTATGTTGATGACATCATATTTGGTTCTTCAAATGACCAAATGTGTAAAGACTTTGAGAGCATTATGAAGAAGAAGTTTGAGATGAGTTCCATGGGAAAATGGACTTTTTCCTTGGAATTCAGGTGAAGCAAATGAAGGAAGGGTTCTTTATCAGTCAATCTAAGTATGTCAATGATATCTTAGAAAGATTTGATATGAAAGATTGTAAAGCAGCAAAAACACCTATACCCAGAAACCACAATCTCTGCCCTGACTCTGAGGGGGAGGATACTGATCAACATCAGTATAGAGCGATTATTGGTTCTCTGATGTATCTCACACAAGTAGACCTGATATCATGTTTGCAACTTGCATTTGTGCAAGATATCAGGCTGCTCCAAAGGTGTCTCACCTAGTTGCTGCCAAGAGAATCCTTAGATACCTTAAAGGAGCACCTAAACTAGGTCTCTGGTATCCAAGAAATAGTGATTTCAATCTCTATGGTTACTCTGACAGTGATTATGGTGGCTGCAATATCAACAAGAAATCAACATCTGGTGGATGTCAATTTCTTGGTGGAAGGATCATCTCATGGCAATGCAAGAAGCAATCATGTGTCTCTACATCAACTGCTGAAGCTGAATACATTCTGCTGCTAGTTGCTGTGCTCAGCTGCTGTGGATTCAAAACCAGATGATAGACTACGGATTCAACTTCATGAGCACTCCTATCCACATTGACAACAACAGTGCTATCTCCATTACTGAAAATCCAGTAAAGCACTCCAAGACTAAGCACATCGATATCAGGTATCATTTCATTAGAGATATTCATGAGAAAAATCTTATCAAGCTAATCAAAGTTGATTCAAATGAACAATATGCTGACTTGTTCACCAAAGCCTTTGATGAACAAAGATTTAAATATCTCATTACAGCTATTGGGATGATAAACCTTGATTAGTCGATCTCATTTGAAAACCTTTTAATGTGTAAAGTCTTATGTCAAAACAATCTAAGCCCTGTTACAAAAGATCTTTCTCTAAAATTTTATCTAAGTATGAATTCTTCCGAAGAGGAATTAACCCTCGGAAGATATTTTACATATCTTCCGAAGCAAATTTCTCCCAGGATAATTTTCTTCTCGGAAGAGTTGTTAAGTCTCGGAAGAAGCGATTGATTTCATATCAGATCTACTTCCGAAGCTTGTAACACTCTCCATTCGAAAAGCAACATATACTCTCGGAAGTAATCATTTTTACCTTCGGAAGTAAATTTGCCTTCGGAAGAACATTACCTTCGGAAATGCTTTATACTCGAAAGAAAGATTTTACTGTGTAACGGAAATCTTTTGGGCCCCACTCTGTAAAAAGTAAAGATTTTGTTAATGATGTCGGATTATTTAAATGGACTAACCTTACCGCCCATGTCACATCATCCACTGAAACCTACCATCATCTTATCCAACCCTCCTTTAAACCGCCATTTCACCCATTTAAATACCTCCGGCTAATCACTTACATCCTTTTTACCAAAATTACTGCCCTAAAAGCCTTCTTCTCTTCAATTTACCCAATTCCGAACTATCTTCTTGTAACTTTCTTCAATGGCACTTAACCCTCAGCATAACCAAGTCGCACTCCTTGACTCTTCAAGGGATGCCGACTTCTCAGATATCATCTCCTTTCTAACCCAATCTTCTTACTACACCGCCCTGACTGTTAATCCCACGGTTTACTCAAATCATATGTCTGAATTTTGGGCAAACGGTCAGATTGAAACCCTAAATGGGGTTCGTGTCATAAGATCGAGTATTTGTGGCCAGGAGTTGGTCATTTCTGAACAAATCATCAGGGAGCATCTAGAGCTTCATGATGAGGGCGCTCCTACAGAATTCCCCAAAGCAGATCTGGACAACACTTATATCCAAATGGGATATGGTGGAGATGTTAGCAGGTCAACCGTCTACAAATTCAACTTCTCTTACAATTGGAAGTTCCTGCTGCATGTAGTTCTTCACTGCTTGTCCAACAAATCTGGGGGATGGGATCAAATCCCATATGAACTTGGGTGCCTAGTTCATGGTTTGGTGACAAGCCTCCGCTTCAACTACTCAAGATTTGTGATGACCAATCTCATGGGAAACCTTCAACGGGACACATTCTTCATGTATCCCAGGTTTCTCCAGCACATAATCAATTGTGAGCTGGACCAGAGCAAGCTTGTCTGTGCAGCTGCTCTAGTTATTCCTCAAATGAGGCCGACCATCTTCAAAACTTTGAAGAGAGTGTCCACCAACTTCACCGGAAGAGATACTGCACTTCTTCCAGGTATGATTGAGCCAATGGCTCCTGGTGACATCCCTGTTAACCCCACAGGTGATGAACCCACACCAGCAACTACCCTCACTTTGCCAAATCTACCTTCTCCACCCATTACCTTCACTTATCAAAGACGCCCCAAACGAACCCTTGTTCAATCTTCTCTGATTGAACAAGCTCCTCATGTTCTACCCAATAAGGCTAGAGTGGAACAATGGACTCCCACTCAGCCTGAGGTCCAACCATCCTTCACAATTGACCTCAATATGGGTCTCGAGTCTCCTCAGTCTCAGACCCATGAGCCCGAAACCCAAGCTGAAACCCTCAGGAGAGTCTCTATACTCCCCTGAGCAGCCAAAAAGGGACAGCCCCATCACAGGCTCAATGCCTTTAGACATTGATCAGAGTCCTGGGTCACTAGGTTTTACATCCATATCCTTTATTGACCTATTAATTGGAGCTGATGAATAGACTATGTCTCTTCAGTGCAATGAAGTTGATCCACAACACCCTCTCAAGGATCAATAGAGCCCAGAGAGATCTTTTATCTCTAGCCCCCATCAGCAAACCTTTACTGAGGTGAGTCCCACTGATGTGGAGGGGACTCATGTAGATTCAGCTGCCACTACTGAAGGAGCCTCAAGGGATCCTCAGGACAGTGGTAACATTACTAAGACTGAATCTACGGCAACCATGCCCTTTGATGGCTCTGAAAGAGACATCATTGAGCAAGGGAAACCAGGGCGCCAAGAAACCACATCTGGTGGTGAGGCTGAACATACAAGGTATGTTACCTCATCTCCCCGTGATTCTTCAAAAGAAGATGAGGGAAGACTGCAACTCACCATCAAAGACCTACTTTCTAAAGTCTCAAATCTTGAATCTAAGGTTAGGACTTTAGAGGATAGGTCTGCCACTCAGCAACTTGAGATTGAAAATCTCAAGGCCAAACTAGCTGAGAAACAGATTGAGAGGTCTGTTAGGCACGTACCAATTCAGGTCTCTTTGACCTCTTCCTCTAGCTCATCAAGCTCTCAGGATGATGCTACCAAAAAGGGGGAGAGTGTTCAGAGACAAAGCCAAAGACAAGAGGAGCCCCAAAGTCAAGCTCTCACTTCCCTAAGCTCAAAATATCCTATGCAACAAGCTTCAGTTTTTCCTGAGCCTTCTCCAGTTGTAATTCAAATGGATCAAAGGATGCTCCAAGATCTCAATAGGTTCTTCAACAAGTTCCTGTTGGGATCTCTTATTGAACAGCCAAGTCCTGATTTGTCTGTGATCTACTTCGGAGCCAAGGAGCTTCAAAGGTTAAATGAACCTTCTACCACTATTGAGGAAGTTGGTCAACCTAAGGTCCAAGTGGAACCTTAGATTAACTTCGAAGGGGGAAACAAGGACTGATGGCCCAGCAACTGAACCTTCCATCCAAGAACTCCCAAAGTCTAGCACTTCCGAAGACATCAAAAGAAAGAGGAAGATGACTAAGGAAGAGCTTCAGGAGGAAGAAAGGTTAGAAAAACTCAAAAGAAAAGGTAGGCTTCCAACTGGAAAACTGCTAGCTACCAGTACCAAAGCAACTACAGCCAACCAGGAGGCAGTCAACAATAGAAGAAGAGTAGAGATCATTGATAGACTTGTCAGTCTAGGAGCTGCGAATGAAGATGTACACCTGCTACCATTAGAGGAGTTAGTTGAGCTGGAAAAGGAAACTTTGCTGCAAAAACGGCAAAGAGAAGAGGCAGCAAGGTTGGCCTTAGAAGAATAAAGGGAGAGGAAAGAAAGAGAAGTTGATTAGCAGCTCAGGAGGGAAAGGATAACTTTCCTAACCTCCAGAGGTTTCTCTCAAGAAGAATTATCTCCACACAACAATGATACGATCTTATGTCTCTTCAACAAAGAGCAAGATCAAATGGAGAAAGAGAGAAAGAAAGCTGCCAGGAAAAAGCTGATGTAGAAGAAGAAGAAGGAAGAGGAAGCAGGACTAACTGCTGCCAAGAAGATAGGTGAGAAGGCCTGGATGAAGAGCTATCTCAGGGCTCATGGCTTCTCTGGCAGGCAGGTGGGTCCTATGTCTGAAAAGACCCTCCAACGACATGTCAGTGACATAAAGGCTGACATTCGCTCGGGGAAGAGGAAGGAGATGAACAGAAGGGGACAGGGGATGATCTTCAAATCAACTACTCAACCCCAACTTCAAACCCAACCACAACCCGAACCAATTCCCTTTCCATTCCCCATCAAAACCGAACCAACCATTGAACCATACACCCCTGAACCTACACCATCACCCCTACCAACCTCTTCACCTCAACCACCTAAACTACCCATCCTCCAACCCAAAACACTAGCCAGAACCCAAACACCTCAACCTACCCAACAACCCCTCAAACCATCCCCTCAGCCTTCTAAATATCTCTCCTTAGAGGAGTTCAAGGCAATCAAGACAAAGCTCATCAATTGCACAACCCTGAGCGATATCTCCTATGAAGAGGATTCAGTCAACTTGACTTATGTTGATGGATCATCATGTTCCCTCACTAGAGATCAATTTCTTGATCTGCCTAGAAGAACATTGGACCAAGCTGCAAATCTCCTTGGCCTCAATTCAGATACTTTGAATGAGGAAGAAAAGAAGTTAAGAAGAAGGCTGGTGACTCTGCTGGATACCAAGAAAGGTGACCGGGTGCCAAGACAACCTCTTGCACCTAGGAAGAAGATCATCCAGGGGAGGTTCGAAGACTCTTCTCACAACTTTGTTGTTGAAAGAGAGAATGGAGAGCTCAACAGGCTAAGTGCCTCATCTCTGCTACACTTGAGCAGATTTGATATTACTGAGTTAGCAGAGAAGCCATTCTCCAACCCTTCAAACTCTGATGTAGCTGCCCATATCAGAAATCATCTAGGCAGTCTTTATATGGCCGAGCTAACCGCTAGGAGCAAGGTTGAAGAAGAGTTGAAACTGAGAGAGGAAGAGAAAAGGAAGGGATCAAAAACCAAAGGCAAAACCTTTCTACAAATGGTTGAGGTCCTGAACTTGAATCCATAGTTAGATGGGAGTATGACTATAACTCCCGTCAGCTGACTCTTTTCAGGGGGACGCAACAAAGGGTACATGTCATTCAGAGTGATAGACTGGATCTCCTATCCACCAATGACTTGTACAAGCTCCTCAGTACCACTTCAGGGAAGAACAAAGAAACAGACAAATATCTTCTATCCCTGGTGTTGAAAGCTTTGAGAAGCAGAAACAAGTGAGGTTTTGGTAGTATCAGCCTAGGGGGAGTTTTGGATCTAGAAAGGCTGGTGCAACCAAAATCAAATCACTTAGAATATTTTGGTACAACAAATAAAGGACTTCCGAATCCAAGTGTGGAACTTCGGAAGGAAAAAGGAGCTCTTCCGAAGACAAAGTGTAAAACTAACTTCCGAAGGAAAACTCCAACTTCCGAAGACAAAGAACTTACTTCCGAAGATCAAGACTTAGCATGACAGATCAGAAGTCAACTTCCAAAGTATAGAAGTCCTCAAGCCTCGGAAGTATAGAAGCCTCTTCCGAAGTATAAGTGGCTTCGAAAGAACTTGTTCTTCCGAAGCCAACTTACCTTTGGAAGACACCACTATTATCCAGTGGACATAAGTATGGTCTCCCTAACACTCCGCTGGAGACCTCTAAGATACTGCATGGCGTTTTCTCAAAAGCCATGTAGTTGACCATACTTTATTCCACTGTTTACCTTTATAAGTTAGTAGAGTTGCCATCTTTAGTTGGTGACAAAAGGTAAGTCATGGACATATCATGACTACCATATCTTAGATAATACTTTATCTAAGATACCTTAACTTTAGCATTGTAGTATATGCTTTAGTCTTAGGTTTCCAGCTGGTATCAAAGTATATCCGGCTGTAGGATCTAGTATATATAGTTTCTCATTGTAACTCGTGTTTTATGCTTGTAAAAGTCTTGTAATACTTTGAGTTGAGAAGTAATATATACAAGTGCCTTGAAAATTATTTCTGTGTGTTCTTTGCTACTTATTATATTATTATTAACTCTTATAAAAGACTTTACTTCATTTGATTTGAGTGTTCTATAAGTGAGTTTGAGATAAATCCAAGTGTTTAAGTGACAAACCCGATCCTGCAGATATGATTGAAGTTAAGTATGAGTAGTTACTATTTAGTAATAAAGCAATGATATAAACTTTTTAAACTTTTATTTTTTTCAAAAATAAAATAAATATATTATTTCAAAGCAAACTGTTTTAAAAAATATCATTTTTAAAATATAATAACTCCCAATTTAATTATTTTTTGTTTATAAAAAAAATTTACTTTTTTAAAATATCAATTTTAAGATATTTTGTATTTTTAAAAAAAAATTATGATGTTTTAGAAAATATAGATCTCTTTTTTAATTTATTAAAAAACTATTTGTAATCTAAAAATAAATAAATAAATAATATTATTATTAATTAATGTTTTTATTTTATAGGAGAGATAAAGTAGGAAAAGTATAGTGAGTAGGAATGTAATTCTGTCACATGTCCCCCAATTAATCTTTTATTATATATAGAAGATATAAGATACGAGACACACGAAGAGATACTCAAACAAAAAGCCGATAACTCAGAAATCAAGTGCTCCGATTAATGATTGTCAATCAAACACCACTCTATTAGTGATTACAAACTCAAAATTAGAAGCTTATATTAGCAGAAATCAGTGATTGCCGATCCTTGATATCAATTCTCCGCGATCTTTGATCTTTGGACTCCGATTAGCCACTACAGGTTAAACATAACTCGGAATCTTGCTTTTCTTTGCCTTCTTTTGGTCAAGGAATCAAGCTTAGTTAACAAAATCTTTAATTTTGTTTCTACATTTTCTTTTTCCCCTTTGATTTACTTATTTAATATCGTACACATTAGGATGTTTTGATCAACGAATCAAGCTTTGGCTTTTAATGAATTGTGATTACTCTTTTGAGTTTAGGCATTTAGATTTAGGCTGCTATTTATGAATTGTGATTTGGTATTTTGTTGTTTAGGCTAATGCATTAGGCTGCCTTTTGATTTGAAGTTTTTTTTTAATTAGGCATTTAGGTTGTATTGCTGGTTCCAAAACCCAAATAAAAGAACAAAAGAATGAGAGTTTTATATATTTTTTTAATAAAGGCTCCATTTTTTAGTTTGATTGTGCATCATTGACTTGTACCCTGTACAGGGTAGTATAAGTAAGGGCAATGCCAACGTTGCCTTTTAATAGTAGGAGTAATTGCTAGTATCTTCAATCACTAACTAATATTCAATGGATAGGATTTGATACTGAAGCTGACCTTCAAGTTAGTTGAGAATTTAAAGTTCCCTTGCTCCTCTCCTCTCCTCTCCATCATAAACATACAAACACAAGCGAAGTTTCTAGCTTAATGATATGTGGACCTCAACAAATTTAATCAACCGATGGATTTAAGTTTGGGACTTAGCTTAAATCAGCCTCTTCAAGTATCAATAATAAAATTTTTCTCACCAAATTCATAGTTTCATTGTTAGCTCCAATCTCGACATTTTTCATAGTTTCAATAATGGAATGCTATAATTGTCGGAGGGATTGGATAGCCAATACAATGACGGGAGTCATGGTGCAATGCACAGCCCGCTCATATCAACCCCAGTCCGCCTCTGTTAGCCCAAAAGTGAAACCACTAAACGACAACGTTTTTGTGACCGGACCAACCCAGCCCTTCCGTTGAACTCTAAGCCCCCAGCTTGATAACAGTGTAAATCTAAATACATTGCTAAACTACCATCTAGTTCAATTGTGGACGTAGCCCATTTACATTTGATAAAGTGAACCACATTAATGCATGTGTTCCTTTTTCGGAGTGTTTTTGTATTGGTTTGTTGAATGTTCAAGCGAGATAAAGGTTGTTTTCGTAGCACTAAACTACGAAATATTAGTACCAATACATTTTATCTAGTTCATTATGAAATTAGGGCTGTTTGGTAGCATTTGAATCAGCCTCTTAATAGTTTAGATATATAAATGATTCAGACTGTTTGTTTCGTGAGCAAATGTCTGAATGGTTCAGACATTTGCCTCTGAATGGTTAAGCATTATACTAATACTGAATGTTTAAGAGGTCTAATGTTGAATGGTTAAAACATTTTATCTGAATGGTTAAAACCTCTTATCTGAATTGGTCAAACATTTGTCTTTGAATAGTTAAACGATATACTAACTCTTAATAGTTCAGACCTCTTAATGGTTCAGTACTTAATGATTCAGATCTCTTATTGGTTCAACATTTAATCATTTAGAAAATACCAAACAGCCCCTACTTAGATATCTGACTATATGTTATGACATCTCCATAGATTTGTATTGGGTAGTTTCGCAAAATTGACACCGAGGCTAGGAGCAAGAGGCTCACTTCTTCTTAAGTGAACACCGACCTCAACATTCCAAAACGTGAAACCAAAAGACTTCATTTAAAGGAATACTCATGTAGAAAGAGCTATTAGAATGAGCATGCAATACGAGTCTTTTGTAAATACTGTTTAGGAAATTACCATAATAATATTGTTTTTTAAACGGCAAACACACACTCTCTACTCTACACTTACTCTACTCCTAAAATCATGACACGTACACAAAACATAATTTAAACTCACAACCACTTGGTTTGAAGTACACTACTCTTAGTGGTTTGGAGTACACTACTCTACCACCAGGAAGTGCTACTGGAGACAATAATATTGTTTGAATTCATAACCAAGATATAACTGAATTCATAACCTGATTCAATGTTCTGATACTAATTATTGGCGATTATAAGCAGTAACAGTGTTGTAAAAATCAGCCAGTCGGCCAATTAATTTAATCGCTAGTCAGCTGGTGACCTTGATGATTTCATGTAATCGGTGGATAAAATCAATAATAAATCGTAGCCGGTCAAAATTGGACCTAATCAGTCCCAGTCTGCTCAAATCGGTCCTAATCAGCCCTAATTGCCGACCAGATTCCGGTCTTATTCAGGCCACATTTGGGCCAGATTTCGGCCAAATGTTCAAATTTCCAGTCAAACCTTGAAAATTTTAATCAAATGAATGTGAATTTTGGTAAAATATGCGCGTGTGCATAAATCTTTAACATTTTTATATAATTACATGTAATTATGTGTGTATATAAATATATACTAGAATGGTGTCCGCGCGATGCGACGGGGCGTCATGTTACATCCGACACGTGTTTTTTATATTTTTTTTTATTGTAGTAGTTTTACAAAAGTCTATTATGTTTTAAGTTAAAACACCAAATACATTAACTTATTGTACCTCACAAAATACAGGTTGGTTTGGCAAAAAGTTTACACTAAAACATTTAAAAAAACACAGGTTACTGTTATAGTTTCATAAAGTTTTTAAACGTGATATTTTAAAAGATATAATTAAAATGTTAAAACAAATTAAGTTTCATTGGTTTATGGGGTAGATATGTAAAGTTTTATGTAAGTATTAGAAAATATAAGGTTATTATATAACTAATTGTAAGGGGTAATTTGTAAATAATGTTATAAATACTATTTTACCCTCAAAAGTAGTTGTAACTTATGCATTAAATAAAATATTTGTTCTTAATTTTATCATATCTTAAAATACCTCTCTCATATGCTTTATATATAGTATATAGATATAGAACTGAGAATTAAATATATAAATTCCAATCTGATTAATCCCTAGTAATCCCGATTAATCGCTAGTCGATATCCCACCGTCCGACTAGCGCTTAACGATTTTTACAACACGAAACAGTAATAAGATAAATTCAGAAGCACATTAGCACAACCGTCATAAATTTAGGTAAGCAAATCATTGAACATTTTTCCAATAACCATTTGATGAAGTAAAGTATCATGTCAAGTTTCTTTGCTAAATTGTTTAACGTAACTTTACAAAGAGGTACATTAATTTCAACTTATGCTAACAAAAACTGCACCACTTTGTCATTTTCCAGCTGAAAATAGACGAGCAGTCGTGCAAGAATATTGCTTCTGGCACAGGAAACTGAATTCTCGTGCTCTAGAAGTAATTAACATCATGGATAAGAGTATGTGAATTATCAACACATACGCTCATACATTGAAAACTGCACAAGTGTTTTCACAGACGAGATGAATTCTTACCTGTTTAATCTTCCTCTTCCTCGTCGTCGTCATCATCATCCTCCTCATCATCAAGATCAGTAGAGGTGGGATGACCGTTAAGATCCACATTAATCCCATTAACCTTCCTCACAAATTGTCCTCTTACACGAGGTCTCCGCTCTGCTAACTTTTTCCTATTAACATACCTGATTTTCTTATCAAAACAACGTTCTTTCCTCTTCTGCCTGAACTTAATCAGAGCTGCTTCTCTACGGTCAAGTTTATGCACCTTTGCATTGTTGTTAGATGAACTTCCATAGGAGTGCCATGTGTGCATTCCAGGTGGCATCTGCCCAGGTAAGCAAAGATTAACAGGGTAGTAAGGGAATGATGTCATTCCAGGCATGTGATGAGGTGGAATATTCATGTTCTGTTGGTATATTGATGACACTGATGACATCATAACATGATTCATTGCTCCCGAAAGGTAATAAGGATAAGCAGAATATGCATTATAACCAGAAACATCAGGATGGTAATTATTATTTCCTGATTGTTGTGGCTCTGATATTGTAAAGTTCATTTTCTGAGAGGATTCTGGTGGTAAAGGGGGAGTAGGAGATCTGTCTACTGACATTGAGTCAGAAGGAGTGTTATAGCTATGTAAGTTTTCATGAGTTTGTGTGTACTCATGATCACTAACAGCATTTTCACCTCGTGGATGCCGGATAGCATTTTCATCAGTAGGGTTGATATTTAATACTGGCGGGTTGGCTTCATCCACATGTGCATCACCCTTGAGCATGTTTGATTTGACATACGTAAAGAAAGCTGAAGACTGACCTATCCTCAGTTCACTCTTCTTTGGACCAAACATGCTTTTCCCTAGAGACACAGCTACAAGATCTGTCAGGTCATAGGAACAACTCAAAACAACAACATAAAGGGGGTATTTTGATTTGCATTTTGAAAATAATTATCTGAACATAACACATTCAGACACCCAGTAAATGGAATTTGGATTGGGAGCTATCTACCTCGTTGTTGTTCATTAACTTCTGGGACGTTAGGTGGCTCATCTGATAAGTTGATAAGTCGTGCGTTTAGACTAGGAGGTGTAATCACATTGGTCTGAAAAAGAATAGTTTGGTTAACAACATCAAGAAACCCATATTCCAGTGAACAAGATTCTAACCTCGTTTTCTTGAGGAATAGACTGGGAGATTTCTGGATTTGAAGTCTTGTGTGACTTGTCATCTGTGTCATCCGAAAACATAGTGGTACTGTTGGTATTAGCTTCACTAGGATCTGACTGGACCTGATCGAATTCACAGTTCATGATGTTCTTCTCAGCCAAACCAAGCTGTCAAAAGAAGAGTTATAACAGCAGTACAAAACAAAATAAAAGTAGTGTTTCTGTGTTTGAGATATTACTTTTGCACAATTCCAGCTTTGTATTCTGTTAGTATTTATGTTATTGTTAATAAAATACCATATGGGTCGTATTAAAAGGCTATAGCCTATACATACCATTCGTCTTCTCCTCCACATGTGTGTCCACAAATTCAACAGCTCATTCGTTCGCAAGGGTTTCACAAGGTAATCAGCTGCTCCAAGCCTCAAGCATTTAACAACAAGAGCAACTTCATCCTGAGCAGACATCACTGTAAAATAGAAAGAGAAAAGAAACCAAATAATGAAAAAAGACAACCTCCATAAACCTGAAAAGACATAATTCATCAAGAGGCTTACTGATCACAGGAATTCGCCTCAGATCTTTGTCTCTCATGATGTATTTCAACATCTTGAAGCCTTTAGCCATGGGAAGGTCAACTTCAGAAAGAATAATATCTATGTCAGGCCCCTCGGCATTCAAGGCATCAATCACTTGCCTCGGTGATCGCACTGAAGTCACTATAAACATAAACAATTCATCATCTTTAAATCACAACAGACTGAATCAACTTTTATGGTAATTAGATCAAAGTACCAAACAGATCAAATCAAGCAAGCAAAACTTCAAACAAACTAATTAGCACTTAATCAAGAACAATTATCAGATACAAAGACTATGAACATAATAATACCTTGATAAGAGCATTTACAAAGCAGATGAAAAACCTCTTCAGAACTCTTTACATCATTGTCACAAAGCAAAATTCTCACTTTACTCCGATCGATAAACCCCTCACCAGTCTTCCCGTTGGTATTCCCTACACCACCACCACCACCACCTCTGCTCAACAGAATCTCATTCGGCTCCATCTTCCACATCAATCAAATCCACTCCTTCAAACCTCTAAAACCTCAAAATTCACCAACAAAACCCCCCAATCCTACAACAAACTCTCTAACACAAATCCGCCATTAAAGAACTTCCATCATAACACAATTTCACTAACTATTTATACACACAAAATCCAGATTTAGGGTTTCTAAATCTGGAAACTCCATCCACAACAGATCAGTACAGTTCTCATAACATAAAAGCGAATCACAAACAACAAACAACACACACACGTACTATCGAACTGCTTACATCAACACAAGAGATTCAAACGGAAACAAAACCTCCATCAGATTTGATCATCAAAAATATCAACTCAACAGCATCGATTGTTCGATAAGATCTAAAAACACATCAAAATCACAATCAAAAATCACACCTCCAGCTACCACTAATAGATCAATAGTACCTGTGTGCTTTTGTGTGTGTGTGTGTGTGTGTGTGAAGAAACGAAGTCGTCTTCGTGTTCATCCGTTTGGTTGTAAGAAAATAAAGAATGTTACTTTTTTTTTGGGGGGTGGGGGCTAACGTGCGCGGGGGGAAGTGGGTTAAGGTGGGCCGTTGGATGTTGGGTTGGTGGTGGGGGTGCGTATGGGGGGGAGGAGGCGCATGTTAGAGAGGGGCAGACGTGGAGAGAAAAGTGCAAAAAGAGCGCGTGAGAGGATAACCAGTTAGGGATAGAGAAGAGGCCACGTCACCAAAGGTCTCTCTGAAAGAGGAAAGGGCGTAGATATTTTTAGAATAAGATATGTATCTTCCAAGATATGTGGGTCAGGCCCAGTATGTGGCCCAACTCTCTCAAATCCAATTTATTATCATTATAAAAAAGATATTTTATTATTATTATTATTATTATTATTATTATTATTATTATTTTTCTTTGAGTAAAGACATTTTTTGAAAATAAGATGACTGGGTTCATAGTATATCTATCTTGTCGAAATGAAGGAGTTAGGATTGTGTTTCTTTGAATGTCTATCACTTGTTTATCTACTGAAATTTTAGTTTTTTTTTTTTCAATTGTATAAAAATATCAAGCACAGACGCTTTAGGTGATAAGAGTTATTTACAAAAATAGCTTCGTTTGAGTTTGGTCACAGTCACATGGTTGTAACTAAGCAGTACAATGAATCATTTAAAGATACACAAACATCTAATGATTCTAATGATCTTGAAGAACTTAATAAATGTCATTATTAACATTAAGAATAAAATGATTTTTAAGTTCTAAAAACTTTCAATGTAATAGTCAAAAACCAATTTTAGAATAATAAGTCTAAAATCAAATGTTATAGCTCCAAGAGCTTGTCAATATTGGATTTATGAAAGTTTTAGGCTTGAACCATGAGTTGTTTCGTTGTTTACTAAAAATATAAACACTAGTTTCTCTCAATAAATATCCATGTTACGTATTGTAATATTATACTAAGCACAAAAAAATAATATTATATAATAAAGAAACCTAGTTGTAATCCGTAGACATATGTCACACTGATCGAACCACATTAAACTAGTTTGTATTTATGTGTTGGTTCAGCTGTGCCACTTGAATATGAACAAGTGGCATCTTACGCTCGTTGGATAAACGTTGCACTAAGACGATTCGCGAAAGGATTGCGGTTAGGAGTAGATATTGGAGCCCTTGGAATCGCCGCACTACCGGTCACCTTTTTCTTTCGACTTGACTAGGATAAGAAAAATAATACTTTTTTTGTTGGTTTAGGGTCTCCGCAGAAGGGGGAAAAAGGGGGAGGCATGCAACCTTTTTTTGTTTGTCTTGAGGTCTATGAATAACAAATAAACAAATAGAATATGTTTTTGTTTGTTGTTGTGAAGGACGCATGAACAAAGAAACAAAATACTTTTTTTATTGTTTTTTGTTGTCATTTGAAGCATCATCGTGAACCGCCAGTGTCTACAATCATATTTTCAGCCGTCGATCAGGAGAAAACAGGTTCATTCGTTTCATGGAGGATTTCGATTGGGTTGTTTTGGGTTTGGGTGCTCAAGTTTCGGGTTTGCTTTTCATTTAAGATTTTGGTTAGGTATTTACGACATGAGTACTG
Organism: Flaveria ramosissima; assembly: GCA_025215565.1. Taxonomy (NCBI): domain Eukaryota; kingdom Viridiplantae; phylum Streptophyta; class Magnoliopsida; order Asterales; family Asteraceae; genus Flaveria; species Flaveria ramosissima. Next base: position 53,387,715 of record CM046045.1, read on the forward strand.
ATTCAAGACTGTATTATAGTTTTAGTTATCAAGTTCTGTTTTGATTGCTTATTATCAATTGATTAGAGAACCTTATTTTGTGAAAGTTTAGTGTTAAGGGTTTAGATTTGTCCGCAAAAGTTATTTATAGGAGCAAATCGATCAATTGACAGTGTTCAGTAGAACAGTTGTCAATTTCAAGCCCGTGCCACTACTTACTATTGCAATTTGCTTCTCGTTTGATGTTTGAGATGGCATTGTGATCGAGAAATTTAACGATTTTGATTTCATTTGATGTAAAATACAAGTAGAAGCATTATTATGTCAAAAGGACTTGAATGTGATACTAGGAGAAAACCTGATAGGATGGAACAAGATTATTCAAAATCAAAGGACAAGAAGGCAAGAGCGGTTATTACATTGGTTTTGATGAAGAGTGTTGTTTTTTACATCATGAAGGAAACCACGACTCGTGGTATGATGTCAGCTCTATCGAATATGTATAAAAAAATTCTACACTAATAAGATGTTCTTAATTCAACAGCTGGTGAACAAGAGGATGAAAGAAGAAAACTTAGTAACTGCTCACATCAACAATCTTAATTCAATCGTAGAAAGACTTGTATTTATTGGAATTAAGTTTGAGGTTGAAGTTCAAGCTCTACCGTTATGTCATCTCTGCCTAAAAAGTTAGTTTGAAACTATGACTACAATTTCAAGTTCTATGGGGACTATTGGTTTCTGTGAATCCAAGGATCGTCGACAGGAATTATCAGTGAGAATTGATTTCAAGTCAACGTTAGCGGAATTAACGTTGATTTGGTTTAATTGTATTTAAACAACATTCAATGTCAATGAAATATCAAGAACACACGACACAAAACACAATTAAAGATTAATTAATGTTTTATTATAATGTATTGAAGATTACAAAAGAATGAAACAATGAATGCTATGATGTTTGTATATGTTATGATGATCGAAAGACTTTTGATGATTGCTGTAATGCTGTTGCTGTTCTCAATCAATCAATCGTCTGTTTTCAATCGTCCTTGAATCGAAACCTAGGATCCATATTTATAGACAGATGTTTCAGTTATAGGAAACACCGGATCTCTTGGGATTTGATTTGTTTCTGATAAGGAATCAACGGATTTCTCGGGATTCGTATAACCGCCTTGTTGACTTGTTGACTTGTTGACTTGTACCACTTGTATAGCACAAGTGTTTGGTCTCCGCAGGAATATTATCTTCAGTAGTAATTTTGTTCTTCCGTAGATAATGTTCTTCCGAAGGTAATGATCTTCCGCAGCATTTCTTGAACACTTGGAACTCCAGTTGATTTTGTTCATCCGTAGATGATCTTCGGATGTATTGTTACTTGTAAGATATACATCTACGGAAGACTAATTTGTTCATCCGTAGATGTTTCTTACACTTGGTCAATTTCAAAATTGATCAAGTATTATGTTTGTACCTGCAACCATACATACATCAACACATATATAAATGGGTTAACCTATATATTTAATGCATACATAATAATGACTTACAAAGGTTCATTACAAATATTGATTCAAGTACTAAGCCTATACAAAATGACTAGATCTACAGATTCTAGACCTAACAATACTCCCCCTTAGGCTTAGCTACTTGTATTCATTCCTTCAAAACTGCAAGATCTTTGATTCTTGCGATCATCTTGTTGTAGAAGTAGGAGACAGCAGTCTTCTGATCATCATACTTATACTTGATCTTCATCTTGCTCATCATCTTCAAAGTTTCATAACTAATTCCCAGAACATCTTCTTCTGTAGTGAGTGTGTCTAACACCTTGTTGTTATTCACCACTTCTAGCTCATCTTGTTCTGTTATTCTTAGTTCTGTAACTTCTTCAAATGTTGTTCCCTTCAGCAATCCAGCATTAAATCTTCTTCTTTTATATGCTTTTGCATGAAGTTTGTCCACTACTTGAATCACATGAACATGTAGAAATAAATCATTTTGTGCTTGTTCATCAGACAGCTTTGGAAAGAATTTGTCATTTAAGTATGAAGTGTAGCTGGGATGAAGCAGTTTGATTTCCACAGGATCAAAGATTCTGATCTTTTCTGCTTTCTTGTTTTCAGCATTCCTCAGTAGGACCAATTCTTTTGTCTTTTCTACATATCCCCATTCAGTGATTGGGTATGTGAATTGAGTCCCTTCAATACATTTAAGAGCTGCTTTGTTTCTGTTGTTATATCCAATCCTCTTCATGAATTCATCATCTACATGTTCTGAGGCATTGGACTTGTATCTTTTGAGCCCTTTGATTCTCTTCTGATGTTCTATGTCTTCTCTTTTAGCTTCAATCAGCACATCATCTTTAAACTTAGTCTTTAACTTTCCCACTAGAGTTGAGAAGTCTCTTCCTCTAGGGTGAATTGGATAGTTGCTGATGTTTAAGCTTTGAAGGTCTCTGATGTCATTCTCTGGCAGACTCACCACTGAGAGTACATCTTGGAAGTATTCAACTCTTCCAGATGTTCTTTTAATGACAGCACAATCCCACTCTGGATCATATTTCCATGCCATGATCTTGTTTTCTTCCGCAGAGCTGGGAGTTGTGAGGTGATCTATCAGTTGTATTAGAGTGGACTTTTGCTCAGTTATTTCTCTAACTGCAGTCCCAAGTGGCCATACCTTTCCGGGGATGACTTCCCTTGGCTCTCTAATCAATTTCTCTTTCCCTTTATGCTGATCTTTGGGTTCAACAGTTATGGGTTCAGCAGGGAGTTTGCTTTGTTGTTCATAAGATTGATGTGGAGCTTCAGTTCTGAACTTTACCCCAGTATCTAGTTCAACTTTCATTACATGCTCCATCATCCTTCTTAGTTCTCCCACTGTTCTTCCTTTAAGCTCATGAGGCTTGTAGTTGTGTCCCTGTAACCAGCAAGTCATGTTGTATTTGCTCAGCTTGGCTGTGTCACAGTGTCCCAACTCCTTCTTTATCTTTTGAATTGATTGAAAGGTATTGAATGCTTCATAGTCACAGTTTGGAATCATGAAGCTGGCAAGCTCAAACTCTTTCAACAAATTCTTCATCTCTGTCATGTTCAGTCTTTCAACCATGTCATAAGGGAAACCATGATTTATGAGTGTCATGAACATGGTTGATTCAGGCCTCTCTTCAAGTATGTCACTTGTAGTCAGAAGATCATCAGCCTTTGAGACTTCTTGCTTTGGAGGTGTGTCTTCTTTGATTAACTCTTCCCATTCTTTGTCACTTTCATCTTTCTGTTCAGTGATGGGCTCCTCAGCAGATAAGTCTATTATTGGTGTGTGTTCAGGAGAAAGCTTTTGTTTCTTTGGACTACTTTCATCAGTTGGCTTCTTCTCAGTAGTACCAAGGTACTTTCTTTTCCTTGAGTACCAAATCACTTCTTTTGATGCCTTAGGACTTTGTTTTGTTTGAGTAGTTGAAGTTTTGGCATAGGATTCCAATGAGCTGATCTTCAGTTTAAGTTGCTCAATTTCTTCTTCTTTTGTCTTTATTATGTTTGACTGAGCAGTCATAGTGTCAGATGCTTGTTCAAGTTTCTTCATGATCTTTTCTTTATCTTTCTTCTCATTCTCTGCTGACTCTATAAGTTCAGCTTCTTTGTCTAGCAGAGCATCAATCACTTCTTTATCACTTTGAGCATCTTCTCTCAGTCTCTTTATCCTTTCTTGCTGATTTATCAATTCTTCATCTTTTTCTTTAATTATGCCCTTCAGCTCTTGTATTCTTGCCTTTCTTTTATTTGACTTGAGCACCAGCTTGTTGTACTCAGCCACCAGATAACTCTTGCTTACAGGAATGTCATCATCACTCAGATCATCTTCATTGTAGGCAATCACATCAACCTGATCTGCTTCTGTATCTCTTTCCTGATGCTCAGACTCAATCTCTTCTTCTTTTACCTCCTCATGATCAACACTTGCTGAACTAGACTTTGCTTCAGTGGCTTGATCTTCTGGCTCTTGAAGAGTTTGTTGTTGTTGCTGATCAATCATGGGAGAAACTTGTTCAGTTTCATTTGAGTACACAGGGGATTCAGTCTTTGATAGTGACAGTTTGACTGTACTTGCATCTGAGACTAATTCTGTCTCTCCAGTGTAGATGCTCTCAGTATCTGAGTTTTGAGGTTGTTGGTAGAGTTGCATCTGAAGCTGATTTGGTGATTGGGGTTGGATGGGAGAGATTGGTTCAGTATTTTGACTGGCAGGTGATTGAGCTTGGGGTGTTGGTTGTTGTTGTGGTGATAGATTGAGGATTGGTGAGATGGGTTCTGTAGTTTGGCTGGCTGGTGATTGTGTTTGGGGTGTTTGTTGTTGCTGTGGTGAGGCTACTGGTGATGGTGTGTCTTGAGCAGAGCTGGTAGCAGAGCTCTCTTCCTCATCTTCCCAAACTAACTCTGGAGGTATGTCTGCACTAGCATCAATCACATGTGCAAACATGTCTACATCTTCTCCTTCATATCTCCCTGAGATTTTGTTCAGCACAGATCTGCCAAGGTGTGCTTGAATGAACACACCACCCTCCACATTTGTTCCAGGCAGGTCTGCATTAATGATCAGCTGAATGAATCTTGGAAACATATACATCTTATCAGCCTTCTGTACTCTGATGTGGTCACACAAGCAGTTAAAGATGTACTTTGAGTAGTTGTACGTCCTTCCTTCAAAGATCCCAATAATACCAGATGATATGTGTCTAGAAAATCTGTCAAGCCCAGATTTTCTGTTTGACATACACTTCAGATAAGTGTGACACAAAAATCTGTATGGTTTGCAGAGTCTTCCCTTCTTGATTTCTCCCTTCTCAAAGTCTCCATCATATCCCATTAGAAGGAACACCTTTTCTATGTATTCATTATCGAATACATCAGGGTGTCCTGCTTCAACATCTCCCAGTTCTAGTACCCTTCTTATAGTTTGTTCGTCTATTCTCAGCCTTCGATTCCTTACTTCAGCAATAATTCCTTCATTATCTTCTTCTATACGCGCAGAATTCCAGAAATCACTGATGTGCGATCGATAAATTGTTGGCTCTGCAGATAATGCATAGAAAACCCTTGATCTTCTCAAATATCTCATAATTTCTTGACATCCTTCCGACACAGGATCGTCAGGGTTCAAGAAAGCACATACATTATGCTCTTTTGCAAATCGATGATCCATCTGTTCATAAGAAAAGACTTCATTAGAATCATGTTATTGATATAAGAATACGAACAGTTATGAGATAAAACAAGAATCAACTTGTTCATTCTTGATGATTACAACATGTTTTACCTTAATAGACGCTGATTAAGAACTCAGATATACGTTTGCTTAAGGTTTGATTTGATAAATTTTGAATGTTGAGAAAGTGGGAAAAATTTATTGCGAGATTTTCTAGGTCTGAAAAAGTGAGCTGAAAAAGTGCATAATGCATTTGACAAGTCAAATCTCTTTATTTATACCCTCAGACATATTAATTTTCTCGGATTTATTCAGTGGGTCCCACATTGTACTCTTCCGTAGAAGTAATATCACATTTAAGTGTAATCGACAACTTACTCTTCCGTAGTATATCTACGGATCAACAACTTCTACTGATTGATTTTTGTTTATCCGCAGTTTACCAATCTACGGATAAACATTAATCTACTAATATTGATTTACACACAGTTGTATGTATGGCCCAACTCCATTGGTTGAACCAATTATTGCTATAGGACCTCGTTGGCTTTGTATACATGACAATTTAGTACAAGGAAACTTAAAATAAATTTCATGTAACCAACTGCTAATGTGATGCTCAGGTTTCAATCTCTTCAACTTGATAAAGATATAGACATTGCTGCTGCTGATATAGATGTTATTTCATGAATACTACTCCCCCTAAATTTGTGATTAATGATGAACTTAAGCATTTATCATAAATTTCTTTAAGAGGAATAACATAAACACTGAATATATGATAATGATCAGATGCACTTAAGATGGGATCATACTACATTGCTAAGCCTCTTCCTGATTAGTTATGTTGTATAGTTGATACTGGAACAAGTTCTGATTGCAAGTATATTGTCCTTATAAATCCATACAAGAGCTCATGTATCAACTAGGCTTGCTGTTTATCATGTTTTATTGATTTAGCAATAACTGTCATGGGCTTCACAGTTGATTCACAAAGGTGTTGTCCTCCCTTTGTAAGTCAAATCATCATTCTTGCACTCTTGTGACTATGTACTTTAAATTATAATAGCTATCTTGAGATGTGTTTGACATCTCATTGATGCAATGTTTATAAAGCTCAGGATAATATACAGTTGATCACTTAGGATTCTTTTGAGAGCTTTAGATATGATCATCATCAGGTCACCAGGTCTTTACTCACGTAAAACAGAGGTGCCTTTAACCCAGGTCTTTGTTCACACAAAACAGAGGGATGATGATGAACATGATCTTTTCACCTTTGATACTGAGATTCAGTATGGTGATCATACATCCAGGTCTTTGTTCACACAAAACAGAGGAAGTATGAGTTGCAAAGATAGATAGTATAAAGTCTTTTACATAGTGTGTGCAGATGAATGATTTGATCACATTAGGATAAGACTCACTTTGTTTTCTCAAAATGAAGTTTCCCACAGACAATTATGATAATATTATGTTATGCAAGCACTAAGATTTGTTTCCACTCAAGTTGAACCTACTCACATATCAAGAAACTTGTTGAGATATATTGATATTTGTTTATGCAGAAATAGGCAAAGCTATAGTTTACTATCATTTCCCATGCATAAGGCATACTGATGCATTATGCACACAGCATGTTGTTTGTTTGAACTTTATTTAATCTAAGTTAATCATACCTAGAGACTCAATCAGAAAATTAAATCTGACTGAATCAAAGGCTTTAGTGAATAAATCAGCAAGCTGATTTGATGTATCCACTTTGACTAACTTGATCAATCCTTTTTCTGAGCAATCTCTCAGAAAATGATACCTAATCTCTATATGTTTAGTTTTACTATGTTGCACAGGATTAGCAGTTATAAACATAGCAGCTGAATTGTCTATATAGATTGAAGTTTGAAGAAAGTTGTAACCATAGTCAAGCAATTGGTTTTGTAACCAAAGCACTTGAGAACACCCGGCTGAAGCAGCAATGTACTCAGCCTCAGCTGTGGATACAGAAACATTTGTTTGTTTCTTGCACTGCCATGACACTAGCCTGGGTCCAATGAATTGACATCCACCGGTTGTTGATTTTCTATTGCTGTTACATCCACCATAATCACTGTCTGAGTATGAGTAGAGTGTAAAGTCTCCATCCTTGGGATACCATAGACCAAGTCCTGGTTTTCCCTTGAGATATCTGAAAATTCTTTTGACAGCATTGAGATGTGACTCCTTTGGATCAGATTGGTACCTAGCACAAACACACACAGCAAACATAATATCAGGTCTACTGGCAGTTAAGTACATAAGTGAACCTATCATAGATCTAAATAATTTTTGATCAATAGATTTTCCAGAGGGATCAGGTGCAATCTTATCAATTGTTGATGCTGGTGTTTTGCAAGAGGAGACTTCAGCAAAATTGTATTTCTTCAGAATTTGATGTATATATTTTTCTTGATTGATGAAAATTCCATCTGCTTTTTGATGAACTTGAAGGCCAAGGAAGAATGTTAGTTCACCCATTGAGCTCATCTGAAATTCAGATTTCATCAGCTCTTCAAAATTCACACACAATCTCTTATTAGTGGATCCAAATATAATGTCATCAACATATACTTGGACTACTAAGAGATCTTGATGTTCTTGTTTGAGAAAGAGTGTCTGGTCAATTGTTCCTCTTTTGTAGCCATGCTTGAGTAAGAAGGATGATAATGTTTCATACCATTTTCTTGGTGCTTGATGAAGACCATACAAGGCTTTATCTAGTTTGTATACCCTGTGAGGATAATGAGGATCTTCAAATCCGGGGGGTTGAGACACATAAACTTCCTCATCTATTTTTCCATATAGGAAAGCACACTTGACATCCATTTGATACACAGTGAATTTCTTGTATGATGCATATGCCAAGAACACTCTTATTGCCTCAATTCTTGCAACTGGTGCAAAAACTTCATCATAATCTATGCCTTCTTCTTGAGTGTAACCTTGTGCTATTAACCTTGCTTTGTTTCGGACAATAATACCTCTATCATCCAGTTTGTTTTTGTATAGCCATCTAGTTCCAATAGGATGTTGACCTTCAGGTAAGTCAACAAGACACCATACTTTTTGCTTTCTGAACTGTTGAAGCTCTTCTTGCATAGCTTCAATCCAGCTATTGTCTTTTAAAGCAGCTGTAATGTTTGGAGGCACTACTTGAGAAAGAAAACAGTTGAATAGACAAAGGTTGGCTGTACCACTTTGGCTCCTTGTAGTTCTCTTTTCAGGATTGCCAATGATATTGTTAAGTGGATGAGACTTATGAATTCTCATTGAGGGAGTTGACTCAACTGGAATAGATGATTCCAGATTAGTCATTTCCATTGCCTCTGACTGATTCATCTCAATTTGAGAATTCAAGAAGTAATCAAATTGAGTCTCTGTTGATTGAGCTTCAGAAGTATCAGCAGTTGGAATTTGCTCTTCCGCAGGAACTTCTGCGGAAGTATTTTGTTCTTCCGTAGGAGCTGCTCCGGAAACATTTTGTTCTTCCGAAGGAAGTTCTCCGGATACATGTTGATCTTCCGAAGGAATTTCTTCTGATGCATGCTGTTCTTCCGAAGGAGCTTCTCCTGATGCATGCTGTTCTGAAGGAGCTTCTCCTGAAGCATTTTGTTCTTCCGTAGGAGCTTCTACTGATGCATTTTGTGCTTCCGTAGGAGCTTCTACTGATGCATTTTGTTCAGTTCCACATGTAGTATCTGCTTCGGTTGAATTGTTGGCACTTGTAGATGTATGTATCCTTGGGGGATCAGCAGATAAAGGTACTTCAGTCATAATCGGTGGAACAAATGGATAGCATACTTCATCAGAACCTGTATTTGTCAAATAATCATAGTTAAAAGATTTAGACAAGGCATCTATGTCAAATAACCATGATGATCCTTTAATTGACTTAACGAATACATTTTCATCAAAAGATACATTAGGTGTCTCTTCCACAATGTTATGCTGTGGAATATACACTCTATATGATTTTGATGTTGAAGAATATCCAACAAAGAAACCATCATATGCTTTTTCTGAAAATTTTCCTAATGACTCTTTGATGTTCAAAACAGTTACTTGACACCCAAATACTCTTAGATATCCTATGTAAGGTTTTCTTTTAAATAGGAGTTCATAAGGAGTTTTGTTATGTTCTTTGACAATTAATGTTCTATTTTGAACATTGCATGCAGTATTCACAGCCTCAGCCCAAAAGGTAATAGGCAGTTGTGAATCAGCTAGCATTGTTCTTGCTGCTTCAATGAGAGTTCTGTTTCTTCGTTCAGCAACTCCATTTTGTTGTGGAGTCCTTGGTGCACTGAATTGTCTTGCAATTCCTTTGCTCCTGCAAAAAGAATCAAGTTCAAAGTTAACAAATTCAGTACCATTATCACTCCTGAAAATTTTAACTTTTGTATCAAGTTGATTCTCAATCTTGATGACAAAGTCCATTAATGTTTCTGATGTTTCACTCTTTTGTTTTAAGAAAAAGACCCATGTAAATCTAGTGAAATCATCAACTATCACCAAACAATATTGCCTTTTTCCAATGCTCATTACATTGGTTGGACCAAATAGATCCATGTGAAGCAATTTGAGTGGTGTAGTATTAGTATTGATTGTTTTTGGTTTATGTGACACTCTGTGTTGTTTTCCTTTGTAACAAGAAGAGCAATGAGTTGAGCAATGGAACTCTTTATTTGGTAAGCCAATGACCAGGTCATGTTTTACCAATTTATTCATATTTTTCATGTTAGAATGAACAAGTCTTCTATGCCATAATTGTGACAAATCTTCTGAAAGTTTAGAAATAAGACAAGTTTCATGTTTTGTGAGAGAAGTGTTGTTCATATCCAACACATAAGTGTTTCCTTTTCTTGCTGCTTTGAGGAGAATCCAATCTTCTGGGACAATAAATCCTGGCTTAAGAATGTAACAGTTAGTGTCATCAAACATTGTAGTGTAATTTTGATCACAGATTTGAGATACACTTAGTAAATTATACTGTAAGTTTTTACAGTAATTTACTTTATCAAACTTAAGTACACCATTGGTTATCATTCCTTCACCAACAATTTTACCTCCCTTTTTATCCCCACCAAATGCCACATAAGAAGCATTTTTATGTTTGAAGTCATGGAGAAGAGAACAGTTTCCTGTCATATGCCTGGAACAACCACTGTCAACATACCACATGTTGTCAGCTCTCCAATATTGTTCCTGCAATCAGAAAAGAAAATCAGTTAGAAGTGACAACCCAAGCCTTAGTGATCTTGGGTTTGTCAACAGGATCTAAAACAGTTACTCTTTCAAGAATATTTTTTGAAGTTTCTGTTTCAGATTTGATTGATTCATTCTGATTTAATTTGGATGAGGATGATTCTGCTGAATGGGATGTTGATGAAGTAGATTCATGATTCATATTGTCTGCTTTACTTAGATCAACTTCATTTGTTTGATTCTTTTGTTTTGATAGTGAACCTTTAAATGTTTCACTGTCTTTTGTTTTTGAAAGAGGGATATGAATGCCTTTTTCAAATTTATCAAAGAATGAATCATCATCCTTTGATTCCTTGTCAGACAAATCCACTCTTTTGTGTGGTGTTTTTGACTGCTGAAAAGTTGATCTTTTCTTCAGTATCTTAACACTTGATGATGATTTGTCCTTTGGTTTTTCCTTTGACTTTTGTTCATGCTTCTTCAGTTTTGCACCCTTTGCTGAATCTGTGGATTGGGAATCTGATTCAGATTTGTCTGATTCTTTCTTCTTTGATCCTTTTATCTTGTTCTTTTTGTTGAAATAACATTCCTGTGTGGAATGATTATTTTTGTTGCAAATAGAGCAATGTTTGTTGAAGTAACAATCAGCAGTCATATGATTGTTCATATTGCAAATAGAACAATAACTGCTGAAGTAACAATCTTCAGTGTTGTGATTTTTCATGTCACACCATTTGCAATACTTTTCTTCTGATTCTTTCTCAGAATCATTCCTTTTGTTTGCTGATTTTTGTAGTTGCTCTTTCTTCTTTAGCTTTGAATGTGCTTCAGCTTTTTCATTTTTGTCACATTTCTCTTCCGTAGATCAGCTGCTGAAGTTTTCTTGTTCAGTTGATGATCTGCTGATGCCTTGTTCCTTCCTTTGAATTTTCCTCTTTCCTCAGTGATGACAGATTCATCAGTTAATTTCTTGGAGGATTCTTGCATACTTAGTTCTTGAAGACCTTCATTCAATTGAGCTATCCTCTTGCAGATGGTCTTCAGCATGTTTCTTTGTTTAGGAGGATATGGCAACTTTGTTTCTTCAAGCACTTTTGGAATATGGCCTTTCAATTGACAATTTTTACCAGTGCTTGTTTGATCAACATCATGTTCATCAGAATCATCCAAGTCATCACATTTATCATAATCAAATTCTGAATCATTTTGATCTAATGATTCTGATTCAGATGATTCAGTTTCACTCACCTCAGCTTTATCATAAATTTTAGTTTTAGATGAATCTTTTTCAAATTTGGTGCTAGGCACAAAATGATTTGACAGAGTGTTTGTCATTGTTGTAGGTAAGGATGTGTAATTATCATTTATAGGTGGTGCAACCGCATTATAACCCAACCCAGACCTTTTCTTTGATTCAATATGAGAAGATAATAATTTCTCATATTGCTGAGATGATAATTGAAACTTCTGAAGTTTCACTTCAGTTGATGCATGATCAGCCATGGATTTTGTTAAGGAAGTGGTCAAATGCTCAACTTGGGCTTTCAGGCTATAATTTTCAGAAACAAATTTTTCTAAATCCTTTTGTAAAGAATTAATTTTTATTTGATATAGTTTATGTTCTCTAACATGAGATTCATTCAAAATCATTGTTTCTTTTACTTTATCAGCCAACTGTTGAGCATGGACTCTATATCGTTCAACTTCCTCAACACAAGTTGATGAACACAATCTTTCTTTTACCTCTTTTGCCATTGGTGGCACTGTTTGATCCATATGAGCCATCAATGCTTGATTTTCTTCCAAAACTTCCTTCTCATAAAGACTCCAGTCACACGTTCCATCTTGAAGTATGATCAGCCCTGACTCCTTTGAGTTACTTGGTCCTGCTGATTCTTTGGTGGCTGGTGGGGAAGTATTCATCAGTTGAGATTGCTTGTGCAGAGGTCTTTGAGAAGATTGTTGATTTGCTTGAATCTGATGTTGTTGATGCTGCTGATGTTGTCTCATCTCTGGATAAGACTGTTGATTGCATTCTCTTGAGAAATGTCCATAGAGATTGCATTTGTAGCACCTTACTTTTGATTTGTCAACACCAATCTTTGATGTTCTGCTTGCTGAAGCCAAGTTCTTGTTTCTCCTGAGATATTGCTTAGCTCTATAAGCAATCATGGCCATCTGCCATTGTAGATCCATCTCTTCCACTACATCTGGGGGTAGTTCTTCTAAATCTTGTTGACAGATATTGGCTGATGTTAGAGAGCTTCCCAGGTATGCTTGAAAACTTGACTAAAAGCTGCAAAGGCTGCTCTTTGTTCTTCAGAATCCAATATCACAGTTATTGGTTCTGACTGATTTGCTGAAAAGGAAGACTTAGTTGTTGCTGAAGATGTATCTTGTCTATCAGTAGTTCTCCCTTTATTCTTCTGCTGCTTGTCTTGAGATGATTTCTTTGAGGGTTTTGAAGCATAAAAGCTAACTTCCTCCTCATCATCACTCCTAACACAAGAGCTATCACTTTCATTATTTGAAATAAATGCACTTCCAACATTATTTGTTTCTTTGAAGTGATAGGGTGAGACATGAGTTCTCACACTCTTGTTTCTTGATTTTTCATCCATTTCAAGAGCTTCCACTTTTGCAACCAGAGTGTCTAAACCAGTTGCTTTCAGATCTATAGTATTCTTGAACATGGACACAGTATGCTTCCAACTTTCTGGCAAAGTGTGGAGCATTTTCTTGTTTAATTCCTCACTAGTATACTTCAACTCTAGAATATTCATTTCAGTGACTAACTGCATGAATCTATGAAGTTGCTGAGGAATTGATTCACCCTCAATATGATGAAAGGTTTCATATTGTGATCTGAGGGTGTCTCTCCTTATGCTTCTTATCTCATCACTCCCTTCGCAGAGAGTGTGAAGAATCTTCCATAAGGAGTGAGCTGTTTTATAGTTCTCACACCTGATTAATATCTCTTCAGGTAAGGCCATACTAAGCAGACTGTATGCTTTTATATCGACTTTAACCTTTTTGACATCATCAGGTGATAGATCTTTTATGCTGATTGGTTGATTTTTTCATTATAATCCGGCCCAAGAGTGGGTGGAATATAAGGACCTTCAGTAATGGAAATCCACAAGTCAGAATCAGTATAGTTTACATGATTCCTGAACTTGATTTTCCATGACTTAAAATCTGCTTTTGTTTCCAACTTCGGGGGTTGGTAAGATGAACCGCTGAAGTTGCTCATGATGTTTACAGGATCTACTATTCAATTGATTTGAATATAGATTGGTAAACGAAAACAAACACAATTAAACACAACTAACACTGATAGATCAATTGATCTAAATCAATGAGCACTTGGCTCTGATACCACCTGTGAATCCAAGGATCGTCGACAGGAATTATCAGTGAGAATTGATTTCAAGTCAACGTTAGCGGAATTAACGTTGATTTGGTTTAATTGTATTTAAACAACATTCAATGTCAATGAAATATCAAGAACACACGACACAAAACACAATTAAAGATTAATTAATGTTTTATTATAATGCATTGAAGATTACAAAAGAATGAAACAATGAATGCTATGATGTTTGTATATGTTATGATGATCGAAAGACTTTTGATGATTGCTGTAATGCTGTTGCTGTTCTCAATCAATCAATCGTCTGTTTTCAATCGTCCTTGAATCGAAACCTAGGATCCATATTTATAGACAGATGTTTCTGTTATAGGAAACACCGGATCTCTTGGGATTTGATTTGTTTCTGATAAGGAATCAACGGATTTCTCGGGATTCGTATAACCGCCTTGTTGACTTGTTGACTTGTTGACTTGTACCACTTGTATAGCACAAGTGTTTGGTCTCCGCAGGAATATTATCTTCAGTAGTAATTTTGTTCTTCCGTAGATAATGTTCTTCCGAAGGTAATGATCTTCCGCAGCATTTCTTGAACACTTGGAACTCCAGTTGATTTTGTTCATCCGTAGATGATCTTCGGATGTATTGTTACTTGTAAGATATACATCTACGGAAGACTAATTTGTTCATCCGTAGATGTTTCTTACACTTGGTCAATTTCAAAATTGATCAAGTATTATGTTTGTACCTGCAACCATACATACATCAACACATATATAAATGGGTTAACCTATATATTTAATGCATACATAATAATGACTTACAAAGGTTCATTACAAATATTGATTCAAGTACTAAGCCTATACAAAATGACTAGATCTACAGATTCTAGACCTAACAGTTTCACTTTTGAAGGTATTCGGGATCTAATTCTGGGTGAAGATGTTAGAAGCAAAAACTTGGGCGAATCATCAAATAGTGAGCCGTTAAATGTTGGCAGAGGTTGGGGAAATAAAAAGTATAGTGGGAGTCACGAAACAAGTTCATTTAAACCTAGGAAAAATGTGAAATGTTGGAGCTAAAATGAGGTGGAACGCTTAAGAGTTAGTGTTCAAATAATAAGGAATTAAACATTGTTGTTGGGGATGTTTTCTGACGATGATGCATTAACACTAAGTGTGGAAAATGTCGTACCCTCAATTTACATAAACGAGGTTTTACCGTTAGGCGCGTGACGTACTAGGATCTCAGCCAATAATTACACCAAACGACTAGTTATTACAAAAACATGTCATTAAAGTTCATTAAATAAAACCAAAACACACAAACGCCCACACGCACACCCTAACATAAAAATACACACTATTACTCACGGTTCATACAAGCATCATATACATATAACCAACAATGCACATACACCCTTTATATAAGAACATCCTCAACCATAAAAACACATAACAAAATCGTACTGAAACTGAGACATCGAGAACACGTGAAACAACCAGAAGAACATATCGTACGGTTGTTTTCTCCCGTTTTCGGGTGCTAGAGATCTACGATGTCACGGCTACCATTGAGGGGAAACCATCAGCTTCGAGAACCTGCAGAAGAAAGGTGGCTGCGATGGAGGCTATCACTCGATCGGGCTTGGTAAAGCTTTGTTGACGGTTGTCGCAAAAAAAACGAGAGAGTAGGGGAAGGTAGGGAGGTAGGGTTTTGGGAGAGAGATGCCAAGAAGGGGGTGAGGGGAGGTAGTTAGGGTTCTCAAATGAAGAGGTGTAGAGAGAGAGAAAGAAAGAGGGAGAGAGAAACCAAGAGATATAGTTGTGTGGAGAGATAGGGTCGAGAGGTAGGGTTGGGCCGGTTAGGGTTGGGTAGTGATTAGCTAATTAAATTTTAAAGTATCAACATTTATTTGTTAATTAATTATCAACGTGAATAACTTAGGGTTAGCTTTATAACAAGATTAACATTATTATTATTATTATCATTATTATTATTATTATTATTATTATTATTATTATTATTATCATTACTACTATTACTATTACTATTACTGTTACTGTTACTGTTACTGTTACTGTTACTGTTACTGTTACTGTTACTGTTACTGTTACTGTAACTGTTACTGTTACTGTTGTCACACCCCAATCTTGACGGCGGAAACGTCGAGATGTGAGGGTTACGATTGTTCACAGCCACATAACGCTATTTATTAGTCCCAAATATATTATTCATAAGTTTCATTAATAACATTACAAACAAATGTTTCAACAAAGAATACAACATATACAAATGTTACAAATAACATAATCATCCATTTTATTACTAGGTCCAGTCCTAGATGCAATAAGCTTCAAAGAGTAGAACATAAACTTGGGGTATTCCTGAAACATGTTAAAAATAAAAGGTCAACATAAAAATGTTGGTGAGCATTCCATAGTTTTCAATACATAAGTATATAAAAGATGGCAATTCAAGTCATAAGTTAGTGAATAAAGTGATTAGGGATGTTATGAACAATGCATCAATCAAACCTTGACAATAGTTTTACAAGTCTCAAACGTTAAAAGTATATACGATCAGCTAAGTGTACTTGGATCAACCAAGCAGGCTTGTCTTACCCATAGATCTATGACTTCGCTGGGCTAGCAATAGTTAATGATTGTACATATAACGCCATAACATGGTAACCACAAAAGTTCAACTAACCACAACTTTACAAGATGAATTGCCATAGGTTTACAAGTCTCAAAGAGGTTTACAAGTATATACGTTAACATGTTTCACCCCAAAGTGTGAAAATAAGAAAAAGGGGTATGAAATACTCACATTGATATAAGCATTACAAGATGATAAATAAAGATTAAAGGATGATCCAAAGTAATCCCAAGTATTCATTACAAGGCACCTAAATATGTATTACAAGATAAAGATTAATAATATGATTAACGTTCAAATAATGATTAGGGTTCAATAGTTTTAAGGAGTTTTGACAAGTTAATTTATAGAATAATTATTCTTATTTTAAACCCATTAGAAGAATTATATATGTATTTAAGTATTTTAAAAAAATGAAATATGATGATGAGGTTCAATATACAATTAAGTCTTTTTAATTATCTAAGAATAATAAGAAAATAGCATTTTGATTAATATCAAAATATTAGCTAAAATGTGTTTTATAATAAAATTCTTAAGTATCTTAAGTAATTATATATAATTACTCCAATTATGAGTTTAATTCTTTAAAGAATTGAGTGTTCATAAATATTTTAAGTCCAACCAAATATAAATAAATGTTTAATTAATTTAAGAGAAAACCTTTTGTAACAACTACTAAGTTTAAATATAAAGATTTAAATAAATACATTTTTTTCCTTTAAAACAAACAATCATGATTTTAGAAGTAACGTTTGGATCAATGAAAATTTATTAATATAAACAATCATTTTAAATCCATTTTATAAGAAATAACTAAATATATATATTAATATATATGTTTATATATATATATATATATATATATATATATATATATATATATATATATATATATATATATATATATATATATATATATATATATATGAATATATTAGGAAAAATTGCAGAAAATATTTTAGTGTCTAAAAATTATTATATTAATTATTAAAAATGATTTTTATATTATTTATAATTTTTCTGTAATTTTATTTGTAATTAAAAGGCTTTAAAAAAAATAAAACAAAATAGAAGGAGGTGCCCGGGTTCGAACCCGGGACCTCGAGGTTGACAGTGTGCATGTTTACCAGTTAGGCTGGGCGCCTATGCCTGCCAAAGAATGGTTTTTAATTCTTTAAAACCAAACTTCCTGTGATTCCCAAATTCCCTTATGAACCCTAGTTTAATCCGCCCAAAATTGAGGATCAAATTGATATTGTTAATCAAACTAATGTTAGGGCTTTTGATGTTTACAAGATTTCGAGTGTGTGGATGTGTCAAATTACCCGAATTGATGTGATTTTGATGGAGAACGAGTACACGGCCGATCGCGACTATGTGTATGGTGATTCAAGGCACAAACGTTGTTGTTAATCAAATTAACTTTGCAGACATAACTTGGAGTCGTTGCTTAGCAAAAGCCCTCTGTCAATTTGGTTTAACAAGGCTTCGAGCATGGGTCACGATTAGGTTGCAGGTCCGAGAAGAAAGTGGCGATCAAGAGAGTCGAATGAGGAGTTGTTTGTGCGATTGATAACGCAGAGTGGTCTAAAGGATCGATTCGAACGTTTCCCAACTTTCAAACATAAGCAAATCGAATGGTTATAAGATCGACGGTTTATGTTTTGAATTGATTGTTTCGGTTTCTATTTCTTGAGTTAAAGATCAAATAATTACAATTAAGCATGCGTTTAAGTTCGAAACCGATGGAGAAAGGTTAAAATTCGGTTTAATTGCACTTAAATTAAGCGTTTTGGTGAAATAAGGGGTGGCCGGAGCTCGGCCGGAACTTGGCCGGAGCTCCCGCCGGAATTACGGGTATTGGGTGGGGGTTTGGTTTAAGTTTAATAATTTTATAGCTTTGGTCCCTCAGCTTTCAAACTTTATTATT
The DNA here is from genome assembly GCA_025215565.1 of Flaveria ramosissima. Classification (NCBI taxonomy): domain Eukaryota; kingdom Viridiplantae; phylum Streptophyta; class Magnoliopsida; order Asterales; family Asteraceae; genus Flaveria; species Flaveria ramosissima. The sequence goes on from CM046045.1 coordinate 53,406,107, forward strand.
TTATGCATAAACTTCTATTTAAAGTATATTAATTGGCAAAAGCAACCCCCAAACTTAATTAGTTTTTGTGTTTTAAACATTATTTAATTTCATTAACCCTTATAAGTTATAAGTAATCTTACCAATACTAATAATATTATTATTATAAGCTTGGTTATTATTAGTGTTATTACAATTACTATTAATAATGTCATCATTATAATAATAATAATAGTTATTAATTTATTTAAGATTATTAACACCTTAAGTTTTATAATGATAAGCAAACTTTGTAACACTTATAATGTTATTACTATTATATTAATTTGTTAATCACCAAATTTGTTATCAAGCATATTAATTCCATAAAGTTTCAAAATTGACATAAAAGGTCCTTTTAAAACTTAACAAAGTTTACTTTTAATTTTACGAAAATATGAGATGTCACAGTCTCCCCAACTTAAAAGAATTTCGTCCCGAAATTAAAAATGAACTTAGATGAACAAAGGAATTATAATGAAAGGTAAGTGTTCAACGATCAGTGTTTGACGTTTGATTACAGGTGAAACGCTTCACCTTATGGAATCTTACAAGATTCACAGCATAATAAACACGAGACGTTTTGAGATAAAACATTGAAAAACGATAACGAGCTACCGTGGTACCTTAGATTCATAAGTCACAACTTCTAGAATGTAATTTCGTAGTAAATTGATGTCTAGAAATCAATAAAGGACCAACAATGATAAGAAAGGTTGACCGTCAGGGTTTAAGAATCCCTAACGTCACTATATGAAACGGTCTTAACACATATCTTATGAATATGTATCTCTCTTTTGACCAATCATTGGTCTAAGAATTATACGATATGCAAAGATTTTGAAACAAGTTCACGACGATGGTTGGGAACATCATTAAAAGCAGAAAAGGAATCGTTCATTCAAAATAACGATCGATGTTTTAACGCCATACCACGGTATACGAATTCTTGAGTTAAATACAAGTCAATTTATCGACCCATTATCTCACATAAGTCAATATGAGATTAGTCAATTGGTCTATAATGCACCAATTTTCATCATGACGGCTAAAATAAGAGACACTTAGTGAATGAAAAGTTAAACAGAAGACCCATAGGATCACGAATGTTAGGTCTTGTCATATATGAAGGTAAGACACTTGGATACATACCAAGTTACGTCTTTTCCTTTATGCCAAACCCATGACTACAAGTTACGAAGGTTTATGAACCTTGATATCCACGTCACAATGTATATAATAACGAGTCTCGTTGATCGAAGTCAAGATAAAGTTTTAAAGATCTCCAAGGTTAAGGATTCAAAAGCGATTCAAGAAGTAACGCAAACAATAAGACATGCATTTGTAACCATGTCTTGCAAGGCAACATATTTCCAAATATAGATTGCATACGTAATTCATCAAACCCATATGTACAGTCGAGAACATTCGTATGACTAGAAAGACATAACCACAAATTGATAATGTCTTTATTTAGTAGCAAAATTGTTTGAGAAGGCTACCATCACACAATCATGTGCTGATGATATCTCAAAATGAAAGTTGATGAGTAGGGAATAAATGGTTCGATATAGCTAGATCGAGTCAAAACATGAAGATAAAGGGAAAGAAATCGATAAGAATTCAAATGCCAAGCTCGAAATTAAAATCAACCTAGAGTGATCGAGTCTCCTTTCAAGTTCAGAAATCATGCTTTGGCTTGTTAGGTCCAAACACTAACATTGGTTCACCCTTCAAGTTACTACATGTTTCTTGTCACTTGAGTAAAACCTTGGTAAGTTGGAGATCAAGAAATGAGAATAGTCATCAAGGTGTGGTTTTCACTCCTAGCTTGAGGGTGTATTCCCAAGGTATGACCACTAACTTACCAATCAAAAAAAAAATTCGATCCCAACTCCTTGTTGAGGATCCACAGAAATAAGACGAGGTAACTCACCATTAAGGTAAGGGAAATCACTCCTATCTTAACGGTGAAGTTTTACAAAAACAAAATATAACAAGATGAACTTCTTCATCAAAATCCAGAAATCACTCCTACTTTGATGAAGTTGTCTCATTTGAGCAAATACAATTCATAAAGATGGTATTATCATCAAGGTATGGAATTCACGCCTATCTTGATGATTGAATTTCATCATAGCAAGAAAACAATCGAAGATTGACATTTGTCACCAAAGTACGGGTTTCAATCCTATTTTGGTGAGATCATGTCATTTGTGAAATGCCATTCCAAAGAAAATAATTGAATTCAATCCTCGGGATAAGGAAATCACCCCGATCCAGAGGATGAAATTTTATAAATCACACTTGAAAACCATTTATCAAAACGAATAGAGAATCATCTAAGTAAGGGAATCATCCCTGTTTTGATGAGTTAGAATCATTTAGGAGATACGTGTGTTCTTAGTCATAAGCTGACTTGCAAACACTTGCATCTCCCACGGTGCAGACGGTACGGAGTTTGACTTAACGACGAGAGAAAAATAATATCAATTGGAAATTCGAAAAATTCAAGTTACATCATTGTAACAAAAAGGAAAATTCATGCTTACAAAATTTAAGGTCAAAGTTCGAGGTAACAGAATTAGTTATGATGGTGTTCAAATCTTGAATGGTTTAAATCGGGAAGACTAAATCAATGACAAGAGTGATTCAACACCACGACGAGACGTGAACATTCGATTCACAATTGAAGGAATTACACAACTTCTCAAGATGTGAGGTCAAACATAACCTTATTGAAGACACACGTACTTATAAGTGATCACTCATCTCAAGGGTTTCGGGTCAAATGAATGGATTCGATGATCGAGTCAAATCACCATTCACACTTTGCCTAGACAAAGTATCTCGAGATGTAGGAATTCCACCTATAGCATTGCATGTTCTTAGTTATGGGACGCATCCTTAAGAAGACTTGAGAACCATAAGTAACGGTTTAAAGTTTTTGAGGACCATTTGGTTTATATTCCCAATAGCTTTGGGTATATTAAGATCCATGTTCACGTTGGTCAAGATATGGAAATAGTTTCACGAACGCTCAACGTGTAACGGTGTTTAAACGTAAGAGTTGAAATGTCGGTTAGGTTCAATATTAACACGAACATTATGTATGATAAGAATGAAGTAATACGAGTTCAAGGAATCAAAGATTTTTAAGATACGAAGAGGATGGTTCCATTTGGTAACGCATTACCATTTGGAATCGTTGACACGTCAAGGTAAATTGACCCATTTGCCTTAGAGACTTGTGTATGTTGACCATAGTTTATCACTCATCCCAGAAATCCCCAGGTAAGCATAACTGGTCTCGTAATGAGATTTATACGTTATGCTTGCCTTAGCCCGAAGGCCTTTTGCCAGGAAAACCAGAATACAGGTGTCTATGTGTCACACAAATTTCTTTGGTTTATGAAATCAAAACCTTGATGAGATTTTCAAAGATTAGACATAGAGTCTAAGGAATTAAACCCACGATGATAAGTGTAGATTCCACATGTCGTTGAGAATAGATTTAGGAAGTTCACTTGTCGGGGAGAATCAAAGAGTTAAAGTTAAGTTTAGGGAGACAAGTAACTAAGTTAAGCATACATAAGGCAATCCTATGCTAAGGCATCAAGTTGCACAAAAGGCATAGCATTATGTAGCATGCAAACAACATGTAAGCACTAAGGTATAAGGATCTTTTCTATGAGGTTCATGCAACTATAGTCTAGGTCACCATTTCTAATAACCTAAATCCCTATAGTTATGGGCTCTGATACCAATCTGTCACACCCCAATCTTGACGGCGGAAACGTCGAGATGTGAGGGTTACGATTGTTCACAGCCACATAACGCTATTTATTAGTCCCAAATATATTATTCATAAGTTTCATTAATAACATTACAAACAAATGTTTCAACAAAGAATACAACATATACAAATGTTACAAATAACATAATCATCCATTTTATTACTAGGTCCAGTCCTAGATGCAATAAGCTTCAAAGAGTAGAACATAAACTTGGGGTATTCCTGAAACATGTTAAAAATAAAAGGTCAACATAAAAATGTTGGTGAGCATTCCATAGTTTTCAATACATAAGTATAAAAGATGGCAATTCAAGTCATAAGTTAGTGAATAAAGTGATTAGGGATGTTATGAACAATGCATCAATCAAACCTTGACAATAGTTTTACAAGTCTCAAACGTTAAAGTATATACGATCAGCTAAGTGTACTTGGATCAACCAAGCAGGCTTGTCTTACCCATAGATCTATGACTTCGCTGGGCTAGCAATAGTTAATGATTGTACATATAACGCCATAACACGGTAACCACAAAAGTTCAACTAACCACAACTTTACAAGATGAATTGCCATAGGTTTACAAGTCTCAAAGAGGTTTACAAGTATATACGTTAACATGTTTCACCCCAAAGTGTGAAAATAAGAAAAAGGGGTATGAAATACTCACATTGATATAAGCATTACAAGATGATAATAAAGATTAAAGGATGATCCAAAGTAATCCCAAGTATTCATTACAAGGCACCTAAATATGTATTACAAGATAAGATTAATATATGATTAACGTTCAAATAATGATTAGGGTTCAATAGTTTTAAGGAGTTTTGGACAAGTTAATTTATAGAATAATTATTCTTATTTTAAACCCATTAGAAGAATTATATATGTATTTAAGTATTTTAAAAAAATGAAATATGATGATGAGGTTCAATATACAATTAAGTCTTTTTAATTATCTAAGAATAATAAGAAAATAGCATTTTGATTAATATCAAAATATTAGCTAAAATGTGTTTTATAATAAAATTCTTAGTATCTTAAGTAATATATATAATTACTCCATTATGAGTTTAATTCTTTAAAGAATTGAGTGTTCATAATATTTTAAGTCCAACCAAATATAAATAAATGTTTAATTAATTTAAAAGAAAACCTTTTGTAACAACTACTAAGTTAAATATAAAGATTTAAATAAATACATTTTTTTCCTTTAAAACAACATCATGATTTTAGAAGTAACGTTTGGATCAATGAAAATTTATTAATATAAACAATCATTTTAAATCCATTTTATAAGAAATAACTAATATATATATTAATATATATGTTTATATATATATATATATATATATATATATATTATATATATATATCTATATCTATATATCTATATCTATATATATATATATATATATATATGAATATATTAGGAAAATTGCAGAAAATATTTTAGTGTCTAAAATTATTATATTAATTATTAAAAATGATTTTTATATTATTTATAATTTTTCTGTAATTTTATTTGTAATTAAAAGGCTTTAAAAAAAATAAAACAAAATAGAAGGAGGTGTGCCCGGGTTCGAACCCGGGACCTCGAGGTTGACAGTGTGCATGTTTACCAGTTAGGCTGGGCGCCTATGCCTGCCAAAGAATGGTTTTTATTCTTTAAAACCAAACTTCCTGTGATTCCCAAATTCCCCAAATTCCCTTATGAACCCTAGTTTAATCCGCCCAAAATTGAGGATCAAATTGATATTGTTAATCAACTAATGTTAGGGCTTTTGATGTTTACAAGATTTCGAGTGTGTGGATGTGTCAAATTACCCGAATTGATGTGATTTTGATGGAGAACGAGTACACGGCCGATCGCGACTATGTGTATGGTGATTCAAGGCACAAACGTTGTTGTTAATCAAATTAACTTTGCAGATATAACTTGGAGTCGTTGCTTAGCAAAAGCCCTCTGTCATTTGGTTTTAACAAGGCTTCGAGCATGGGTCACGATTAGGTTGCAGGTCCGAGAAGAAAGTGGCGATCAAGAGAGTCGAATGAGGAGTTGTTTGTGCGATTGATAACGTAGAGTGGTCTAAGGATCGATTCGAACGTTTCCCAACTTTCAAACATAAGCAAATCGAATGGTTATAAGATCGACGGTTTATGTTTTGAATTGATTGTTTCGGTTTCTATTTCTTGAGTTAAAGATCAAATAATTACAATTAAGCATGCGTTTAAGTTCGAAACCGATGGAGAAAGGTTACAATTCGGTTTAATTGCACTTAAATTAAGCGTTTTGGTGAAATAAGGGGTGGCCGGAGCTCGGCCGGAACTTGGCCGGAGCTCCCGCCGGAATTACGGTTATTGGGTGGGGGTTTGGTTTAAGTTTAATATTTTACAACTTTGGTCCCTCAGCTTTCAAACTTTATTTTTTATGCATAAACTTCTATTTAAAGTATATTAATTGGCAAAAGCAACCCCCAAACTTAATTAGTTTTTTGTGTTTTAAACATTATTTAATTTCATTAACCCTTATAAGTTATAAGTAATCTTACCAATACTAATAATATTATTATTATAAGCTTGGTTATTATTAGTGTTATTACAATTACTATTAATATGTCATCATTATAATAATAATAATAGTTATTAATTTATTTAAGATTATTAACACCTTAGTTTTTATAATGATAGCAAACTTTGTAACACTTATAATGTTATTACTATTATATTAATTTGTTAATCACCAATTTGTTATCAAGCATATTAATTCCATAAAGTTTCAAAATTGACATAAAGGTCCTTTTAAAACTTAACAAAGTTTACTTTTAATTTTACGAAAATATGAGATGTCACAACTGTTACTGTTACTGTTACTGTTACTGTTACTGTTACTGTTACTGTTACTGTTATTGTTACTGTTACTGTTACTGTTACTGTTACTGTCTGTTACTGTTACTGTTACTGTTTTACTGTTACTGTTACTGTTACTGTTACTGTTACTATTACTGTTACTGTAACTGTTACTGTTTGTCACAACCCGACCCCACGGCGGAATCATCGGGGCGGACGAATGGGAGACGATTTCTCATGGCACATGGAACTAATTAAGTTGAAATAATATTAAATGTCATTTAGTCATTAAACCATTACAAGACAAATAAGTAACTACAAAACAATTAAGATACAATCATAACATAAGTCTTTCAATTAGTCTAGGTTCAAGTCCTATATTAGCACAAAAAGATCTTCAAGTAGAAAGGGAAACCTGAACATGTTAAAAATAAAGGGTCAAACTATCAGTTGGTGAGATTTGTCCATAGTTCAATATATTATTAAAAGATGGCAATTATGTTGTAAGTTAGAGAACAGTAACTAGGGATGTAAGACAGAATGCACAATCAAATAAAAGATGGCAATTCATGTTGTAAGTTTAGAGAACAAGTAACTAGGGATGTAAGACAGAATGCACAATCAAACCTTGAAATAAGTTTACAAGAATCAAACGTGTACAAGTGCAACGATTATAAGATAATATGTTTCATCCCAAAGTGTGAAAATATGAAAAAGAGGTATAGAAATACTCACATGGAAAACTCACAATGATAGTGATGGTTGTAGAGTACATAAGAAAGCTTGGATGTTCAAGAGTCAAAGGTGATGTCCTAAATGATAAAAAGAAACAATAATTTGAGTTTGGAATACATTACAAGAAGTTAGGACGCTTAGGAATGCCAATGAGCGAAAGGTAGATTGATAAACGATTATTGTACCAATTTTAGATTCTGGACAGAATGTTTCGTACGTGTTTGAACAGGTTTTTAAAATAGCAAACGGTTTCATAAGATTAAAAAAAATTACATTTGACTAGTTCAAAGTCTCTCGGACAACTTTCATTAAGAAACATTTTTATGAAAAGATCCGTAAATAGGTCAAACAAGTAGCACAAGACAGAAGGTGCTGAAATGCGCACTTATCTTGTGAAGGCTATTGTTGAGTCGTGCAATTGAGTTTGAAGACGTATAAACTGTCGTTAAAAGGGTAATTAAATAAACTTAACATTGGAGTCTGAGTTTACTCAAATTTAGTTTGTTATGATCAAGTTATGGTCGGTTGAAGTAAGATTATATTCTGCCAGAATTGTAGTAAGGCACTTATGCGCACTTTTAAAATCATTAAAGCATGAAACGGGTTAGATCAATTTATTATGTCAATATATGGTATATTAGTCTTCATTTGAGTTATAAAAATTCTAAGTCTTTGGCATAGCCATCGTTTAGAAAAATAATCTTGTGGAATAACCGAATGCGGCTGCATAGCCGTCCATATGCAAACGGGATTCTTTGTTTATGTTAGTGTGTTGTTAGCTTGATTTAGGAATGTTAGTAATTGTTATAAGATTACTGATTATTAAAATGTTAATGATCAAATGATAATTATTAAAATAAGTTGAGATTTGGTAGAAGAAAGAATAATAGTAAGAACATAAAGTCATGAAAACAATTGGATGTTAGGATGATTAAAATGTATAATATAAAAGCAATAAAAAATTACCGTAGTATTAAAAATTCTTGAAATCTCTTGTAAAATAAAATTCTTCAAATTGATCATAACCAATAAATGAAAAAAAGATATGAGAATGAGATTTTTAGAGAATGAGCAAATGAAAAGTGAGGCCTAAGTCTTGCTTTTATACTTGAGGTTAGGAGGAGGTTATGAATAGTGTTAATGGTGATTTATAAGTCTTTTAAAAGGGGGTAATGATTGGAATTTGAAATAAATATAAAATTAAATAATTTAAATAAATAAAGAATAATTATAATTTTAAAATTTAAATTCTTGAAGACTCTAATTTTAACAACTTTTTTTTATAAAATATTTATAGACTTTATAAAACCAATTTGAATAATCAATCAAATTATTAATTTGTTAATCTTTATAACTTTTATAAAACTTGTAAACTTTATAATTTGATTTTTTATTTTCAGTATTTAAAATTCATAATTACTAATAAAACTTTATATAAGTTTATTAAAATTCATTTTATAACTTTATAAGTTTTAATTAGTCTTTTCCATTTAGTTATTTTTTGTAACATGATTAATAAACTTTATAATTTTATGAAATAGAATATTTATCAATCAATAAGTTGATTACATATTTAATGTATTTGATCCATTAATTAAGTAAATTAATAATGGAAGCTCAAAATAAGTTCGGGTTTGGGTTTTAACTTGGAAAAATAGCAGATGTTATATACTATTACTGTTACTAATATTGTTACTGTTACTGTTACTGTTACTGTTACTGTTACTGTTACTGTTACTGTTACTATTACTGTTACTGTTAATGTTACTGTTAATGTTACTGTTACTGTTACTGTTACTGTTAATGTTAATGTTAATGTTAATGTTAATGTTAATGTTAATGTTAATGTTAATGTTAATGTTAATGTTACTGTTACTGTTACTGTTACTGTTACTGTTATTGTTACTGTTACTGTTAATGTTACTGTTAATGTTACTGTTAGTGTTAATGTTAGTGTTAATGTTAATGTTAATGTTAATGTTAATGTTAATGTTAATGTTAATGTTAATGTTAATGTTAATGTTAATGTTAATGTTAATGTTAATGTTAATGTTAATGTTACTGTTACTGTTACTGTTACTGTTACTGTTACTGTTACTGTTACTGTTATTGTTATTGTTACTGTTACCGTTACTGTTTACTGTTACTGTTTACTGTTACTGTTTACTGTTTACTGTTTACTGTTACTGTTTACGGTTACTGTTTACCGTTACCGTTACTGTTTACTGTTTACTGTTACTGTTACTGTTACTGTTACTGTTACTGTTACTGTTACTGTTACTGTTACTGTTACTTTTACTGTTACTGTTACTGTTACTGTTACTGTTACTGTTACTGTTACTGTTACTGTTACTGTTACTGTTACTGTTACTGTTACTGTTACTGTTACTGTTACTGTTACTGTTACTGTTACTGTTACTGTTACTGTTACTGTTACTGTTACTATTACTATTACTATTACTATTATTATTATTATTATTATTATTATATTAAAAGAAAACATTTAATAAATACCGAGTAACAAGAATATAAATAGATGACAAAATATAATTCAATGGTGGATCGTTAGGTTAGCGATGATAACCTGAAAAAATACGAGTTGTCACATCATCCTCTTGTGAAAGAAATTTTTGGGCGTACCAGGGTCAGCGACCTAGAACATACATCACATAGGGTTTTTGAGAAAATTTAAAACAAACCCAAAAGGAAACAATTTTAAGGGTTTCGCTAGGAATGCGACAGAAAACAATATGTATAATTTGAGTCATGGATTCTTGGGCTTCGTTTCATGCCATGATCAATAGGATAACCATGTGAATCTAAACATGGTGATTTGAAAAAGTTACGATTAGCCAATGACAAGATACTTGAGGTAACAGGCATAGGTGATAATGATCTGGTTACTTCAGTGGGAACTACATGGTACCTAAATCAAGGCTGAAAAAGAAACTTATTTTAGTTGATCAGCTCGATGAACAAGGAATAGAAGTAAGGTTTGATGGTTGTAAATGGAGGGTGATAAATGGTAATCTGGTTATTGCTCGTTATATGAAGTGTGGGTCATCATATATGGTTAAGGTACCTAGTTCACTAAATTCGCTGCTAAGAGAGTTCATTACAAACATGAAGTCTGGAGCAGGGATAATAGCTAAACGAGTCTAAAATCTAAACCGTTTGGGAGATTCAGTGACAGTGAGAGCATGGGACGTGTTTTAACAACTTACAAAGAGTTGTTGGGTAATGAAGACTATGACTGGAAAAAATTCTCTCATGGTGATTGTTTGCTGAATTTGAAGAATGATTTTGATCCTCGATGTATCTTTGGATCTGGTGGAATGTCCAAACCTATTAAGATTGAGGATGAGTGTAGGTGGGACGGTTCAGTTGGAGCCATGGGATCTTCAACTAGTCCTTATGGTACTTGATGATAGGGGGTTGCTACAACTAGGAGATTTAACGGACTCTTAGGTTGTTCTTTAGGAACTGGAGGCTTGGAAGACTTGTTTAAAGATTCCTAAAGTTACCGAACGATTAGATTGCTTTGTGCTTGAATGGCGGGCTAGAATTTATCATAAAGCCTTCAAGTGAAAGATTGTTAGGTTTTTTAAGGCTTTGGGCTTAGGCCCATGAGCTATTTTCTTGTTCACTAAGAATGAAAACACTAGCTAGTCTTTATATATGTCCATGTTATGTATTGTAGGGCTGTGCAAGAAACCGAAATAACCGAACCACAATTGAAAAAATCAACACAACCAAATTGAAAAAACCGAAACCAATAAGAAACCGATAGTTTGGTTTGATGTATTTTAAAAACCATTTTTTCAGTTAGGTTTCAATTTTGTTTGTAACATAAACTAAAAAAAACCAAACCGAAACCATAAAACTAAACTTGTAAATTTAGAGGTGTGTTCATACACTTTTAAACATGAATAGTTTAAAAATTACTTATGTAACTTATGCTATCTAAAACATATAGATATTTAGGTTACTAGAATATCTTTTAAACTTTCTTGTTTGGTAGATTAAATTGTTTTATTGAATTTTTTTATTGTATTTTATTAATTGTAATTAATTTTATATGAATATATAGATTTTATTTAAAGATAAATAATGTAGCATAAAATTTTAGCTTAAATTCATTACTTTGAACCAATGATGGAAAAAAAATTAAAGCCCAAAAAAGAAAACCGAAACCGCAGTGAAAATCGAAAACCAAAAACCGAACAAATCAAAACCAAATGATTTTAAAAACCTAGAAACCGAAATATCGGTTTTTGGTTCCGGTTTTAGGCTAAAAACGAACAAAACCGACCATGTACACTCCTAATGTATTGTAATCTTGTACTAAGCATAATAAAGAAAAACCCTAGTTGCAGCCGTGGACGTAGGTCACACATTACCGAATCAAGTTAAATCCTTATGTCGTTTTATTTTTTGTCTGTGTTATATTTGTTTGTGTTCATGTGTTGGTTCCGGTGCCACTTGCACTCTAGGGGTCACTTTTTAGCCAAAGACCAATTTAACCTCAACAACAAATGAACCATGGCATAACTATGGCACCTACAATAACTAATCAAACATTCTTTCCTATTGGATAGGTTGATTAGAGTACCATTAATTCATCTAATGTGAAGGAAGAGAAAATACAATCTGAGAAACAACACTTAGAGCTTTATGATTAACATTACATGCATCCCTACAAGGTATTAAAAATATCTATATACCCCTGCTTGTATTCAAATTATTGCTATTCATAAAATTTGTAATCAAAACCTAGTTGAATAGTTGGAATCTATTCGATCTTAGCATAAAAAACTGATAAAATTGTTGGATATTAGATGTCTAATTATCAATAATAGCAACATTGCTATCAAGGTACAATTCAAAGAGTTACACTTTGGACAACAACATAAATATAACGTCTAATTGTTACACGTTGTAGTTCACGAAATACAACGTTACTAAATATGTTATGATTATTTGGAGAAATAATCATGAACTAATTATTTATAGAAATAATTAATAAAAAGGGATCAAACACCTAAAAGGTTTATATAATTAATAGACCATAAGGGTTTTGATATTTAAAGGTTAAATATTTAAGGTTACTAAGTGTTAATTAACCTGGGACCTAAAATTGTAAAAGTACGAGGTTAAAAAAGTAAATGTGTTATACATAAAATAGGAATTAGGGAAACCCTAATTTCCATTCCTACTATTGTTGTCAACCACCATAACCCTCCTCCTCTCAGTTTTATTCCCAACTGACCACCATGCCACCATCAACCGCCACAAGTTTCAGTGTAGACCACCACTGTCGTCATCGGTTGAAGCTCCAAGTTGCAATTGTTGTAAAGTTTGGAACTTTTCATGAATCCGGTCAACTAGTGAGACCATTAGAACTTTCAAGGTGCAAAGCTTTTGTTTAATCGTCAAAGGTATAAGCTTTTTAACATCCTTGGTTGTGTTTGTGTTTTGTAATTGGATGCATGTTTTGAATATTTGATTATAAAATTTGTAAATTCCCGGGACGCCTACAGTTGGTCATTCATCGCACATAAAACATATAATTACTTTTAACTTTCATAAAACATCGCAGCGGAATTATCAAAATAGACATCTCATTACATTATAAAATCTTTTGCCAAATAATACATCGTTAACCAGTTACAATATATATTGTTGCATTACATCACAAAAGCCCTATATAAATGGATGTCATCCAAAAGAGCTGAGTAGCCGCCCCGTGCCATCCTCAGCAATCATTACCTGCCAACTGGAAACACATAAAAAGTCAGCATTGCTGAGTGAGTTCTAGTTTTAAAATAAAATATACTTTACTTTCATTAAAACCGTTCATTTCTTTCATGCGATCATACATCATACGTACACATAGATAATAGTTATTATCTTCGTCGTTCATTCATCATTACATCCTTTCTTTTCGTCAACACCATGAACTTTACCCTTCATGCTCATGATACTGGGCCTAAGCCTATCATAGACCTTCATTCACGGTGCCCAGCACCTCTGGCCACAGTACCTAGGATAAAGTTCCGGTACACCATTGTCATGTGCTATGCACTTCATGCTCATGGTACTGGACCTAAGCCTATAATAGACCTTCATTCACGGTGCTCAGCACCTCTGGCCACAGTACCTAAGGCAAGCAACAATGGTTTCATACAAATGGTCAATCACAAAGAAAGACCCCAATGTGCATCCTCTCGGGGTAGCGAACCCGCACACCGTGGGCTAACACCTTATAATTGGCGTGTCCTGATATCCAATGCTTGCAAGACTTTTATTACATTCCATCGTTTATTAATGCATGCATTCATTCATCATGTTCCTCTTTTATTATCTTTCACTTTACGTTACATAATACTTTCATTTCATTCATTAATGTAACACGTAAAGCCACAGGAAAGATAAACATTCATCAAAATCAGGAACATCAACATACACAGTCATCATCATCATACAGGGCAACATCATACATACATAACATACATCATGCATAAATATGCAACATCATCATCATTATGCCCAACATACACTCTAAGGCCTCAACGGTCATCTTACATGAACTTACGGGAATTTCCATGTCAAAACTTATATCTGCACTTTCTCCCAAAAATCAGTAATTAAACTACACATTTCCCCGGGTACAACAGCCCTACTTGGGCGTATGGACACCCTTCAGTCGCATGGCCTCCAGGCGATTGAACTTCATGCGATTGGACTCATGCGGATGAACATCTATGCGAATGGACACCCAGTCATGCGTATGGACCTCATGCGGATGAAACTAATGCGACTGACCTTATATGAATGGACTCAATGCGAATGAGTCCCATGCGATTTGAAACTAATGCGACTAAGCACCTATGCGACTGGGCCCTCAGTCGCATGACTCCCCATGCGACTGGACCCCAATCGTACGAATGAATCCTTAATCGTGCGAATGAACCCTCAATCTTGCGAATGAACCCTCAATCGTGCGAATGAACCTCAATCGCACCTCAGTCGGCCGTATGGACTCCAGTCGGTCACCTAGCCCTAGCTGATGCAGAAAGGAGTTCATCCCGAACCCAATATGCCATTTTCGGCCTCCAAGCTCATTCAAACCCATTCTAAGCCTAAATCAACCATCCTAAACCTTAGGAATGCATACCACAACACCATACAAGCACACACAAGCCCGGAAACAAACTCCAAACGGATCACACGCAACACACCTAAATGGGTCAAACACACAAACATACAAAAACGGATTTTCTATGCTTTCCAGCCCCAAAATCGTTTGAAAACAAGTAAAACAGGGGTCCTAGAACTCACACAAACAACACCGAGAAGTAGAGTTTCGATTGGACTCGCTACACAAACGATTTTTAAGCTTTAATCTACCTGAACCAACCTCTTTCTCTTCTTTTCTCCCTTTTCTCTCTTCTCCTCTCTCTTTTGCAGATTTTGGGGGTGTTGGGGAGGGTGTGGGCTGCCCTCCCCTCTTATTCCCCATTCATCCAAACTTTCTCGCGTTTTGGCAAGTTTGGTCCCCCGACTTTGGACTTTATTTCTTTTTCTTCATTCGTCGGCTTCAAAATAAATAAATAACCAGGTGTTACAAAATTAATCATGTATAAACTGCTTCCGCTATTTAATATAAAGGTTTCTAATTTTATTAAAAAGGCCACGACTTTGATGGTTAAAGTTAATACACTGTTGGAATCAACAAGCTTGTTGTATGATAATGTCTGCCTTAATCAATCAAACATGTTCTAACATTCAAACAATCATTTACTAACATACAATCATAATCAAATCAAAAATTAATTATTGTTTAATTTTCTTTAGATTTTGTAGATAAAGAGATTTTGCAAAGTGTTGGCACTTGATGAAGACCAGTCCATAGTGGATGCTTAACTTTTGGTTGTGGATAAAGTCTGAAGAATGTCCAAGTACATATAGCGGATGAAGAAAATGCACAGCAGATGTACAAACTGCACTACGGATGAACAATCACTCATAGCTGATGAACAAGTCCACAACGGATGTTCAATATCCATAACGGATGAACACTCCACAACGGTCAACATCAGAGCAAACATCCAAGTGTTCATAGTGGACAAAAATGTATCCACAACGGACAACAAGTGTTCAGAGCAGACAACTCAGTCTATCATCCACAGCGGACAGCCAAACATCCGCAACGAACATGCTATCATCCACTGCGTGTGTTTTTACACATGTATACTTTGTAATTGTACATAGTATGTGCATAGGTTATAAATAGCCATGTACCCTAATCCTTTGTAAGCTTTGAACATATTATCAATCAATAAAGCATGTTCTATTCTCTTCGCATTCATACCATACAAACACACAATCACACAACCATACACACACATTAGAGATCATATCACACATCATGGTTTCCGCACCATATTTTTTGAGTATTGATTATTTGTTGAGAGATTAAAGAGGTTCTTGGAGGATCAACCTTGTTCAAGAACAAAGCTGAATTCATCAGGTGGTATTAGAGCCCTGGCTCAAATGATACACTGATTTTTTATCCTCTCAATCAAGCATTACCTATTCTTTGAGCATTCATACCATACAAACACACAGCCACACAACCATACACACACATTTGTTGTTTGAGTATTTATTATTTGTTGAGAGACTAAAAAGGTCCTTAAAGGATCAACCTTGTTCAAGAAAAGCTTATTCCATCATACACGATACCCAACAAAAAAACTTATTGAACAAATCAAACTTCATGTGTTAGCAAACATGACTAGTAGAAAACCATATAACCTCAATATATTGTTATTGTAGAAGTATTGATTTAAAGCTTATTATGTGCAGTTTAGTCCTGAAGTACACAAATTATCTTTTAAAACTCAAACTATGTAAAATCGTTATAGAAAGATAACACACTATACACTGATCATAAATCTAACAATTTTACCATATACTATTACATGTGAGGTATATGTATTTAAAATGCTTTTGTTACACGTAATGGATAAGTCTTATTTCATTAGTTAGGGTGTTATTAGATAGACTTGTATTATTTATATATGTCCATGACACAACATGTAATGATAAATCTATTGACATATAGTCCCAAAGGTTCGAGAACTGAGCAACATAATTAAGTAAGGGGCTGTTTATTTTCGGCTGATCGGGTTGACCGGCTGACTCTGTCAGCGGGTCAGCCCGTTTGATTTCGGCTTCATGGTCAGCTGACCAGGTCTTCATTGCTGACCCAGACCCTAAATCAAAACATGTTGACCTGGCCAAACCCACCTACGTGCGACCCCCTCGGCCAAACCCACCTGCCCGCGACCCCCCTCGGCCAAACCCACCTGCGCGCGACCCCCCGGCCAAACCCACATGCGCGTGACCACCCTTGGCCAAACCCAACTGTTGCGCGACACCCCTGCTGTGTGACCCCCTGCTGCTGCGTGACCCCCCTCCGGTGTTTGGTCGGAATGTGTACGGTTACGATGGTGGTTGTGGTGGTGGTGTGGTGGTTCCGATTTTGATTTAGTAGTTGATTAAGATTGTTAATGATTCTAGTTGATTAGAAAATATACGGTGTTTGACTCAGTCAGATACTGAATCAAACAGCCAAGTTTCACTCAGATGCATACCCAGTCAAAACTTCTAACTGGGTCAGCTTCTGACTCAGTCAGATCTTACTAAGTCAGTGTAATCAAACAGCTCCTAAGTATTAAATACAACTTAAAGGTTAAACCTTTGTCATGATTAAACATATTATCATTTGATGAAACAATGAATAAATATAATAATAAATCCCAAGTATAAATTAATGTTATATGGTGTCATAATTATTTCATACAACATTAGTTATAAATGTAAACTAAAAGGTCGCCTCGCGCGTTGCTGCGGGGACCTATATACGTATACAAGTAAACTTTATGTACAATAATATCAAATATACTTTCTCTAGCATTAAAATCTATGTAACACCACCATATACAATATTTATTGTTTCAAATTAATCATTCAATTAATATTGATATGTTTAGGTAAGCTAAAACATATGAAACATGTTTGAGAGGGAATGCCATCATTCTTTTGCATCAATGTACCATGTTCAAAATGTCTTGCTTCATCTAATGATTAAAGATGAAAAAAAACAATTTGAATCTGAAGTGTAATCATATATCAATACAAACTTTGAATTTTCACATAAATAGAACTTGTGACTATCAACAAAACGATAACTTAGGATGATAGCAAGAAGTGGTAAAATAATACCATAGGTACTTCCCCTCTGTTCCTCTATCATTTTTAACAATCCATTTGGAAAAGATTAAAAAATCTTTGAATATTTTAAATCTTTTAGTCAATTGATACGTGTCTAGTTTTGAATGCATTAAAATGTATTTCCTCCATTAGAAGCAAAGCCGAAAATAATAAAATGTCTTTACCAATTTGGATCCTTCTAGAAATCATCAAGTCTTCGTAATCCCCGTCATCAGTTGATAAATCTAATCAAAAGAGAAATCACACAATATAAACCAAATCAACAAATACATAATCATGTGAGAGAATTATTTAACATTTTTCTTATAATTATATGATAATGGTCGCTCAACTTAGTATAATGTTAAAAGAATTATGCAGATAGCGTGTTTTAATCCTAATTAAAAACCTCTAAGCAAAAGCATATTTTACGTAGGGAATAAGCTTTTTTTATTTGTAATGTAGTTGATTATATACAGAGAACCTAAATATGTGTTAAATTTAACGTGAGTGCTCTTGTTAATTCAATTTGATGCAACCCATGAGCTAAATTGTATCAAATGCAGGTACGAACCAAATATTTTTTAATGTAAACGCATCCAAATAAGCGAGTAAGAACAAACCTCACTTATATTAAGAAGACTCATAAACTGATTTCAGTAATCTTATGTGTTATTAGACTCATTCTCCTTGTAACAATACATATTAGAGTAGCAAACATCACAGGAGGAAAAAAGATCCTGTAACCTTGAATCTGCATTCATTGTAATAAAGCTCAGCCACTTAATTCTACATAAAAAAGTGAAAATCATTCATAAATTCAACATTATATTGGTGATCTGTGAAGCATATCAAGCTACCATTGATGAGTTGTTGTAATAGACATATAACATATTGTAAAAATAAAGAGATCACCAATTAAGTACCTTATGTGCTATCTTATTGTCTTTAAAATGAATACCAATCACACAATCTCCCAAAATAGTTGCGAGTCGAAATATCTATCCAGGTGGAAGAATGGCCTCGGATACCTAAAACCGAAGACATCCAACTAATGTTTATTATAAACATCAGTGATTGTTTCATCGTCATACACAAATAGAAGCCCTAGTTTAACAATTACATTATATCAAACTTTATTTGTGGGATTTCCGAAAAATGAAAAAAATATGTTAATTCTCTGTTTTTGTTTATAAGAGAAAAGCACAACCCACATAATATCACACAAAAAGCACAACTAAGTAACAACAAATAAGAATTAATAAAAACTATAAAATGGCAAAAATTACAAAAGATGTAGCTGCAAAGATCTTAACTATCTTAACTACCGTAAATGCAAACAAACTTAATGTTAAACAACTTTACTTGGCAAGAAAACTTACCAATTATAAAACTAGCACATGGTATAATACTATAATCAAAATTAAATTTATGTTTTTACCTTTAATCCAAAAATCAAAGAAGATGCTTTAACATAAGCTACATCATGAAGTGCAAACACACATTTATATACAACAATCTTTGAAAAGGGTTAATCTCCATATGATGTTACACTATACAAACCCCACAAAGTTACAAAAAAAAAACATCAACCCTATAACCTCATATCTCATTTTACCTAAAATCAAAGTAGAAAAAAATGATTAAATAAAAACAAAAAAAAACAAAAGATAATTGTCATATAGTTTAAAGTGAGCCAAAGGAGTATGTGAGCATATGTACTCCAAAAAGGATGGTTTTAACTTACTTTTTCTCAACATTGTTTTCAAGTCCTTGAGTTGAGAGAAGTTGTTATTAACATCATCACCAACCCAATTCATCTTCCCACTATTCACCATCTTCTTTCATTCTTCCTTGCAATCCATACTACATTGTAAACATAAGGTACACAAAATAAGAAATAGAAGTTAAAGATTAGTTGAACCTATGCTTAATAGGTTTGTGTTCAGGAACTATAATCTCATCTATTAGAATCGTAACTTAACAAAAGTTCTAGAGTTTGAATGGATTCAGATCAAATTGTAGTTACATACTTACAATATTATATGTTATTAAACATGAAAGTGGGGTTCTAAACTTTGTATGTGAGTGTCAAGAGTTAATTCAAATATCAAAAATCTTTAAATCGAACAACCAGTAATGATAACCCAAATATGAAATATGGTTAAATTCCTAGGGCAAATTTGGATTTGGTTTCGAGCAAACCATTAAAAGAACATAAGCAGTAACCAAGAAACACTTAAGTTTGTAACCCTAGCATGCAAGAGGGGAAAGTCAGAAAAGGTACCAGAATACCAATGAATGGACGACAAAATCCTTAATCAGGTTCGATCAAGCGATGTTAACCTTTCCAACGAAACTGATTATTTCATCTTCATCATCATCGTCATCTTCGTCTTAAAGAGATGAGAGAAAGAGGAAGAAGAAACCGGAAAGACCTGCATGTGCGTCTAGGGGGTGGAGAAAAAAAAATAAAAGGTGCGTGCCACATTGAATGAGGGAACCGATAGCACAGAACGCAACACGTAGCATCATAGAAAATTCCAAAACAACCATTAACAACCGACCAGTGGTTTTAATATATATTATAATTTGTAATTTTGATTTATTGCAAGTTAATCCTATGTAAATGACCACTTGATTTGATTATATGATCATCATCCTTTCTATTCAGTTTTCATAGATGAATAAATTATATGATCATTATCCTTTCTAGTCAGGTTTCATTTGGTTGAGATGAGACCATAGTCACTATAGTAACTAAATGTAAAAAAGACATCAATAAAATATCCATCGAAGATCATGGTACAAGATAATAAACAAAAAAGGTGTCTTGATATCCTCTGAGTTTGGGACTTGTTCTAGCCGTATGCTTCTTTAGAAGGAGTGTTTCATGCTTCCTTTTTCTAGAATTCTTTCTATTGTATTTTCTATCTTGGTTTTTGTATGCGGTTTGATGTGACCTTGTATTATATGGTTTGTTGGGGAAACAATGTTTATTTTAAAAATAAAAAATCCTAATCTGATGATGATAAGCATAATTAACATTGTTATATTTTTGTAAATAGGTATTGGTCATATGCCCCATACAAGTTTCAAAAACACTCTAGTTATAAAGTAAACTAAGAAACTAGCATGTCAAGTTCACGTCATCAATTACATGAAGACATCAAGACTAAGGTTTCTTGTGAAAGCCAACACATGATATTTGCTCAATCAAGACAAAGAATGAAAATGATGATGTGATACGGGCATGAGAAACAATTTAATTTAAATGTTATAGATCTAACCCTCTATAGTTACATTCTTTAGTTTCTTGTTTTCTTGCAAATCGCCCACGAGCTTCTAAATCTCAAATCAAAAATAGGTTTTCAACGATTAAATTGTATTATATCAAAAGTCTTCCACCGCCATACAATTTTCAAAACAGACATATAATTCTCTACACTTTAAAATATTATATATTATTGTACTGAGTATTAATACAAAGTTGGTATCAATTACTAAATTGTCATGATAACTATTCGAACAAAAACAAGGATAATTTTAAGTAGAGGAATGATACGTGCCACTCCCCACGTATAATTGTATAACATTCATGTTCCATTTATTTTGTTTTATAATTTATTTGTTTCTTAATATGTTTTATTTATGTATGCATGATCTCCATCATTTTAGGTAGTGGGTTTAGTTTCTTTTGCATTAATTTAGGAGCCATGATCATATTTCTTTTATATATGTAATCGTTGTTTTGGCATTAAAAATAAAGAAGAAAATTGGATCAAAAGTTTATGTCTTTATTCTCTCATCTTTGTTCTTGGAGCCTAACCCACTCAACGGGTCCATTGGGAGATTGACCATCTCGAATCGGTCTCTATCAAATGGTGCTTTCATTCTCGTCCTCTCCTTCCCACAATGAACCACCATCACTGGATGAAACGCTTGCTCGATCACAAAAACTCTTGGATTTTGTCACCGCCAACGCCGCCCAAATCGCACTAACTTCCGCCGTCGAGTTGCATCACTCTCTGCTTATCAAAAATCTGCAATCAAAGCTAGCCTCGATAGTATGACCGCCCAAATAGCCGCACTACGTCCCATCTCTATTGATACCAAAACACATCCACAACTTCCAACTCCACCACCATCACCGCTTCTGCCAAAGACTGCCCCGCTGCTGCCATGGTTGCCTCCTTCCCACACCTCTTCAACCACGCCCGTACAAGCCACTAGAGTCACCATTCTATCCAAAAGCCTAGCCCCGGCTCTGCCAGCACTACCCTTTCCACCAACACCTATGCAAACCTGCTACAGCCTTAGACCTGTTTTCTATTATGTTCCTGTCAATATGTGTACCATCGTTGCTACCAAAATTCACATAACCAACCAAACAAACCCTGTTCTCCTCAACCCCCTCTTGGCATTAACATGGGTTGTGCACTTCCACTTTATATTAAAGATTCTGGTATCCTCATGGTGACAGAAGACAGATTATTGCTAGAGCAACCAAGAGATGGTCCATGCGAAAGACGAGAGTGGCGACCACCTTGGCGCCCACCGTGGCGGGGAGTTGCGACCGCTCCGAATGCCGATGGAAGAGTTGAATGGCGGCCACCGTGGAGAACCAATCCCGTCCTTGAGGACAAGGACGTTTTTTAGGGCGGGAGTATTGATACGTGCCACTCCCCACGTACAATTGCATAACATCCATGTTCCATTTATTTTGCTTTATAATTTATTTGTTTCTTAATATGTTTTATTTATGTATGCATGATCTCCATCATTTTAGGTAGTGGGTTTAGTAATTTTTGCATTAATTTAGGAGCCAAGATCATATTTCTTTTATATATGTAATCGTTGTTTTGGCATTAAAAATGAAGAAGAAAATTGGATCAAAAGTTTGTGTCTTTATTCTCTCATCTTGGTTCTTGGAGCCTAACCCACTCAACGGGTTTATTGGGAGATTGACCATCTCGAATCGGTCTCTATCAAAGAATTACTTAGAAAACAATTATATTATATTAAAATACAATTTAGATATCCTAGATGCAAGAGTGTAGTTATGCTTTTGCAGATTGACCTTTATATTGTTTTCATTTTTAAAAATTGGCCAATGTATTTTAACTAACCCGTGAGTATTCATACTAGTTTTTACATCATCATTCTCATATTTATATTAAAATACTATTTTTTAATTAAATAATACTTCTTTATATATTTATCATTAAATTTTTTTTCTCATTCACTCACAACCACTTTTAAAAATATTAAAATTTTATGGAGATTATATCGTGTTTCCCCAAATATATCACGCTTCAATCACCATAAATTTTCTCCCCTTCACTCACAAACGCTAACAACTATCACCCATCATATAAGGCACATACTCACATGAAAATAAGAAATCTACTGTGAATTTTTTAATGGGGAGTTGGATGATGAACGAACAACAATTTGACACATGTATGATTGATGATGACAAACTACTTAGAACCCTTAGATTTTGATATTTCGTTCTAAGGTAGCTGTTTACTTTTGCTTTGGACTATTTTGCTCTTATTGTCTTCTTTGCTTTATGAAAAGAAGTTGCACAAATCGACAAAGTATGACGAAATTCTTAAATATACTTTGTTAATGTTAATATATTTTAAAGGTGTAGCTCTAGATAATAAATTACATACAACACACTAAAATACGTGTACAATACACTAAAGTACATAGATATAATCATTTTTTTTCTAAATATTCTCTTATTTTAGCAATTACATTGTTTTGATTTTAAATATTTTTTATATACCGTTGTGATATCATTATTTTTATCTACATTTGATTACAAATTTATTTAAAACCAAGTAGGTCTACTTTTGAACAATAAACAAAACGGAACAAAATCATTTACTTATTTTTTAGATACCCTTTAGATTTTTTATGCTCATCTTTTTGAAGAAGTGACTTTTTAGTGGTTTTCGAATATAATATTTTTACATGTTTTATATCTGCATTTTAATACTCTGAATTGGTTCATTGTAAACACACGTATGATTTTCTTTACATACTTAATCACTTCAGTGACATTGCCGCCATGCGTAACATGTATTTATTATTTACTAGTTTAGTATGACCATGTTTGGGATTGTTTATTTTGGTTGAAAAAGATTTTAGACAAAAATGACTTATTAACTTATGATTTTTCAAAATGAGTTTTTTATTTGAATTAGCTTATAAACTAAAACGTTATAAATTGATAAAAAATAACATACTTTTAGAAATGAGGGGAGTTGATAGAATATAATGGATAAATAGAATATAGTAGATGTGTCTGATAGAAAAATAGACTAAAAGTAGTTTTCAAAACACATTCTTACTTTTCAAAACAATTTTTTTATCTTATATAAAAAATCAATTAAAAAAAATATTTTTAATATTGTTAAATATTTTTTGATTACTTATAAAAAATCAATTAATAAGTTAAAACTAAGTTTAAAATAAGCAATATCATAAATCACTCTATATTGAAGGATGAATGAAATTTGTAAAAGGAGTTTAAAAAATGTCATTGATCATCAAATATAGTATTTTAACATAATTGACATAATATGCTTACAAGTGAATTCATCTTCAACGCTAATGAGATTCTTGAAACTATCACCCCTAATCCGAATCCACAAAGTGTTTGCCACACCTTCACAAATCCATAGCCATTGCATCCCTAAACCAAGACCCAATGAATTGCTCAAAGAGTACGTAAAACTCAACGCAACATCAAAAGCTTTACTTCTATTTCGTGATTTGATCAGAAAAAACCCTTCATCCATCGACAGCTACTCGCTATTGTACATCATCAATGCTTGTACACGAAATCCCTCCAAACAGAAAGGCCTACAGTTCAAAACCCTTGTCGTAAAACTCGGTTATAACTCCATCATCTACATTCAGACATCATTGGTCAACTACTATTCTGCAGTGGGTAATCTTGATGATGCACATAAGGTGTTTGATGAAATGCCCACAAAAAATGTGTTTTGTTGGACTGCATTGATTTCAGCTTATGTTCATAACCAGAAACCAAATGTTGCTCTTAAATTGTTTAGGGAGATGCAGATGGACAATCTTGACCCTGATCATGTTACTCTCACTGTCGCGCTCTCGGCCTGTGCTGATCTTGGTGCATTGGACATGGGTAAGTGGATTCATAACTTTATTCGTAGAAACAATAAGCTGAATAAAGACTTGTCGTTGTACAATTCGTTATTGAACATGTATACAAAGTGTGGAGACATTGAAACTGCGAAGGTGTTGTTTGATGACATTAAGGAAAAAGATGTCACAACATGGACTTCCATGATTACTGGATATGCTATCCGTGGTCAAGCTATAGAAGCACTTGCACTGTTTAAAGCCATGACTGATCCCAAAATGGGTACTAAAATCGTCCCTAATGATGTTACGTTTATTGGTGTTTTAATGGCGTGTAGTCATGTAGCTATGGTGGATGATGGGAAGCGATATTTCAATAGTATGATGCAGGATTATGGGTTAAAGCCTAGACTTTCCCACTTTGGGTGCATGGTTGATCTTTTATGTCGAGCAGGGTGTTTACAAGAAGCTAAAGATTTCATTTTGAAAATGCCCATGAAGCCAAATGCGGTTCTATGGAGAACGTTGCTTGGCGCGTGTAGTGTTTTTGGGGACATTGAGCTTGCTGAAGAAGCTCGTTGGCGATTGGCTGAGTTAGAGGAGAATTTAGTTGGTGATGATGTTATTATGGGTAATATATATGCTTCAAGAGGGATATGGGATAAAAAAGCGATCACAAGAAACCAGATTAATGAGAGGAGAGTTCCAGGTTGTAGTTCGATTGAGGTTGGAAGTGAAATACATGAATTCGTGGCTGCGGATTGTGATCATCCTTTTGCTTGCAAGATTTATGAGGCTATTGAGAGCTTGTTGTGTAATATGAGAGGTTGTGTAAACAGTTTTGATCCTTCTGAGCCATGACATCATAATACCACCAGTAACGTTCAGCTGCGGTGATACAACTCACTAAGCGTACCTTTAATGGTCATACCCTGACAATCAGGGTGATAATGTGGAAGGCGTGGTGTTGTGGCAACACCGCTACTCATGTCCTTGGCGCCATGGCAAAGGGTGTGTCGCGTTGAAAACTCGCC
Organism: Flaveria ramosissima; assembly: GCA_025215565.1. Taxonomy (NCBI): domain Eukaryota; kingdom Viridiplantae; phylum Streptophyta; class Magnoliopsida; order Asterales; family Asteraceae; genus Flaveria; species Flaveria ramosissima. The sequence goes on from CM046045.1 coordinate 53,431,952, forward strand.
ATGATTCACCCCAACACACACATTCGAGCACAAACATATAAATTTCCGTCTTCTATTTTTCATAATATGAAAAATGATGTGGTGCTACATCAAAGCAGGTGAAAGGAGAAGTGTGTTATGTTGATGTAATGCTTAGATGGACTGAAAGGTGAAGTGGCGTAGTGAAACTATTAAAGAGACTAATTGCAATTGCAATTTGATGAATGATTAATTTTCGTCATCATGATGTGATTGAAGATTGATGCTATATAAGATTTTCTTTTTTGAAAGAGTATACAATAAAGTGGCGCTGCAAAATGTCAACATGTACATTACACTTATGTTCTTATAAAAAACGGAGTTATAGTCTAAAATAACAAATTTCATATGCTTTGAATCATCTTTTAGCATCCTAAAACTTCAAATTGAAGCTTTTAACAAAATTCTAGACCCCAAATAACCAACCAACCAAATCAGCTAAGTTGGTAACTTGGTTTGGTCGCCTGGAACGGCCCGAAAATATAAAAGCGGTTTGGTTTGACATTTCAAATTGATTTTTTTAAATAAAAGTGCTAATTTGTACTATTTTTTTTAAAATAATAACATATATAATATTATAATAGCAGAAAGGAATTGTCTCTTTACCTCAGTTTTTAGAGTTTAAGGAATAAAATTGTATTTTATGAATTTAATTATTTCAATTATCTTTTATGTTCCAATTATATGATTATAATTGTTCGTTTTTAAACCAACTTCCTCAAATTTTTGAATGATTATAACTTTTCTATATGTTAATATTTTTGAAATCATATTACATCATAAAAAATTTATTCTTTTTTATTTTATTATGGTATTGCTATAGTTTGTTTTGCTTAATTTTAAAAACATAATTTACATTTTATGTTTCCCGTCGCATCACTCGAGCACCCTTCTAGCATATACATATGCATAATTTGTTATTATGAAAACGAATAAAAAATAAAATAAAGTGTTGTTGTAGTTTACATGAGAAGTCCAATTTTTAAAACCACGAATTGAAAATTTTATTTAGTTTTTTAAACCATAAACAAAACTATATTAACGTCAAATTCAGTTGATTTGCTTCAGTTTGGGTGATTAGGAATTCTTGTGATGCAGGAGCATCCGACTCAATAATCCAATCCGGCCCGATGACTCGATTAACACTTATTTTTTTAAAGATTATCATTGATTATTTATTTTTTTTACAGATTTGAATTTCCTAGTTTATCTTGTTAGTAACTATAAATTAGGATCTTTAGGTTGCTTAGCGATAAAGACTTTTTAATTGATTTTTAGTTGTAAAAAACATTAGTTCTTAAACCTTTCGGCTCATCTTTTGAATCATTTGGTTTGAAAAAAGCTTATGAATAAATCATTGTTTGATGAGCCATTTGAGTACGCATCCGCGTGTATCATTCTAACCGTTCATAAACACCTAACACAGCCATGATGGTAAACCACCCCTATGAGGAACACAACTAACTACAATGAGAAACCACCCTAAGAGGAACACAACCACAATGATACAATTGAGTTCAATATGCATATTGATTTGTATGTTGCTAACAGGAACTAGAATACTATAAACAAAATTTAATTACACTTCAATAAGCTACAAATGTAACTATAATGGACCTTATTTGGACATCATCCAGATAGTTACTACAGCAAGAAACAAGAAGTCGAATTCCCCCATCATCTGCTGCAGATGCAAAGTTTGTAATCATAAGAACATGTTTCATGATTCATCAAGAAATAATTTTTCCAAAAGTCACTCATTTACTAGAAAAGAAACCTCCAACAAAGGTATTATACAAGCTTCAACTTATTAATTCAAATATCTAATACCCAAATGTTGCAGTATTAGAAAAGAAGATTCTTACATGATAATGACTGGTGAAATCACATCTGTACTTTAGAAATGTTCTATGCAGGAACCGCCACGGGTCTTGTGCTGGTTTTGATACCTTTTATTGCTGTCGAACGAATTAAATTGCACAGAGAATAAAGGTAAGAAACACGAAAATAAACTGCAATTCCATTTTTAAAACTTTTAGTTACCTGCAGCATAATCTTTAGCTCCAAAAACAGCAGAACCAGCAACCAAAGCATTGGCCCCAGCCTCGATAACCTGCCACCACATATAACATGTTACCTGAGCCCGTGTTGATGATTTCTAGCAGCAGTGAGATGTGAAGGTTGACCTAATATACTTTTGGTACATTTTGTATAATTTCTTTTAAATAATCAACATGTTAAATATGATTCCATAACTAATACTACTATGATAACAATCTAAGTCTTTGAATAAAAACGACTCTCTTTAAAGTTTAGATTTGACCCGATTGAGATAAAACAAAACCGAAAATAGCACATTAATAATTAAATGGGACAAAATTACCAACCATGTTTTCTACCGGAGGTGCAGATTGACCCAAAAATATGTTTTGTCCATTAAATAATTAATATGTCAAATATGGCTACAAAAATAAAAATTTTATGATAACAATCTACATCTTTGAATAAAAAACAAGCCCTCACTTTTTAACTAAATTTTAGATTTGACCCGTTAGATAAATACAACCTAAACTGGCCCCTTCACTATTAATGTGTCAAAATTGCCACCTATGATTTATACTTTCACAAAATACCTTGTATGCATTGGCAGGAGTAACTCCACCATCTACTTCAATCCATGGGTTAACACCCTATTCATCAAATAAAATAAAGAAACAAGATTACTAAATAATTATGTAACAAATTAAGGTCCTAGATAATAAGTACGAAAACAAATAAATACCTTCTCCACACACATTCTCCTCAAATCTGAGATCTTCTTCACTTGGCTCTCGATGAAACTTTGGCCACCAAATCCGGGATTTACAGACATAATTAACACCAGATCCACCACTGTTTAAATGAGAAAGTTGCAACTTATCTGTCACATGAACTTTGTATTGTTTGGAATTAACAACATATCCATGATGGAAAATCATTTTTTTTAATAAATGCTCTAAAATCAATAATTTGCAGTGCTTACAACAAACAATAATGTGACTATAATAGGAAAATTTTCTCAAAAACTAAGATGTTACATTCTTCAAGGAAAAGGCCGAAACCGGAAATTATTTTAATTTTAGGCGGGATAAAGTTGTAATCTTTCAATATGAGATAGCCTATCCAAAATTGGTATTACTATTGACTAATATTTAGTAATGAAAGGTCGTTATCTCTTATATTGAACACAAATCATCACACCAATTGCTTTCTTATCCGAGAAATTACTACTTCACATGAAAAGTTCAATGAGTAAAGGGTGAAACTACAATTTACCATCAAGGACATATTCTATTGTGGTCAGCGGTGTAGCAGGGTTCAAAACAACTCCAGCTTTGGCTCCAAGACTTTTAATCTGATAAACAATATACATTAAACGATTTACTGATCGGAACATATATTTGGAAGCATGGAAACAAGTCAAATATTACGCATGGGAAATCTTACTTGATTAAGGGTACGGTGTAAATGGATGGTGGAAGACTGTTCACAATGGACACTCACAATGTCTGCTCCAGCTTTTATGAAGTCAGGCACTCGTTGCTCAGGTTCAACAATCATCTGTCATACTTCAATTTCTCGTTAGCAACAAACAATATGAAAACCAAAACATTAATGTGTAGAGGGGAGATACCAGATGCACATCCAATGGGAGATCTGTTATTGGCCGTAATGAATCCACAACAAGCGGTCCAATTGTTATATTAGGAACAAAACGACCATCCATTACATCAACATGTATCCAATCACACCCTGCCACCTCAACAGCTTTGACCTATAAGAGCAAATTTGAAGATAAGAAAGCAGTGAGTGTCATATGGTGTAAGAACATGATATTAGAAGAAATAAGATGATGGCAAAACCAATATGCTTCAAGTATCAGTTGCAATTAGCTCTTTAACAGATGCATACACTAATTATTTGGTAACAAGATCAATAAACAAAGAATAGTACCTGTTCTCCCAACTTTGAAAAGTTTGCAGAAAGAATCGAAGGGGAAACAATGATATCGCTTTTTGAGAACTTATCAACCCGAGAAGCCTTCACAACAGTTCTAAATGCTCTCCTAGATACACAAATTTGGAATTCAATATTAAGGATTTATATGTATTAGAATTACAATACACAAGTCTGTTTATCTAACAGCTCACACAGACAAACAACATATTTCACTTTGCTATATATCAAAAAATTCAAGTACAGTCCTAAAGTAATTCAATAAAAAACTGGGAATAAACAGCAATCTCCACTTCTATTGCATCAAAGAAAACAAGCTAAACTTGAATTATTAACTATATTGCAGAAGGGGATATTAGGAATCACTTCAAGAACATATATATATATATTGATCTCTAGGCAATTCAATCAGAGATTATCAAACCAAAGTTCAAAATCAAGAAAGGGGAATTATACCTTGTGTAAGTGACTGGACTTGGTTGAAAGCTAGATGGGTTTAGAATCTTGCCAAACCCATTAATCTGAGATTGAACAAGGGCAGATGAACTCAAAGAAGCAGTGGTCATTGTTGTTTCTTATGGATCTTTTAATCAAACAGTTGGTGGGTATAGAATCAAAAGGTGCGATCTTTAAAACCAATTCTTTGGGGAATGATTCTTAAGGATCAAATGTAGTGATTTGGTATATGAAGATTAGAATGGATTGAAGGAGCAGAGGATTGACATGTGTCAGATAGGAAGGGGATGGCTTATCTGCAATGGTTGGTTGTGGGCTGCCGATAAAAGGGAAAATGAGGAGTGAGCGTGGGACGAAGACCGCAACCACGCGCCCCATCATTTGAATCGGAGCCAAAGACAAGAAAACATCCCAAACACCAAATCTTGTGATAATCGAACATTTGAAAATGGAAACCAATCGATATTTGTTTATTCATGGTATTCAATATCAATAATCTTAGAGTTAATTATATACATACTAACCAATGATATCTTTTGCTCAAGTGAATAGTGATTAAGATGAAGTTTTTAAGGTTTTTACCGTAAAGAACGAAATTAGAGGTTTTAAATAAGTCACGAGGTTTTTCACCTAATGTAAATTTTTTATGAGGGTGGTGTTAGGTTTTGTATCTGAGTAATAAGAATGGTCGAATAAGCCAGTGAAATATAAGTGATCCAATTAGGTGGTCAGAAAATAATTATAATAGACAGCCTCTAGTAAGGATTGTTACTAAGTTTAAAAGGTAACTTATAGAATAGCAATCAACTTTTATAAATGTTTCAAATAATTTATTTAAGTTTAAAGTGTTTTAGTTAAGTCATTTAACATTCATGTTTTATTGTATTTAAACTATTGGTTTTAGAATGTTTTTCTTTTTATTTTAATTAAGAAATATCTTGAATGTTTTTATATTGACGTAAAGTGATGACATGGATTTTAGGTATATTTTATTTTTTAATGCAATTAACATATTTTTTTATTCTTTCAATATAATTACATATATTGAAAAATCCGACCCCAACATATTCGAATTTTTTTTTAAATAATGGTATAGATTAGAGAAAAAAAAGTGAAAAATGGTTATTTGACTGTAATAATGTGGTTAATGGTAAAACCGCCTCTCCCAAGAGCAGTTTCTTCACAATCTCAAACTCCCAGTTATTGGATTGTCAGTCAATGTCAGAAACAGCTCTTGGCAGGAGCGGTTTCAGTAACTCCGTCACCATCACCGTTTACCACCGTTACCATCTCCTTCTACTCCGTTAAGCCAAGTGAAACAGCTCTTGTCAGGAGCGGTTCCATGTCTGTCGACTTTTAAACTTGAAAGAAGTTGTTCCTACGGATAAAAACAAACTGTTCCTGCGAGGAGCAATTTCTCTCCCATACATAAAAACAAGAAACTACTCCTGCGGGGAGCAGTTTCTCTCCCATACAAAACAAGACTGCTCCCCCGAGGAGTAGTTTCTCACCACCTTCTCCCTTTCTTAAAGCAGATATCTCCTGCTTCTCACGAAAAACCTAATAAAACCAAGAAAATGCTCCTTCTAGGAGCAGTTTCTCGTAAGCTGATGAAGGATGCGTGTATATTCCACACTTCACGTTACATCCAAAATCTAAGTAAAGCATTCAAAAGATTTATATACATCTAAAAATGTAATAAAAGCTACATGCAAATATTTACAATACATCACATGAAACCATTCTTGGGAAGAGTTGTTTCATTAATTATATTTATATTTTTAAGACATATAATAGACAACAACAAAAACTAATAATGATGTCCCGTTCCACAATCCGGTCTTCTACGATTTCTTGTCAGTTGTGCGCGTCTTTGTATGGCTTGGTCGGGGATAGTAGTATCTAGTTCAGGTTCTTCGTGTTAAGATTTTGTGGGTATTGAGTCATGTTTTGACTCACCTGGAGGCCGAAGTCTAACTCAATTGGTGATAAATCTGGCATTGGAGTCGTACTAGATCAGGAAATCTGGTATATTGGACTTTGTTAAATGGTTGAGACTGGTTTGAGGATATCCCACGAATCGTGTTCCCTGGGGGCGTGTAGTCAAAAATTGAGGTTAAATCCATAAAGGAATTTATGAGTGAGTCGTTAAAACCTTGAAAAGTTTCACCTAAATTATGAATGTTAGGTCGGTAACATTATGACGGACCCTCCCCAAAATTTGAGGTACCCTCCCCAACATTTGCATACACACCACCCTGAAAATTTAAGGTACCCCCCGATCCTCATTGTGACCTCGTTTTTCATGTGTGTTGTTAACCCGGGATCCCTTTTGACCAAATCTACGTTCCCCTCGCGGTGCACGTTGTGGTATCGTGTTATCCGTTTCAAAGTTTACCACACCACTCTGCAGAAAAGATGGATGATGTAAGGATTCATTTTCATTAACCATTCCTATTAGATGAACGGTTGTGCTTCAGACCGACTCTAAATTTTGGGAGTAATTTTCAACACACATACCCATAAATCTGCTTGTTTCTTGAGTAATGTGAATTAGGCCATCCACCTACAAAACCAAACAAATATTAGTTTAGTATATTATAATAAATTATATACTATATTTTATAATTTGTTTTTTGCAGTTGTACAAACCAACAGTTGGGATCTTACTCTGTGATCTTGAAATCCAGTAAGCCTGACATCTTGAACATATCTCTGGTCTTTCACATATCGAAGAATATGACGATTAAACCATTCCATATAATTATGTTCTACCGTAGGCGTGTTGCTGCGTTCTTCATTAACAACATCTTCCTTTCGGTTATTTTCAGAGTTTCACATAGCTATGATGGTAATTTAACCAGCTTGTCTCTACCCTCCCGGCACGAGCAAGATCACGGAGAGACCAAAGCGTGTCACGTGACAAGGGAAATGGGTGAGGGACAGGTTGAACATATCCAAATTGTCCATAACTACAGGACCGGTGAAGGGTATGCACTTACAACACAACAACACAATAAGGAGAGTTGCTTAGAAAACTTAATAGATCAAATAGGGAACTGGTTAACTTGTTAATAAAAGATGCTAAGAACACAAGTAAAGTGAGACAGAACAAGATCGCAAACAACACAAGTATTTGGTTTTCAAGAATGCTGTATATTGCTTCTTAAGTTCTATTACAAGTTACAAAGCATCGATGGAAAGTGCAGGACCGATGAAGGGTGGTCACTTACAACACAACAACACCAAGAGGAGATTAACCAAACTTAATCAAACTGTAAACTGGATTAACCACAAAAATGATACTAAGAACACAAGTAACAAGAGAGAGACAGAACAAGAGAACACAAGAAATTGGGTTTTAAGGATGCAGTATATTGCTTTCTCAAGTTCTATTACAAGTGTTACAAAGCATAAAGAAAGATACTAGAACATGGAATACTTATACTACAACCTACAACCGGCTATACTTTGAAAGCCAGCTGGATACAATTAACTAGACACAAACAAAATCAATTGTAGAATCAAAAGGCATATCTGCCTTTTGACTTGTGAGTATGACATGCCATAGCTCACATCCTAATATATTACAAAAAGGATAAAAGTACATAAAGTAGAAAGCATGGACTCAAGACCTCAATGTACAGTTACCAAAAGCATGGACCTTTCACCACCTCATGTAAGTTGGTGACTTTATAGAGTTGCAGCGGAAAGGTGGTCCAGCTTTATGGTAAAGTACATCGGATAAAGGCATATCTCTAAAAGTCTTCGGAAGAAATCTGTCTTCACTATTTGGCTTCGGAAGACTTTGTCTCTCAAGCTTTGGAAGACTTCACTTTTGGCTTCGGAAGATATTGGTCTTGGCTTCGGAAGATTTTACACTTAGAGTATTTTCTAGTGCATGGTGTAAAACTTCCGAAGCAATTCTACTTCAGTTCTTTAGTGCATTGCTTGCAGAGAGACTTTGGATGTTTTGCTTTCATCAGACTTATAGGAATCCTTACAAACTCCCCCTAGGCTGATGCTACCAAAACATTTAGAAGATCTTCAGATGTTAGTAGTCTTCAGCACAATGATGACCATACCCTTCTTCATTAGGTGGTTAGGATCATTCAGACTTTCATAGTATCTTCTCATTTCAAAGAGATCATGCAGAGGTAAGTTGATTATGTCTTGCCATGTATAGACATTCTCAACACCTTGATCTCTGATTACATGCCATCTTTCTGGATTGGTAGAGAAGGTCCAGGATAAGATGGGTGTCTCAGCTGCAAGAGGAGCCACTTGTATTGGAGTTGATTGGGCTGCCTCTTCATGCACTTCCTCAAGTTGATCTGACTCAATCTGAGGTGTAAAGGTAGATGATTTAGGCTTCTTCTTCTTAGACTTTGGTTTAGAAGCCATCCTCTTCTTCCTCTTAGAAGACTTTAACTGAGAAGACTGGTCTGTAGCACCTTGTTGATCATCCTTGTCTTTCTCAGTTGGGTGTTCCTCCCTCATAGGTTTAGAAGGAGAGGGAGTTTGACCCTGCTGTGGATCAGAAGATGAAGCTTGCTGAGGCTCAGTAGGAGGTCCGGGTTGTGTTGTCTCATGTTGTTTAACCTTAACCTCCACTTCAGGTGGGACTTGACTTGGAAGAGAGTGTAAGTCAATCAGTTCTCCACTCTTGATCTTCTGCTTGATTACCCTGATATGCTCATCCATTGTGGATAGAGACATAGGGCCAAGTCTCCTTCCGGAGAATCCATACAGCTTCAAGAAGCTCATCATTCTCTGCCTGTCAGCAGACTTCTTCATGCCTTTTTGGATGATAGCTCTTGATTTTGCAGCTTCTTCCTTTAGCTTCTTCTTAGTTGTCTTTCTGTCTTTGACTAACTCAAGTTCAAGTTGTTTTAAGTACTCAAACTCAACATAGTCATAGGACAAGGGAAGAAGTGCATCTGCCTGATAGAAGCCTGTGGCACTCAGGTAGTTGATCATTTTGATCCTATCTTCTTCTTTGTCTACCTGAGGTTCTTGTTGAACCACATCTTCTTGTACAGGGCTTTCTTGAACTGGTGAGAGAGTAGGAGCATGCTTGTAGAGTCTTTTCTGTCTCTTCTCCTCTTTGAATTGGAGAAGTAACCTTGCATCCTCTTTTTTTTCATCTCTCTTGACACTTCCATGTCAGCCAGTTCATTTAGTTGTTCTAAGGGGAGAGAAATAATTTCATCTATGTCATAGTTCCTGGTCTGCAGGTAAGTAATCCTGACTGCCCTCAACTCATCATCTTGAGTATTTGGTCTGGGGGCAGCCCTGATTGCAGCTTGCATAAAACCTGAAGACCCAGAGGAACTTTCTCCCCTTAGCTTCCTCTTCCTCTCTCTCTCATCCTCCTCAATTTCCTCTGGAGTCAAAATCCTTTTCCCTTTGTCACCCACAGACCTTTGTGACTCAGGGTGGATAGAGGTTTGGCCTTCATTGCTTGGTGTAGCATCCATGCTCTGGCCAGAGAGAGGTTGAGAAGCACCTTCACCAGCAGGTGTCTCAGAAGAAATGTAGATCTCTATAGCAGTTGATGATGATGAGACAGGGATCTCAGGTTCTGCCACTGGGCCTTCAGTCAAGGTTTCCCCTATGAAACTAATCTTAGGGTCTGCCTCAACATCCAGTTGATCGATGGCATTACCTGATTGCCTAAGTCTCCTTCTTAAGCTGAACTTTGCAGTGATCCTGTCTTGGATTCTTTGAGCCAGTTTGTCAGCTTGTCTTGAGTTGCTTGGGTTGACAAGTGGCATGTTGACTAGATCCAGACCTTCATAGAAGTTCAAAGTTTGAAAATCATATACTTCTTGTTGCCCTTGAACTCTGTGAAGAATAAGGGCTCTTCTATCAGCATCATACCTCCACCCAATGATGTAGTTTGAAGTTCCTTGAGGTGGGAATGACATTGCCCTTGGTATACCTTCCTCAAAGAGACTCCTGATGATAGATTCCATAGAGTACACATTAATGTGAACTTGAGAAAGTTGCTGAGAATGCACAATTGCAAGTGAGGATGGTGAGTCCTCAATGTCCATTCTCTGTGAAGAACTCCCAGGTTCTGTGGCTGCAATGACTTTCTCCCCCTTTTTGGTAGCATCACCCACTTGCATAGGTGAGCTGGAGGATAGATCAATCACATCCACAAGTTCTTGTGTTCCTGGTTGAGCTCTTCTTAAAGGTCTCCCAGCTAGTTTTTCCTTAAGATATGAAATCTCAAGTTGCTGATCATTGACCCTGTTATGTAAGGTAGTCACCTGAGATTCAAGGTGGCTAACCTTAGAGACTAAATAGGAGCATGTTTTTGACAGTTTTTGCACCTTTAGTCTCAGATTCCCCTCTTCTTCATCAGAAGAATCATTGGGGGATGAGATGATTGGACCAAAGTCCTCTCTCTCACCACCAGCTTCAGGTTCTTGGCTGCTGGATTTCCTCTGCTCATTAACATTCTCAGTTGAGATGTCAATGGGCTGAGTTGCCATGGTTGAGGTCTTAATAATGTAATCACTTGCAAAAGTGAGAGCCTCTTCCATATGGACATCCTGAACAGGTTCAGAAGTATCCACCTCAGTTATAGGTGACTGATGTGGGCTAGACTGAGGAGACTCAGGAGTACTCATCTCTCTTTGAGTAGGGGAAGAGAAGAGAGACTCATGGTACTCACTGAAACCTAAGTCTTCATCAGTATAGAAGGATAGGTTGGGAATGGGTTGATTTAGATCTAAAGGCTGGGGATGGTAACTGTCCCCTGAAGGTTGTTCACTTGAGTGTTGAGACTCAGAGTGAAGGCTTAAGGCAGTTGGGCTTGTGAGCTCATCAGGGTGAGCATGAGGAACCTCAGCCCTGATAGTTGAAGAGATGGGAGTGGTTTGCTCCTCAGGGGAAGTGGGAGCTCTAGTGTCCACTTCCTCCTGTAAAGGTGAGTATATGGGGACCTGCACAGACTCAATAGCTTGAGCAGGGGTTCGTTTGGATTTTCTTTGGTAGGTGAGGGTTACTTGAGGCCTTTTTAGTGGTAGAGAGGTAGAAGGTGTGGGTTCAACACTAGCTTGTGTTGCTAGGTTGTCACCTTGAGCAATGAGCTCTAACATTTTGGGACAAGGGCTGTTTCTACCCCTGAGAAGCCTACAGTTGGCTTTTCATGATTTTAAAGATGCCGGGCTTCATCTGTCCCAATTTAAGAATATTATCTGTTTCCCTCAACTGTGAGCCCAGTTCACAGTTGAGAATGTGTTGAACATATCTAGGAAACATATAATACTCTAAGGAGTCCAAGTTAGCAAGCAAATTGGTATAGACAAATTGAGAGTACCTGAACTTGACCCCTTGAACCATTCCATGCACTATGAAGGAGAGATCCTCAGGAATCTGGTCCCACCCTCCATGCTTGTTTGACAAGCTGTGGATAACCACATGGAGTAGGTATTTCCACTGGGATGAGACCTTCCCTTTCCTGAAGGTCTTTACAGAGAAATCTCCCTCATAGCCCATCTGCTCAAAGGAATGATTGACAACTTCCTTTGGGAAGGACAACTCACCTTCTTCATCATCCAGCTGCAAATGAGTGTTGATGATGGCCGGAGTGATGAAGATTGTCCTCCCTTGCACTGTGGCAGACAGTGCCTTCTCCCCATCCATAATGACCTCTTGGCAGGTCTTCCAAAATTCAAGCAGATGATCCTCATAGAGAGTAGGATCAATGGTTAGGGAGGTGAAGTAATTTGATAAAGCTAAGAACTGGCAAATCTCTGAGAAACTTTCATCTTTCTCAGAGCTTAACAGAGCAACCTGATTGTGTTGCCTGTGAAGTTGCATGGAGAAATCTGGGTTGTTTCTGCGGTTAAGGTTGGCCATTTGAGAAGCTTAAGGATGAAGAAAGGTAAAAAGCAAAGGCGGTTTGGGAATTAGGTTTGAGGAATAGTAGAATTGAAGAAGATAGTGAGGGAGAGGGGGAACCGTTGGGTATTTATGTGAAAAGGATTTGAACCAAAGTTAATGAAAGAGGATAAACTTTGAAATCCGAAAGTCGGTCCCACCTCTGAAAAAGTAGTTTACTTTTGCTCAAAAAGTAGTTTTCTTGGAATTCGAAAAGCTTCCGAAGGTAAATTATCTTCGGAAGTTTTAATGAAAAAGCTTCCGAAGCTAAAATGACTTCGGAAGATTTTTCTGAGAGTCTTGAAAATTTTGCTTCGGAAGAGAAATAAACACTTGAATGCTTTGTATATAAAACAACAAAGCTTCCGAGAGTTAATTTTGCTTCGGAAGGAAAAAGTCCTTAAAAACAAATAAGTGTCTGAGACAAGTATTTAAGCTTCGAAGATAGATTGAAACTTCTTCCGAAGGTAAAATTTCTTAGACAATTATTTATTTTGAAGACATGATTTTCTTCCGAATGTAAAAATATATCTTCCGAAGGATCAAAAAATTTTTCAAGAATCTAAGGAAAGTCTTCAAAAAGGATTTGATATCCAAAGAAAACATGAGCTTATGAAAGTGATGAACTAGACAACTTAGGACACACATATTTTAAGAAATAATTAGAATTAGTTTTAAGAAAAGATCTACTAAAGTTGATCATCCCAATAGCTGATATTAGATATTTAAATCTCTGTTCATCAAAAGCTTTTGTAAACAGATCAGCATATTTTCATCTGTAGTTTGACTAGTTTAATTAATCCTTTTTCATAGTTATCTCTTATTAAATGATACCTGATATTGATGTGTTTTGTCCTTGAGTGCTGCACAGGGTTCTCAGTGATAGAGATAGCACTATTGTTGTCTATGTGGATAGGAGTCTCCTTGAAGTTAAATCCATAGTCCAGCATCTGATTTTGAATCCAAAGCACTTGAGCACAGCAACTTGCAGCAGCAATGTATTCAGCCTCAGCAATTGATGCAGACACACAGGATTGTTTCTTACATTGCCATGACACCAAGAAATTGACATCCCCCAGATGTAGACTTTGCAGTCATGTTGCAACCACCATAATCACTATCTGTATAAGCATACAGATTGAAGTCAGGATTCTTTGGATACCATAAACCAAGTGTTGAAGCACCTTTGAGGTATCTTAAAATCCTTTTGACAGTGATGAGGTGAGACATCTTAGGGTTGGCTTGATATCTTGCACAAATACATGTAGCAAACATGATATCAGGCCTGCTAGCTGTAAGATACATAAGAGACCCAATCTTAGCCTTGTATAAGTGTTCATCTACACACTCCCCCTCAAGATCAGGTCCAAGGGAGTGGTTTCTGGCTATGGGTGTCTTAGCAATCTTACAATCAGTCATGTTGAACCTCTTGAGTATGTCCTGAACATACTTTGACTGACTTATGAAGATGCCATCTTCAACTTGCTTCACTTGAATTCCCAGAAAAAATTGAGTTCTCCCATTGCACTCATTTCAAATCTGTCTTTCATCAGCTTCTCAAAGTCTTTGCAGAGCTTTGGATTAGTTGAACCAAAGATGATGTCATCTACATACACTTGAACTAGCAATAAGTCATTTCCCTGTCCTTTGATGAAGAGAGTTCCATCTATAGTACCTCTCCTGTATCCATGTTTACAAAGATACTCAGACAATGTCTCATACCACTTCCTGGGTGCCTGATGCAACCATAAAGAGCTTTGTCAAGCTTGCAGACATAATCAGGATGATCAGGGTCTACAAAGCCAGGTGGCTGTTTGACATACACCTCTTCATCAATCACTCCATACAGAAAAGCACACTTCACATCAAGTTGAAAGACCTTGAAGTTCTTGGATGCAGCAAATGCCAGGAATATCCTAACAGCTTCTAATCTTGCTACAGGAGCAAAGACATCAGTGTAGTCAATCCCTTCTTCTTGTGTGTATCCTTGAACAACTAGTCTTGCCTTGTTCTTGATGATAATGCCTCTATCATCCTTCTTATTCCTAAACACCCATTTGGTTCCAATGGTAGTCTTCCCATGAGGAAGAGGACAAAGGTTCCAAACTTTTTGCCTTTTGAATTGAAGCAACTCTTGTTGCATAGCTTCAACCCAACTTCCATCCTTTAGAGCCTCATCAACTTTCTTTGGCTCTATCTGGGATAAGAAACAAGAGTGAAGACAAACATTTGCTTCATGGGTTTGTCCTCTTGTTCTTACCCCTGTGACAACATCTCCAATGATGTTTGTGGTGGGGTGAGACTTGTGGATCCTAAGCTGAGGGATCACAGCAAGTTGCTGAGAAAGATCCAAATTTGAGAATTTAGATCTGGCATAGATGATTCACCCTCCACATCACCACACTTATCAAGATTAACTTGATCCAATGAGTGTGTGACATCATTGATGTTGTCATCTATGGTGTGGTTATTAGCATCAAGGAATTCCTGATCACTTTCACCATCACCATTGTTGTCTTCCACAATTGAGGTATCTTTATCTGGTTGTGGAGCCTCTGAGCTGGAATTTGAAGGCACCCCAGATGTATCAGCTGAATTTGTCATTGTAGTGCTGATAGAAACCTCATTTGCTGAAGTAGTTCCAACTGGAGCTGAAGATGTATGAGTTGAAGGTCTTCTTAGCTCAAATCTTGGATCAGGATCACCTGTATTTAAATTTTCTGCAGATCCTGAAACATTCTCACAAGATTTGTTAAAACAGTTGGTAACTAAATCAAGATCAAATAGCCAATCAGGACCAGAACCAGCCACACAGGGTGTGTGTTCATTGAAAGTCACATTGGCTGACTCCTCAACAATTCTAGTTCTGAGATTGTATACTCTATAAGCCTTAGCTTGGGAAGAGTATCCAATGAAGTGTCCATCATCTGATTTCTCAGCAAACTTGGCAATTTGATCTTTGGTATTCAAGATGGTGCAAGGACATCCAAATGACCTGAGAAAACCAATGAAAGGTTTTCTCTTGTGCCAAAGTTCATAAGGAGTCTTACCATGTGTCTTAACTACTAAAACTTGTTTTGCACATAGCAAGCAGTGTTTACTGCCTCTGCCCAGAAGGTGATGGGCAGTTTAGAGTCAGACAACATAGTTCTTGCAGCTTCAATTAGTGTCCTGTTTCTCCTCTCAGCAACACCATTTTGCTGAGGAGTCCTGGGAGCACTATATTGTCTTGTAATACCTTTTTCATCACAAAATGTATCAAGGATTTGATTCTTGAATTCAGTCCCTTGATCACATCTTATGGTTTTGACCTTGTGATCACTTTGATTCTCAATTTTTAAGATGAAATTCTTCAGAATCTCAGGGGTCTCATCCTTAGTTCTAAGAAAGAAAACCCAAGTGAATCTTGTAAAATCATCTGTGATCACCAAACAATAAGAGGTCCTTCCTAGACTCATTACACTGGTGGGGCCAAAGAGATCCATATGTAATAAGTGTAGGGGAGTAGTGATGGAGTTCTTTTCCTTAGGCTTGTGAGATACCTTATGTTGCTTCCCTTTCAGGCATGCAACACAATGATCATCACTTGTAAACTCTTTCTTTGGCATTCCAGTTACCAAATCATGTTTAATTAGTTTATTCATGTTCTTAAAGTTTACATGGCACATTCTTTTATGCCATAGGAAAGACTCATCACTATTTGCTTTAGACAGAAAGCATGAAACTTCTCCAGAGGGAGATGTTCTTGCAAATCCATCTTGTACATGTTCCTTTCCTGGGGGCTCTAAGCAGGATGTGCTCATGAGGAATGACCACTCCAGGCTTGAGAACAATGCACTCATGCTCAGTAAAGAGCATGTTATGACTCTGATCACAAAATTGGGATACACTCAGAAGATTGTACCCAAGCTCCTTGACAAAGTTTACCTTTTCAATGCTGAGCTTACCATTTGTGACCTTGCCCCTTCCAGAAATGTAACCCCTTCATCTCCTCCAAAAGCAACTGGTCCTCCATCAATCCTCTCAAAGTTATGGAGTAGTGACCTATTGCCTGTCATGTGCCTGGAACAGCCACTATCAATGATCCAGACATTCTTGTTTGTCTTGAGCTGTTCCTGCACAAAGAAAATGATTAGTTACATTTGGAAACCCAAGCCTTATTTGTCTTGGGCTCACTAAGTATAATAGAAGGTAATGCAACAGTAATAGATCCTATGGTTGTGCTAGTAGGATCTTGAGCTGTTGTTGATGGAGAAACTTCAGTCACTTGGTCTTTCTTAGACTTCCACACCACCTTTGGAGTCTTGGACTTGACCTTCAAAACTTCGGAAGCTTTTGGGACTTCAGAAGTTTTGATGACTGAACCTTCGGAAGATTCTGCAGTCACTGCAGCAGACTTCAGTGCTTCGGAAGAATTCCTTTCTTCCGAGACCAACTTCTCTTCCGAAGGTAATTTTCCATTTGCCTTCTTCTTTGATTTGGAGCTTTCGAAGGAAACAGACTTTCCTTCCGAAGCTTGAATCTTCTTGAAACTCTTTGAAGTCTTTGTCTTGGTCATATGGACAGTACTTTTAGGATTGTATGGACAATCCTTAGCAATGTGAGAGGTACTTTCACACATGACACACAACATTTTCTTCTTCACAAGAGTCTCCTTATGAGAGCAAGACTGTCTTTGGTCACATCCCTTCTCCACCTTCATCTTTGCGAATGTTGAGACAGTTCTTATGGGCTTGGAACTGTTCTTGGAGTTTGATGGTCCAGGCTGTGCAGCAGTGGTACACAGCAGATCAGTCTTCTTCTTCGTACTGAGATGATTTGAACAAGAACCAAAACTCTTAGCTGAAAAGTTTTGGTTGATGTCTTCAGTCTTTACTACTTCAAACCCTGCAGAGATAAAAACTTGTTTCTGCTTAGAGTCAAAAGTAGCCTTGATCTCTTGAGCCTTCCTTGCTTTTCTTTTGCTCTTCCTGATCAAGTTCTTTCTCATTGACTTGGTCATCACAGTAATCTTCTTCTCCTCAGAAGGATGGTGGCCCTTCTTAGATTCCTCCTCTTCACTCTTCTCAGAGGAATTCTTCACTATCTCTTCTTCATCCTCTTCACTTATAGGATCTATGAGAGGAAGCTCATCTTCACAAGTTCCACACCTAGGAGATCTTACAGACAAGATTGTGTGTGGAGGGGCTATCTTATTTGATCCCAGTCCCTGTCTATTTTGATAACACACCTTGTTGTGCAGGGATGAGGATATCATGTTCTTGAAGGTCTCTTCTTCAAGAACACTCTTTTCTGCCTTGGCTTTGCTGATCACAAGCTCAGCCTGGCACTCAGTCAGCTTGGTTATGAGATCTTTGATTTGAGTCCTAAAATCTATATGCTCATGTTTTAGAACTGAAATGGTTTTCTCTAAGTCCTCTATCTTTAGTTTATAATCATTTTCAGACTTTCTTAAATCAGATTTTAAAATGTTTAAGGAATCAAGATCAGATCTCATCTCCAAGTTGTAGGACCTGTATCTGTTAACTTTAGCAATGCATTCAGGAGTACAGAGATGTTCCAATACCTTGGCTTCATCATGATCTGCCATTAGTGCTTGGATTGGAGAAGCATCTTCCACCTGAAAGCTCCAGTCAAAGCCTCCTTCTTCAACAACAACAGCAGCTTGTTGCTTTGGCTTCTCATTCTGAGGGGCTTTCTTAGTGTAGTTTGGTCTGGTTTGTGCTTGGCCACCATTTGTTTTAGGTGCCTTACACTCTCTAGCAAAGTGGCTCATCATGTCACACCCCCGCTAAAAGTGGAAACACGGGGATGTAACAAGATCAGGATCGTCATAACACATGGTAAGCGATAGAGATGCAATATAATAAATGATGACAAGCGTGTCATGACGACACCCGACAACAAGGGGACTTGTGTCGTGTTTAGTCAATATTCACGACAACATAGCCATAAGCATAAACATGATAAACGATTCATATAATCACATAAAGATGAAATTGTAATATGAATTCCCGCAACCCGGGAACAAGTATCAAAAGATTGTAATTGTTTACACAGACTACAACATTGTTCAAAATAATTGTTTGTCAAAACATGTTTCCTAAAAATGCATCCTAGGGTCTCCACTAAGGCAGCACACCTAGATTCCTCAGTTTGCATGATCACCTGAAAAGATATGCTCAAAATGGTCAACAAAATTGTTGGTGAGCTCGCAGGTTTAAGTAATAAATGAGTAAGTGATGCTGTATATAGTAAATGATGTGGAATACCGTGAATACAATTATATAAACAAGTAAAATCACATGACAATGAGCTTTGCAACCAAACCTAGCGACGTACACAAAGATATTGTCGGCATATATTCACCCAAGGGCCCGTTCCTGGCCAATGATGGTACCAACTAGTATACCAATGAACAAGGGTGGGGGTGTCAACCCAGTAGTACTACCAATACCTAATCGTCGGTTTCCACACTGGAAGTAAATAGTTGCAAAGATAGAACCACACAGCAGACCCAAGCATGTATCAGATAAGTACTTGTAAAACAGTATCACGTTGATTCCTTGTATGTAAAATGTAAGTAAGTGTACAACATTGAAAATGGGTGAGCATACTTTTCCCCCAAGTTGTAAACGATTGAAATATTTTATAAGCGTAAAAAGGGCCCACGAAACTCACTTGTTAAGCGGTAAGTATGTAAGATCAATGTATCCAAATGTTGAATGCAAATGAACGGTCAACCACCTATTGACAGTTATCGTTAATCATTAATGATATGAAATAAGCGCATACTAATGATCGGTCGGTTCGGGTTGCATCGGCTGGGTCGTGTGTAACACACACAAACAGACACACGTACTAGATCTTATGTAGATCCAAGTACTAGACATTGTCGCCATTGCTGATGATATTTGAGTTAAAGTTTCATTGTCATTGAAGATATATTTTAGTAAACATTGATAGTTATAAATCGGTTTATAATTGTAAAACGTTATATTGATTTGATTTTGAATAGTATTTGTGGCCTTTTTAGCGTTGACTTTAATCTTTGTGGCCAAACAATGGCAACTGTTTAATGTTACCTCAACATCACACGACTTACACACACCACGCACAAGAAGGAAATCACACAAAACAACTACAGTCGCACGACAGGACCAGACGCACGACTCAACCTCCATACGCACGAATCAACCCTCAACGTGCGAATCAGCTTCATTCGTACGATTGAGCCTTCATTCGTATGACTGGCATTCAGTCGTACCACACAACACCCAATCGCACGACTCAACCTCCATACCCACGAATCAACCTTCAATCGTGCGAATAAGCTACATTCGTACAATTGAACCTTCATTCATGCGATTGGACTCCAGTCGTGCGATACACGCACAATCGCATACATTCAGTCGGTCACCTGACTCAATCGCACACATACACACAGTCGCACGACATACCTAGTCGCACAACTTAGTCGCACGATTGACTCAGACGCATGGCTCAGTCGCACGACTCACCCAGTCGCATGACTCAATCGCATGACAGACCCAGTCGCCTGGACAGCAGAATTGCGAGTGTGGTCGAGCTGAGCAGCCTTCGGCTGCTCCAAACACGAGTTTTACACAACAAGAACTTCCAAGAACACTCTACACACATGCACAAACAAGAAACACAAGCAGAAAGGCCTCACACGCACCCACACGACCTCATGTGTTTGGGTTGAACCCGAACACCCGAAACCCTAGTTTGGACAGCCGTGAATAAGCAAGAAAAGGGACAACCAAAGTCGTCTACCTGCTAGAATAGAGTGGACTAGGCTGTAGATGAAGTCTAGACGACGAAAACGAGACTAAGCGGGTCAGATTTGGTGCTAAAATAAAGAAGATGGTGTAGAGAGGGTGAAGAAGATGAAGATGAGTGATTAGGGCTGGAAAAATGGGGCTATTTATACCCATTTCAAGTTTGCAAAATGACAAGTTTAGTCCCTGCACTTTACCCCCGAGTTTCCCAAATTTGTTTCGGTTGAGAAACGACTTTGTTAGGGTAATTATATTAATTATAAAAATGCATTTAATGATATTTATAGCTTAAAAATGGTTTTATTGGTGACGTTTATTATATATAAAAATTGTTATATTTGGCGGTTACGAGGTTGAAAGTTTTAAAAAGTTTTTAAAGATAACACATTCACAATGAAAGCACAAGCACAACGATGATAAAGCAAGCATGATATCCACATAAAGAGTTAATAAAGATGAGGAATGATCGATCAAAGAATAGTTAACGGAAAACCACGTTAATTGACGGACCTTAAGGTGACGGATGTCACAGTATCCCCCAGTTGAGAGAATTTCGTCCCGAAATTCAGCTGGATTTAGGTCCAAGAGTGTCATCCTCGAATAGATGTGGATATTTGAGTTTCACCTGATCTTCTCGTTCCCATGTAAACTCTGGCCCTCACTTTGAATTCCACCTTACGCGAACAATAGGTATTCTACTGCGCTTCAGTTGCTTGACCTTTCGATCCATGATCTCAATGGGTTCCTCAACAAAATGAAGCTTTTCGTCAATTTTGATTTCCTCAATTGGCACGTGAAGGGATTCATCGGCCAAACACTTCTTGAGGTTTGACACGTGGAAAGTATCATGCACACCGCTGAGTTCTTGTGGCAACCTTAATCGGTAAGCCACTGGACCGATTCTTTCTGTAATCTCGAATGGTCCAACGTATCTTGGGGCTAACTTCCCTTTCTTTCCAAATTGAATGACTCCTTTCCAAGGGGAGACTTTAAGTAAGACTTGGTCCCCAACGTTGAATTCTAGAGGATTCCGACGATTGTCGGCATAGCCCTTTTGGCGATCTCTTGCAGCTTTTAGCTGGTCTTTGATTTGAAAGATCTTGTCAGTTGTTTCTTGAATGATCTCTGGGCCTGTTAGCTGACTTTCACCAATCTCGGCCCAACAAACAGGTGATCTACATTTCCTTCCATACAATGCTTCGAACGGAGCACACCCAATGCTTGTATGGTAGCTGTTGTTGTAAGAGAACTCAATCAACGGTAGGTGAGCATCCCAACTACCACCAAAGTCGATTACACACGCTCTCAACATGTCTTCTAGCATCTGTATAGTTCGTTCACTTTGGCCATTTGTCTGAGGGTGATAGGCGGTACTCATATCTAACCGAGTGCCCATCGCTTTCTGTAGTGTCTGCCAAAATCGTGAAGTAAATCGGCTATCACGGTCGGATATGATTGACACCGGCACCCCGTGCCGTGTCACGACCTCTTTGATGTACAATCTCGCCAACATCCATTTTGTAGGCTTCTCGGATAGGCAAGAAATGTGCTGATTTCGTCATTCGATCCACAATGACCCATATCGAGTCATGAAAGTTGCTTGTTCTAGGGAGTTTGGTAATGAAATCCATGGCTATATTCTCCCATTTCCACTCGGGAATTTCAGGTTGCTGTAATAATCCCGATGGTTTCTGATGTTCGGCTTTAACTTTCGAACACGTCAAGCATCTGCTGACGTATAAGGCAATGTCTTTCTTCATGCCTGGCCACCAGTACAGATCCTTGAGATCGTGATACATCTTGTCTGCACCAGGATGAATAGAATATCGCGTCTTGTGGGCTTCATCCATGACAAAGGTACGTACACCTCCCCATCTG
The DNA here is from genome assembly GCA_025215565.1 of Flaveria ramosissima. Classification (NCBI taxonomy): domain Eukaryota; kingdom Viridiplantae; phylum Streptophyta; class Magnoliopsida; order Asterales; family Asteraceae; genus Flaveria; species Flaveria ramosissima. The sequence goes on from CM046045.1 coordinate 53,453,998, forward strand.
GGTACCCATATGCGATCCATGAAGTATTGTATACCATCATCCTTGCGAATCATTTGTTTATCCAACCCTTAGAATTCTTCTCCCGGAAGATTTTCTTCTTTCAACGCTTCACTTTGTGCAATTTGGATCTGGGCTTTCAAGTTCGTTTGAATAGTCAATCCCAGCGCTCAAGCACGTATGGTTTCATGTGTTCCTTACGGCTTAAAGCATCAGCCACCACGTTAGCTTTCCCCGGATGATACCGAATTTCACAATCGTAGTCACTAAGAAGCTCTACCCAACGTCGCTGACGCATATTAAGTTCCTTCTGATCCAGAATATATTGGAGGCTCTTATGATCAGTGAAGATGATGCATTTGGTTCTATACAGGTAATGCCTCCAAATCTTGAGTGCAAATACTACAGCGCCCAACTCAAGATCATGAGTCGTATAGTTCTTTTCGTGCACTTTAAGTTGTCGCGAAGCGTAGGCAATCACCTTATCCTTCTGCATTAGTACACATCCCAATCCTTGATGTGAAGCATCGCAGTATACCACAAAATCATCGGTTCCGTCTGGGAGAGACAATATAGGTGCGTTACACAACTTCTCTTTCAACGTTTGGAACGCTTGCTCTTGTGCATGTCCCCAATCAAACTTCTTGTCTTTCTGAGTAAGCAGGGTTAATGGCTGCGCGATTTTTGAAAAATTCGCGATGAAGCGACGATAGTAACCGGCCAATCCTAAAAATTGCCGTATCTCTGATGGTGTCTGGGGCGCATCCCATTTCTTCACCGCTTCGATCTTGCCGGGATCTACATGAATCCCGTCCTTGTTAACCACTTGACCCAAAAACTTCACTTCCCGCAACCAAAATTCACACTTCGAAAATTTGGCGAAAAGTTTTTCTTCCCGTAGTAGTTCCAGAATTGCCCGAAGGTATCTTCTTGATCCTCTTTTGATCGGGAGTAGGTAAGTATATCGTCTATAAACACAATCACAAACTTATCCAAGTAAGGTTTGCACACCCGATTCATTGGATCCATAAACACGACTGGTGCGTCAGTCAGCCCGAACAGCATGACCAAGAACTCATACTGCCCATATCGAGTTCTAAACGCTGTCTTCGGTATGTTGTCCTCGAAAACCCTTAGCTGATGATATGCAGAACGAAGGTCGATCTTTGAGAAATACGAAGCTCCTTGTAGCTGGTCAAACAGATCGTCGATCCTGGGGAGAGGATATCGATTCTTCACAGTTAACTTGTTCAACTCACGGTAATCGATGCACATGCGGAACGACCCATCCTTCTTTTTGACTAATAATACCGGTGCTCCCCACGGTGAATGACTCGGTCGAATAAAACCCTTCTCCAGTAGCTCTTGTAACTGACTAGATAACTCCTGCATCTCGGATGACGCTAACCGATAGGGCGTCTTCGCTACCGGTGTAGCTCCAGGAACCAACTCTATACGAAATTCCACCTGTCGTGGAGGAGGCAAACCAGACAAGTCATCAGGAAATACATCTGGGTAGTCCCGTACCACTGGAATATCTACTAGTTTCCCTCTTCGTCCTTCTTTTCTACCACATGAGCCTGAAAAGCGTAGCACTGCTTTCGTAAACTTCGGCGTGCTTTCATGCAGGAGATAAGCTTTAAGTTCCTTCCCGGTCGTTCTCCTTGAATCTTGAGTACCTTCCCGTTTGGCATGGGGATTCGTACTACTTTGTTCCGACAGACAATCTCTGCTCCGTTTTGCGACAACCAATCCATACCCACAATCACGTCAAAACTTCCTAGCTCAAAGGGTATCAAGTCTATATCGAAGGCATGGTCCTCCAATATTATCGAGCACTTCCTAATAATCTCATCGGCCTGAACAACCCTACCATTGGCCATTTCTACAGAGTAGCTAGTTTCTAGCCTACTAGGACTCAAATCAAGCAATTGCACAAACTCAGAAGATATAAAGCTATTGTTTGCTCCAGTATCAAATAATATAGATGCGAAGTGATGGTTGAGTAAGTGCGTACCCGTGACAACATTCGGGTCTTGACGAGCATCGTTGGCTCCAATGACGAATGCACGTCCCCGAGCTGCATTCCCTTGAGTAGTCGGGCCTTGATTTCCAGCTATAGCCATCACTTGCTACTGGTTGTTTCCTTGTTGACCCGGTGCCCGATTCAGCCTGGGGCACATGTTCCTGTAATGATCAGGGCTTCCACACTCGTAACAAGCCCTTGCATTCCCGGCGGGGTTAACCGCGTTGACCGGTGCCACAAGATTCGGCACAGTTCTACAGTCTCTCGCCAAATGTCCCGAGCACCTACAGTTCGCGCACACCCGGCACTGCGTCCCTGGGGGATGATGATAGTTGCACCTGTCTCATTTGGGGTGCGGCCCCACATACTCTCCCTTGGCCTGAGACACGACCACAAAATTCCTGGTCGTTTTAACCCTCTTATCGAACTTCCCGGCACTCGACCGGCTCGTTTCCCCAACATCCTTTCTCTTCTCTGCTCCTCTGCCCAAAACCCCTGTTCTCACCATCTCATCAGTCAAAGCGTCAGCCTTCAGAATTGCGCTCTGGATAGTAGGAGGTGCAGCTGCTGTAACTATTGCTCGAATTTGAGGCGCAAGTCCCCAAATGTAACTCTCGATTCTCTTTGATTCTGGCGTGACCAGATGCGGAACCAATCTTGCCAGCTCATGAAAACGGTCAGTATAAGCTGCATGCCCGGCCCCCACCATAGCATGATTCCAGAACTCATGCTCTAATTTCTGCATCTCGTTGAGGGGGCAGTATTCCTCGGTGATCAAAGCTTTAAACTCATCCCATGACATCTGCATCGCAGATTCTCTTCCTCTAGCTTGGACCTGGGTGTTCCACCAGGTTAGGGCCTTGACCTGCAGTGAACACGTGGCATACTTGATTCTCTGGCTGTCGACGCACTCACTGATGTCAATCACTGCCTCCATCTTTTCTAGCCACTTGGTTAGGGCTATCGCCCTACCTTTCCCATCAAATTCTCTCGGGTTGCAAGCCACAAACTCTTTGTATGAACACCCCCGTCTGTTAACAACCCCAGTCTCAATACCGGCCGTACCACCATTTCCGGTCTCCTGGTTGCTTTCGTTTCCGGCCGGGTTTCATTTTCCACCTCAGTTTCGATCCCACCGTGGGCTCTTTCTCCATTATCTCCATTATCATTGCCACCATCCCCGTGAGGGTGGTGTTGCTGGAGTGCATCGCTCACTTGGGCCATGATAGTAGGAATCATTGCGGCCAATTGTTGAGCGATCAGAGCTGCCATATCAGTGTTTCCTGTTTCCTAATTGTTACTGGCAGGACCATCATTTGTTCTTGGTGCTCTACCTCTGCCTCTGCCTCTGCCCCTTGGGGCTTCACTCCCGCCATTATTGCTGCGGGTAACTCTTCGAGGCGGCATTTTCTAATCATAGAAATGGTAAACACGTAAGCTTAAATCATTTCAAAGTGTATTATCCATAACACTCATCAAGTCCAGTATTCCCAAGTTAATATCACACATCGCATGCAATTCGTGTAGTTCTCACACCATGATTTGGTAATGTCTCAACAATAGTCCATCATAACAGTTGTAAATCCATGTATATAATCACGTTTGGTCTAGCGGAGTTTGTCTATTTCCTCATCTTTTGAGGTTTCAGACATAGCCTCCTAAGGGTTAATCTCAATGTCCAAGGTCAAGCGCATTAGCATGATCTGTGAAGATCTCTTCGGGTTTAATACCCGGATTTTGTTAAACCGACTCGGCGCGCAGAGGGAACGGAAGATCCAATAGAAGCATCCCATAAAAGAGTGAGCACAAGGGCTCTCTCATAGGGTGGAAAGATCACATAACAGATAAATGAACGAATCAAGCAACGAGGAACACATACACGAGATATAATATGCATACAGAATCCTAGCATGCAAATCTACATGAAGGTTCCTAGGTTATAGTCTAGGTCAAGCGTATTGCCTAATTCTCTATAACCAATGGCTCTGATACCAATCTGTCACACCCCCGCTAAAAGCGGAAACACGAGGATGTAACGAGATCGGGATCGTCATAACACATGGTAAGCGATAGAGGTGCAATATAATAAATGATGACAAGCATGTCATGACAACATCCGACAACAAGGGGACTTGTGTCGTGTTTAGTCAATATTCACGACAACATAGCCATAAGCATAAACATGATAAACGATTCATATAATCACATAAAGATAAAATTGTAATATGAATTCCCACAACCCGGGAACAAGTATCAAAAGATTGTAATTGTTTACACAGACTACAACATTGTTCAAAATAATTGTTTGTCAAAACATCTTTAGTCCCAAAAATGCATCCTAGGGTCTCCACTAAACCAGCACACCTAGATTCCTCAGTTTGCATGATCACCTGAAAAGATATGCTCAAAATGGTCAACAAAATTGTTGGTGAGCTCGCAGGTTTAAGTAATAAATGAGTAAGTGATGCTGTATATAGTATATGATGTGGAATACCGTGAATACAGTTATATAAACAAGTAAAATCACATGACAATGAGCTTTGCAACCAAACCTAGCGACGTACACAAAGATATTGTCGACATATATTCACCCAAGGGCCCGTTCCTGGCCACTAATGGTACCAACTAGTATACCAACGAACAAGGGTGGGGGTGTCAACCCAGTAGTACTACCAATACCTAACCGTCGGTTCCCACACTAGAACTAAATAGTTGCAAAGATAGAACCACACAGCAGACCCAAGCATGTATCAGATAAGTACTTGTAAAACAGTATCACGTTGATTCCTTGTATGTAAAATGTAAGTAAGTGTACAACATTGAAAATGGGTGAGCATACTTTTCCCCCAAGTTGTAAACGATTGAAATATTTTATAAGCGTAAAAAGGGGCCACGAAACTCACTTGTTAAGCGGTAAGTATGTAAGATCAATGTATCCAAATGTTGAATGCAAATGAACGGTCAAACACCTATTGACAGTTATCGTTAAGCATTAATGATATGAAATAAGCGCATAATAATGATCGGTCGGTTTGGGTTGCATCGGCTGGGTCGCGTGTAACACACACAAACAGACACACGTACTAGATCTTATGTAGATCCAAGTACTAGACATTGTCGCCATTGCTGATGACATTTGAGTAAAAGTTTCATTGTCATTGAAGATATATTTTATTAAACATTGATAGTTATAAATCGGTTTATAATTGTAAAACGTTATATTGACTTGATTTTGAATAGTATTTGTGGCCTTTTTAGCGTTGACTTTAATCTTTGTGGCCAAACAATGGCAACTGTGTTAATGTTACCTCAACATCACACGACTTACACACACCACGCACAAGAAGGAAATCACACACAACAACTACAGTCGCACGACAGGACTAGACGCACGACTCAACCTCCATACGCACAAATCAACCCTCAATCGTGCGAATCAGCTTCATTCGTACGATTGAGCCTTCATTCGTATGACTGGCATTCAGTCATACCACACAACACCCAATCACACGACTCAACCTCCATACGCACGAATCAACCTTCAATCATGCGAATCAGCTACATTCGTACAATTGAACCTTCATTCGTGCGATTGGACTCCAGTCGTGCGATACACGCACAATCGCATACATTCAGTCAGTCACCTGACTCAATCGCACACATACACACAGTCGCACGACATACCCAGTCACACAACTCAGTCGCACGATTGACTCAGACGCATGGCTCAGTCGCACGACTCACCCAGTCGCACGACTCAATCGCATGACAGACCCAGTCGTCTGGACAGCAGAATCGCGACTGTGGTCGGGCTGAGCAGCCTTCGGCTGCTCCAAACATGAGTTTTACACAACAAGAACTTCCAGGAACACTCTACACACATGCACAAACAAGAAACACAAGCAGAAAGGCCTCACACGCACCCATACGACCTCATGTGTTCGGGTTGAACGCGAACACCCGAAACCCTAGTTTGGACATCCGTGAATAAGCAAGAAAAGGGACAACCAAAGTCGTCTACCTGCTAGAATAGAGTGGACTAGGCTGTAGATGAAGTCTAGACGACGAAAACGAGACTAAGCGGGTCGGATTTGGTGCTAGAATGAAGAAGATGGTGTAGAGAGGGTGAAGAAGATGAAGATGAGTGATTAGGGCTGGAAAAATGGGGCTATTTATACCCATTTCAAGTTTGCAAAATGACAAGTTTAGTCCCTGCACTTTACCCCCGAGTTTCCCAAATTTGTTTCGGTTGAGAAACGACTTTGTTAGGGTAATTATATTAATTATAAAAATGCATTTAATGATATTTATAGCTTAAAAATGGTTTTATTGGTGACGTTTATTATATATAAAAATTGTTATATTTGGCGGTTACGAGGTTGAAAGTTTTAAAAAGTTTTTAAAGATAACACATTCACAATGAAAGCACAAGCACAACGATGATAAAGCAAGCATGATATCCACATAAAGAGTTAATAAAGATGAGGAATGATCGATCAAAGAATAGTTAACGGAAAACCACGTTAATTGACGGACCTTAAGGTGACGGATGTCACACATCAGGTTACAGTTGTAACACTTGACTCTGCTTTTATCCAAGCCAAACTTTCCACTGGTTGCATTGCTTGGAAACCTCCTTCCAGTTCTCTTATAGAACTTCTTGGCTCTATGAGTGAGAAGAGCCATTTGCTGGACTATTTCCATATATTCCAGATCATCTAGATAGATACAATCCAGGTCTTCAAGAGTAAAAAGAGAGTTGCCACAACTTTCATCAGAATACACAAAGGCTTGAGGAGAGCTTGTCTCTTGGAATGGGCTTCCTTGAGTGTAGTTCTCCCAAGGTGTCTCTGGGAAGGTGATGAAAGGACCCTTTGGTGAGTTGTCAGGGTAGCATATGAGATGATGTTGGGGTTCTATGCTATCCCTTTCAACCACATGCAGGGCTGAACCCAATTGATTGTTGGAGTTGTCAGATAAACCTTGCATGTTCATCTCCATCTGGTAGCCACTGAGAATCCCATATAACTCTGTCAGAGTAAGAGTTTTGAGATTTTCAGTCCTCTTGATCACCACACAATAGTGTGTCCATTACCTAGGAAGTGAGGACATGAACTTCCTTACAATGTCTCTGTATTCAAGAGGAACTCCTCCATCCACAAGGGTATCCACTATCTCAACATACCTGAAGTATTGCTGAGTCATGGTTTCACCTGTTTTGAAGGTGAAGTTTTCAAACTGCTGCTTCAGGAGATCCTTCTTGTTCTCCTTGGCTTCAGAGGAGCCTTCATACATCAGTTTTAGTGCCCCCCACAGCTGTTTAGCTGTTTTGCACTTCTTGAAACCTCTGTACACAGAGTTTGGAAGGGCAGTTTGAAGAGCAGTCATGGCTTTTCTATCAATCTCTACTCTCTTCCTATCTTCATCAGAATAGTTAGCCACATCTTTGGGGATCATACCAGCACCAGTAGCAGAAGGAGTGCTGGGTATGAAAGGTCAATTTTCAACAGACTCCCACATTCTTGAGTCTAGAGACCTGATGAAACCTTCCATTCTCATACACCAGGTATCAAAGTCATCAAGAGTGATCAGTGGGGACTTGTGTATGGTTCCAGTTTCCATATCAGTCTTTGAAATGGCTGCCATTTGAAAGTTTAGTATTTGTGTGTGTGAGTGATCTTAAGATGGCGAGATCTTATAACAAGAGCCTGAAAAGCTCAGATACCAATTGCAGGACCGGTGAAGGGTGGTCACTTACAACACAACAACACAAAGAGGAGATTAACCAAATTTAATCAAATAGTAAACTGGATTAACCACAAAAATGATACTAAGAACACAAGTAACAAGAGAGTGACAAAACAAGAGAACACAAGAGATTGTGTTTCAAGGATATATTGCTTTCTCAAGTTCTATTACAAGTGTTACAAAGCATAAAGAAAGATACTAGAACATGGAATACTTATACTACAACCTACAGCCGACTATACTTTGAAAGCCAGCTGGATACAATTGACTAGACACAAACAAAATCAATTGTAGAATCAAAAGGCATATCTGCCTTTTGACTTGTGACTATGACATGCCATAGCTCACATCCTAATATATTACAAAAAGAATAAAAGTACATAAAGTAGAAAGCATGGACTCAAGACCTCAATGTATAGTTATCAAAAGCATGGACCTTTCACCAACTCATGTAAGTTGGTGACTTTACAGAGTTGCAGTGGAAAGGTGGTCCAACTTTATGGTAAAGTACATCGAATAAAGGCATATCTCTAAAAGTCTTCGGAAGAAATCTGTCTTCACTGTTTGGCTTTGGAAGACTTTGTCTCTGAAGCTTTGGAAGACTTCACTTTTGGCTTTGGAAGATATTAGTCTTGGCTTCGGAAGATTTTACACTTAGAGTATTTTCTAGTGCATGGTGTAAAACTTCCGAAGCAATTCTACTTCAGTTCTTTAGTGCATTGCTTGCAGAGAGACTTTAGATTTATTGGTTTCATCTGACTTATAGGAATCCTTACAAAAAGTTACAAGTACTTGAGATACTTTATACTACATCCTACAGCCGGCCATACTTTGAAGGCCAGCTGGATACAATTGACTAGACAACTACAAAATTAAATGTAGAGTCAAAAGGCATATCTGCCTTTTGACTTGTGACTATGACATACCATAGCTCACATCCTAATATATTACAAAAAGGATAAAAGTACATAAAGTAGAAAGCATGGACTCAAGACCTCAATGTACAGTTACCAAAAGCATGGACCTTTCACCAACTTATGTAAGTTGGTGACTTTACAGAGTTGCAACGGAAAGGTGGTCCAGCTTTATGGTATAATACATCAGATAATGGCATATCTCTAAAAGTCTTCGGAAGAAATCTGTTTTCACTCTTTGGCTTCGAAAGACTTTGTCTTTGAAGCTTCGAAAGACTTCACTTTTGGCTTCGGAAGATATTGGTCTTGGCTTCGGAAGATTTTACACTTAGAATATTTCTAGTGCATGGTGTAAAACTTCCGAAGCATTTCTACTTCAGTTCTTTAGTGCATGCTTGCAGAGAGACTTTGGATATTTTGGCTACATCAGACTTATAGGAATCCTTACAGTAACTCTTTCAACTGGATAATACTCTTAAACATCCCAAAAAATTAAATAACACTGTGACCTCCAACTACGGATGTTAGACCTGCATATCTAAGGTAGATGTTGCACCACACCCTCATAAGGTGTCCAAACTGAGAATTAAAAAATAGTTTATCTAGTTTTTATTTTCCAATCATACAAATAATGTATTAATACAAAAATACCTCCTTTCTTGTAGTGATTGTAAAGTAGTACAGTGAGCTCTAATTACATGTGCAGGAGCTTGTACGTTACTAATATGATATTGCCACCTTAAGAAATAAAAAAAACATGATATCTAAGTAACACATTATTAATAATTTAACTAAAACAACTCTAAGTAAATGCCTGGCACCATATGGCTTTTGAAAATCTATATTATTGTCTACTAGCCTTGGTGCAATCGGTAGAATCCGGGTCCATGCCCATACTTATAGAAATTACATGGGGTCACCCATGATTTTCACCCCTAGAATGGTTCCCTTGCATAATATTATATACAATGAGGCAAGGCTGGCACTACCCCAACTTTGACCGACACAAGTTGTTAGATCTTGTAAATTATTTAATAAATGTAACGAAGCATGTGCATTATTTATACTAGCAAATATATATGTTGCACACAGTATAAGAATAAAACATTGTGCACGCTTGATGCAGTCTTCTTGTTCAGCCTGGTCATCTAAAGGATTAGCTTTTATATGTTATAAAATAGTATTTATTTTTACATAATTTCCTTTTAAATCAGTTTCTTCTGGTGTAAAACCTAAGTAAGTTTCATAAAATGCAACTATCACACCCCGGGCCCAAGTGGGGTGGGACGTCATAGACTAGCAACAATATATGACAGTGAAAACTAACCATCACAAGAGCATAAAAGGAGAGAAAATCACATGGGATTACATTTCAAGATAAAACCAGGCTAGAAAAGGCCAAGCCTAGTTACAGAGACATAAATACTTCAGTACAAATTGTTCCATTATTCTAAAATGCATCAAATTTAAATTGTTCCAAATGTTTTAAAAACCAAACATAGCCATGCCATGGGTCATGGTGCTAGGTCATCATAAGTCTTCTATATAAGCCAAACCTCCATCAAGGATCACTTGAAACATGCTCAACAGAAATTTGTGTCAACTAAAAAGTTGATAAATTCAAGTGCTTAAAGTTAAAAAAAAGGATTCAATAGAATCCAAAATTTGATTTAAAAATCATAGTATCATTATTGTGGGGATCACATTAACCCTGCACTCAGCGCTGGTTAGCCTCTTCAAAAATTGTGTTACCGCTTAAATCCCATTGGGAGAACTGAGCCTCAATTCAGTGCACCGTACCTGCCGGATGGTTCACCATAGTATCTCATTGAACTTGTTACATGCCACAAACGACCCCGCAGGATCTCAGTGCGGTACCCTTCCCGTTCATCATGGAAGGCACTGTATGTGGGGGATTCCCCAAGTAGATCTACCCAAATAAACAAGCGGTTCACACAAGAATTAATGACTGTGATACAAGTATCAGCAGGTATCAATATTACCACAACATATAGCATCAGAATATAGCATAGTAATAGTTCAGTTTAAACGAAGCATGCTTCATTCCAAAACAGTAGTAAAAAGGGAACACTAGAACTCATCTTAGGTCTCAAGCAACAGATTCTTCGCGTACAGGGAAAGTTTCAAGTCTAGCACCCTAACATCAAGATTAAGTGATAAGATACTTGTTCTAAGGTCATAAGAGGTGTACTAGGTGTGTTAAAAGGTTAAATGTTCAACTAGCTTTGATTCGCTAAGGTTTGCATTAAAAAGTTTCCTTTTAAGGAGAGTTATGGTTTCCTTAATGAGATCGATAGGTTTTACTACTTTTGATCAGTTATATAAGTAAGATTAAGCTTACCAAGTGATCCTTAGTCCAAAGGGTTCGATTTATAGATATTTGGCATAATTTTTAGTTTAGTCCCTCAAGTTTCAGAATTTACAGTTTTTACCCTAAAATTTGCTTTCTTTCATTTATTGACTTCTATGACCCCCAATAGACCTTGGGAGTTAAATAGTACATTATTAATAAGTTAAGTTTTTAATTTCTAGAATTTTAGATTTGAGTTTAATAAACTTATGTTTTAAGTTACCGGTTACGGTAAAACCGAAGGTTTTAACGGTTATGTATTAAATCTTACGGTTTTAAGTCTTTAATCTTTAAATATTATTTTAAGGACTTATAATAAGTGTTACAATCTGTTTAGAATGTGTTTTTAAGCTCTTTTGGTTGAAAATCTCATTTTTAAGATTAACCCGTTAAAACTCGTTTTTTACCCGAAACCGACCGTCCAAATACGTGTTTGACCAATTTTTCACCAAATTCATGGCTTAAGGTTTATAACTTACTGAAATAATTTGGTTTCCATAGATCTTAGGTTTCTCCTTTTATTTCCAAGGTTTTCTTCCAAAATTACCCGGTTAAGACCCGTTTTTAACGAGAAATTTCATTTAAATTATCTTTTGACCAATGCAAATCCGACCATTTCAACTTTGATAAAAAATTTTGAGCCTGGAATACTTTTTAACATGGTTATTCTCTAATTTTTCTTATTTTTAAGTCATTTTACCACCTTTCGGGTCCCCAAATATGCTTAAAATGTCTACAAGTCTATACTTTTATTATTTTCAGCCATTAACATCACCTTATACACACCTAATATAACAAATCTTACTGAAAAATAGTTCTAACTCACGGATTTAATATGTAACCATGGAATAAGCTTGTAGTTTAGTGATTTCACCATTTTAACCATTTACACATGTGTAAAACATAATAGATCGTGCATATTCATTACCAAATCGTTTTGTAACTTTCAAATCAGGTTATTAAGGGGTTTAAAAACTATTTTTAAGCAGGTTACAGGCTTTGGTTCAGAGGGTTTCAAGACAAAAATGGTAGATGGTGTAATATCACCCAAAAAGAGGGTTTTCAAGGTGTAAACTTGTGTTCCACACATAGAATAACCAATCTATCGTGTGAGATACCTTCAATAAAGTTTAAATCTTCTCAAGAATGGGATTATAGCAGCATGTTTTTGTTAAAACAAAGAAAGTAAGGTTTTTGGTAGATTAATAGAGGAATATCACATGATATAGCTTGGTTCGGGTGTGTAGAAGCTTACACTTTGAATGGTTCATGATTTTGAGGGTGTAGAAAGAAAAGATGATATGGAGACTCTCGAACAAAGGATGTTTTAGATAGTTCTTGCAAGAGCTGTGCATCAAAGTTCACAAAATGCTACTTTCTTGCTTGCCTTGCACTTGGCCGATGGTGGGGTGATGTTGTTCTTCGAGAATTATGGCTGGAATGGTGATGGAACCGTGGTGTGTGTGTGTGTTTCTTCTGGAAAAGCCGAGAGGGAGAGAAGAGAAAGAGAGGAGGGTGTGTGTGTTTATGTGTTTTGCATGAAATGAGAGTGGAGGAGAGGATGGTGACAATTTAGGTGGTGTAGATGGAAGGGGATAGCCATCAAGGGGTGGCCGAGTTTGGTGGGTAGTGAGGGATTTTCATTTTAAATTTTAATGGTAATTGATGCAGGACCGTTTAAGGGTATGCACTTACAACACAACAACAGAATGAGGAGAGTTCTTTAGAACACTTAACAAATCAAATAGGGAACTGGTAACTTATAAGTAAGATACTAAGAACACAAGTAAAATGTGAGACAAAACAAGATAGCAAACAACACAAGTGTATGGTTTTCAAGAAAGATGTATATTGCTTCTCAAGTTCTTTTACAAGTATTACAAAGCATGAAAGAAAGTTACAAGTACTTGAGATACTTTATATTACATCCTACAGTCGACCATACTTTGAAGGCCAGCTGGATACATAAGACTAGACAACTACAAAATCAAATGTAGAGTCAAAAGGCAGATTGCCTTTTGACTAGTGACTAACAATGTACAGTTACCAAAAGCATGGACCTTTTCACCAACTCATGTAAGTTGGTGATTGAACAGAGTTGCAGAGGAAAGATGGTCCAGCTTTATGGTATAGTACATCAGATAAAAGCATGTACATTAAAGTCTTCAGAATAAACCTGTCTTCACTCTTTGACTTCGGAAGAGTTTGTCTTTGAAGCTTCGAAAGACTTCACTTTTGGCTTCGGAAGATGTTGGTCTTGGCTTCGGAAGACTTTACACTTAGTATATTTTCTAGTGCATGGTGTAAAACTTCTGAAGCATTTCTACTTCTGTGATTTAGTGCATGCATACAGAGAGACTTTAGATGTTTTGGCTGCATCAGACTTATAGAAATCCTTACAAACTCCACCTAGGGTGATGCTACTAAAACATTTGAAGATCTTCAGCTGTTGACAGTCCTCATTATGATGATGACCATACCCTTCTTCATTAGATGGTCAGGATCACTCAGACTCTCATAGCATCTTCTCATCTCAAAGAGATCATGCAGAGGTAGGGTGAATAAGTCTTGTCATGTGTAGACATTTTACCACCTTGATATCTGATCACATGCCATCTTTCTAGATTAGTTGTGAAGGTCCAGGACAAGATGGGTCTCTTAGATGCAAGAGGAGCCACTTGAATTGGAGTTGATGGGGCTGCCTCTTCATGCACTTCCTCAGGTTGTTCTGATTCATCCTGAGGCTTGGAGGTGGATGATTCAGACTTCTTCTTCTACTTTGACTTTGGTTTAGAAGCCATCCTCTTCCTCCTCTTTAAAGACTTTAGCTGAGAAGACTGGCCTGTAACACCTTGTTGATCAGTCTTTTCTTGCTCAGTTGGATGTTCCTCCCTCACAGGTTCAGAAGGAGAGGGAGTTTGACATTGCTATGGAACAGAAGATGAAGCTTGCTGAGACTCCGTAGGAGGTCCAGGTTGTGTTGTCTCAGGTTGTTCAACCTTAACCTCCACTTCAGGAGGAGCTTGACTTGGAGGGGAGTGTAAGTCAATGAGCTCTCCACTTTTGATCTTCTGCTTGATTACCCTAATGTGCTCATCCATTGTAGATAGAGACATAGGGCCAAGTCTCATTCCATAGAATCCATACAGCTTTAAGAAGCTCATCATCCTTTGTCTGTCAGCAAACTTCTTCATACTCTTTTGGATGATGGCTCTTGACTTTGTAGCCTCTTCCATCATCTTTCTCTTTGTTTCTTTTTGTTCTTTGAGCACTTGAAGTTCAAGCTTTTTGAGATACTTAAACTTAATGTACTCAAAGGACAAGGGAAGAAGTGCACATGCTTGGTAGAGACCTATGGCACTCAGGTAGTTGATCATGTTTTGCCTATCTGTTTCTTTGTCTACCTTAGGTTCTTGTGGAGCTACCACAGTCTCTTGCACACGGCTTTCTTGAACTGGGGAGAGAGTAGGAACATGCTTGTATAGTCTTTTCTGTCTCTTCTCTTCTTTGATTTGGAGGAGCAACCTTGCATCCTCTGCTTCCTTTCTCTCCCTAGACATTTTCATATCTGCCAGTTCATTGAGTTCCTCTAAGGGGAGAGATATAATCTCATCAATGTCATAGTTCCTGGTTTGCAGGTAAGTAATTCGGACTTCCCTCAACTCATCATCTTGAGTGTTTGGTTTGGGGGCAGCATTGATTGTAGCTTGCATGAAGCCTGAAGACCCAAAGAAACTTTCTCCCCTTAGCTTCCTCTTCCTCTCTCTCTCCTCCTCCTCAATCTCCTCAGGAGTTAAATTCATTTTTCTTTAGTCACCCACAGACCTTTATGACACAAGGTGGAGAGAGCTTAGGCCTTCATTGCTTGGTGTAGCATCCAAGATCTGGCGAGAGAGAGGCTGTGACACACCTTCACCAGCAGGTGTTTCACTGACGGACTGAATTGCTGAAGTAGTTGTTGGTGTGACAGGACTGTCAGGCTCTATCCCTGGGCTTTCAGTCAAGGTTTTCCCTTTGAAGCTAATCTTAGGGTCTGCCTCAACATCCAGTTGACCAATGACATTACCTACTTGCCTTTGTCTCCTTCTTAGGCTAAACTCTTCAGTAATTCTGTCTTGAATCCTTTATGCCAGCCTGCCAGCTTGTCTAGATTGGCTTGGGTTAACAAGTGGCATGTTGATCAGGTCAAGACCTTCATAGTAGTTCAAGGTCTGAAAGTTTAATACCTCTTGCTGCCCTTGAACTCTTTGAAGAATGAGGGCTCTTCTGTCAGCATCATACCTCCACCTAATGATGCAGTTTGAAGTTCCTTGGGGTGGGGATGATATAGCCCTTGGAATGCCTTCCTCAAAGAGACTCTGAATGAGAGAGTCTAGAGAGTCCACATCAAAGTGAACTTGAGGAAGTTTTTGAGTATGCACAATTGCCAGTGAGGATGGTGAATCCTCAATGTCCGTACTCCTTGAAGAACTCCTAGGTTCTGTGATTGCAATGACTTTCTCCCCATTTTTGGTAGTATCACCCTCTTGCAAGGTGAGCTAGGAGTTAGATCAATCACATCCATAGGTTCTTGTGTTCCTGGTTGAGCACTCCATAAAGGTCTCCCAACTAGTTTTCCCTGAGATAAGATATCTCAAGTTGCTGATCTTTGAAGAAATGGGAGTAACCTTTGACACTAGGTAGGTGCATGTTTTTGATAGTTGTTGCACCTTTAGTCTCAAATTCCCCTCATCTTCATCAGAAGAATCACTGAGGGATGAGAGAATTGGACCAAAGTCCTCACTCTCACCACCAGGTTCATGTTCTTGGCTGCTGGATTTCCTCTGCTCACTGACAACCTCAGTTGAAGTGTCAATAGGCTGAGTTGCCATGGTTGAGGTCTTAATGATGTAATCACTTGCAGAAGTGAGAGCCTCTTCCATATGGATCTCCTGAACAGGTTCAGAGAGGTCCACCTCAGTAATAGGTGACTGATGTGGGCTAAACATAAGAGACTCAGGAGCACTCATCTCTCTTTGAGTAGGGGAAGAGTAGAGAGACTCATGGTACTCACTGAAACCTAAGTCTTTATCAGTATAGAATTCAAGGTTAGGAATGGGTTAGTATAATTCTAAAGGCTGGGGATGGTAACTGTCCCTTGAAGGTTGTTCACTTGAGTATTGAGACTCAGAGTGAAGGCTTAGGGCAGTTGGGCTAGTGAGCTCATCAGGCTGAGCATGAGGAACCTCATCACTGATCTTTGAAGAAATGGGAGTAGTTTGCTCCTCAGGAGAAGCGAAGCTCTAGTATCCACTTCCTCATGTATGGGTAAGTATATGGGGGCCTGCACAAGCTCAATAGCTTGAGCAGCGGTTCCGTTTGAACTTTCTTTGGTAGGCAAGGGTGATTTGAGGCCTTTTTAGGTGGTTGATAGGTAGAAAGTGTGGGTTCAACACTAGCTTGTATTGCTAGGTTGTCACATTGAGCAATGAGCTCTAACATTTTGAGGAAAAGGGCTGTTTCTACCCCTGAGAAGCCTACAGTTGGCTTCTTCATGATTTTAAAGATGCCGGCTTCATCTGTCCCAATCTAAGAATATTACCTCTTTCCCTCAACTGTGATCCCAATTCACAGTTGAGAATGTATTGAACATATCTAGGAAACATGTAATACTCTAAGGAGTCCAAGTTTGCAATCAAATTTGTATAAACAAACTGAGAGTACCTGAACTTGACCCCTTGAAGCATTCCAAGCAATATGAAGGAGAGATCCTCGGGAATCTGGTCCCACCCTCCATGCTTGTTTAACAAGCTATTGATGACCACATGTAGCAGGTACTTCCACTGGGATGAGACATTCCCTATCCTGAAGGTGTTTATAGAAAAATCTTCCTCATAGCCCATCTGCTCAAAGGAATGATTAACAACTTCCTTTGGAAAGGACAAATTACCTTCTTCATCATCTAGCTGAAGATGAGTGTTGATGATGGCCGGAGTGATGAAGATTGTCCTCTCCTGCACTGTGGCAGACAGTGCCTTCTCTCCATCCATGATGACCTCTTGACAAGTCTTCCAAAATTCAAGCAGATGATCCTTATAGAGAGTAGGATCAATGGTTAGGGAGGTGAAGTAGTTTGATAATGCCAGAAAACGACAAACCTCTGAGAAACTATCATCCTTTTTAGAGTTCAACAGAGCAACCTGGTTGTGTTGCCTGTGAAGTTGCATGGAGAAATCAGGGTTGTTTCTGCGGTTTAGGTTGGCCATTTTGAGAAGCTTAAGGGTGAAGGAAGGTGAAGAACAAAGGCGGTTTGGGTGAATTTAGGTTACAGGAATAGTTCAGATGAAGAAGATAATGAATGAGGGGGGAACCATTGGGTATATATATGAAATGGATTTAAGACAAAGTTAATGAAAGAAGATAAACTTTGAAATCCGGATGTCCGTCCCACCTCTGAAAAAGTAGTTTACTTTTGCCCAAAAAGTAGTTTTCTTGGAAGTCGAGAAATCTTCTAAAGGTTATTTTTCTTCGGAAGTTCTGAAGAAAAGCTTCCGAAGGCAAATTGGCTTCAGAAGATATTCCAAAAGTTTTTGAGAATTTTGCTTTTGGAAGAGATTTATTACTTAGAGTTTTTATTCTAAGAAGAATAAAAAACTTTTGAAAGGAAATTACTTTCGGAAGAAAATTGTTCTTTGAAAACATATAAGTACTTAAGTTAATTTTAAGTTTAAGAAGATATTTCAGAAATTTCTTCCGAAGGTAAATCTACTGAAGTAGTTATTTGTTTTCTAAGACATAAGTTTGTTCCGAAGGTAATTATAAATCTTACGAAGAATAAAAGGATCAAAATTTTCAAAAATCTAAGGAATGTCTTTTATAAATATTTTTCTTCCAAAGAGAACAAGGGCTTATGAAGGTGATAAAATAGACAACTTAGGACACACAAGTTTTAGAAATAATATGATTATGTTTTAAGAAAAGCTACTTAAAGTTAATCATCCCAATAGCTGATACAAGATATTTGAATCTCTGTTCATTAAAAGCTTTGGTGAACAGATCAGCATATTGTTCATTTCTGTTAAGTTTGACTAGTTTGATTAATTCTTTTTTAAAGTTATCTCTAATCAAATGATACCTGATGTTGATGTCTTTGTCCTTAAATGCTGCACAGGATTCTTTGTGATTGAGATAACACTGTTGTTGTCTATGTGGACGGGAGTCTCCTTGAAGTTGAATCCATAGTCCAACATCTGATTTTTAATCCAAAGCACTTGAGCACAGTAGCTTGTAGCAGCAATGTTTCAGCTTCAGCAGTTGATGCAGACACATTGGATTGTTTCTTGCATCACCAAGAGACTATCCTTCCACCATGAAATTGTTATCCCAGATGTAGACTTTGCAGTCATGTTGTAACCACCATAGTCACTATCTTTATAAGCATACAGATTGAAGTCAGAATTCTTTGTATACCAAAGGCCAAGTGATGGAGCACCTTTAAGATATCTTAAAATTCTCTTGACAGTGATTAGGTGTGACATCTTGGGGTTGGCTTGATATTTTGCACAAATACAAGTGGGAAACATGATATCAGGATTGCTAGCTGTAAGGTACAGAAGAGACCCAATCATTGCCCTGTAGAGATGTTCATCAACACACTCCCCCTCAAGATCAGGTCCAAGGGAGTGGTTTTTGGCTATGGGTGTCTTAGCAACCTTACAACCAGTCATGTTGAATCTTTTAAGTATGTCTTGTACATACTTTGACTGACTTATGAAGATGTCATTGTCAACTTGCTTCACTTGAATTCCTAGAAAAAATTGAGTTCCCCCATGGCACTCATTTCAAACCTATCCTTCATCAGCTTCTCAAAGTCTTTGCAGAGCTTTGGATTAGTTGACCCGAAGATAATGTCATCTACATATACTTGAACTAGCATTATATCATTTCCTATTTCTTTGATTAAGAGAGTTCCATTAATAGTACCCCTTTTGTAGCCATGCTAATAGAGATACTAAGATAGAGTCTCATACCACTTCCTTGACGCTTGGTGCAACCCATAAAGAACTTTATCAAGCCTGCAGACATAATCAGGATGATCAACATCTACAAACCCAGGTGGTTGTCTGACATACACCTCTTCATCAATCACCCCATAGTGAAAAGCACACTAGACATCAAGTTTGTAGAACTTAAAGTTCTTGGATGCAGCAAAAGCTAGGAATATCCTAACAGCTTCAAGTCTTTCTACATGAGCAAAAACATCTGTGTAGTCAATTCCTTTTTCTTGAGTATACCCTTGAACAACTAGTCTTGCCTTGTTCTTGATGACAAGGCCTCTATCATCCTTCTTACACCTTGAACACCCATTTGGTTCCTATGGTGGTCTTCCCTTGAGGAAGATGACATAGGTTCCAAACCTTTTGCCTTTTGAATTGAAGCAGCTCCTCCTGCATAGCTTAAATCCAACTTCCATCCTTTTAAGCCTCATCAATCTTCTTTGACTCTATCTGGGATAAGAAACAATAGTGAAGACAAACATTTGCATTATGGGTTTGTCCTCTTGTTCTTACTCCTGAATCAACATCTCCAATGATGTTTGTGGTAGGGTGAGACTTGTGGATCCTTAGCTAAGGGATCACAACAAGTTGCTTAGACATATCTAGATTAGAGAAATTTTGATCTGGCAATAAGGATTCACCCTCCACATCAGCACACTTATCAAGATTGACTTGATCCAATGAGTGTGTGACATCATTGATGTTGTCTTCAATGGAGTGGTTGTCAGCATCAAGAAATTCTTGATCACTTTCACCACCACCATTTTCTACTACATTTGAAGCTCCTTGATCTGAGTTTTGTGCCTGTAAGCTGGAATTAAAGGGATCCTAGAGGTATCACCAAGATTTGTCACTGATGTGCTGGTAGAAACTTCATTTGCAGGGTTAGTTACCTCTGGAGCTGAAGTTGTGTAGCTTGAATGTCTTTTCAGCTCAAATCTTGGATCAAGATCACCTGTAGGTAGTATATCTGTGGATCCTGAAACATGCTCACAAGATTTGTTAAAATAGTTGGTAACTAAATCAAGATCAAATAGCCAATCAGGACCAGAACCTTTCACACTGGGAGTGTGCTTATTGAAAGTCACATTGGCTGACTCCTCAACTACTCTAGTTCTGAGATTGTATACTCTTTAAGCCTTAGCTTGAGAAGAGTATCCAATAAAATATCCATCATCTGATTTCTCAGCAAACTTGGCAGTTTGATCTTTGGTATTCAAGATGGTGCAAGGACATCCAAATGACCTGAGAAAACCAATGAAAGGTTTCCTCTTGTGCCAAAGTTCATAAGGAGTCTTACCATGTGTCTTAACCACTAAAACTCTGTTTTGCACATAGCAAGCAGTATTCAGTCCCTCTGCCCAGAAGGTGATGGGCAGTTTAGAGTCAGACAACATAGTTCTTGTAGCTTCAACTAGTGTCCTATTTCTCCTCTTAGCAACACCATTTTACTGAGGAGTCCTGGAGCATTATATTGTCTTGTAATACCTTTTTCATCACAAAATGTATCAAGGATTTGGTTCTTAAATTCAGTTCCTTTGACCTTGTGATCACATTGATTCTTAATCTTTCAGATGAAATTCTTTAGAATCTTTGGGGTCTTATCCTTAGTTCTAAGAAAGAAGCCCAAATGTGTCACACCTCGGGCCCAGAGAGGCGGGACGTAACGATTGGTAAACAACAACCAAATGCAGTGGAAACTAGATGATTATTACAAAGCATCTCATAATATTTACATTAGGATATTTGCTTGGTTTCAATACATGAAGTACCCCAATCTACAATCTAAAGGTATCATGATTAATCTCTTGGTCAATATTTCTTGAGGCTTCCGTAACTAAGGCATCTAGGCTCGACTTTTGCCTTCTACATCTACCCTAAATTCTTGCTTCAGCCTTAGATCTATTCTATAGCTCATCTAACTCCCTAGCTATACCTAAAAGACATGCTCAAAAAGGTTTTGGGTCAACATAAAGTTGGTGAGTTCAAGAGCTTAAAGTTTAAAAACAAAAGGAGTCATTGGAATCCATATTTGATTTGGAAATCATAGTATCATTTTTGTGGGTATAACAATCAACCCTGCACTCAGCCCCGGCTAGATTCTTCAAAAGTTGTGTTACCGGTTCAATCCCATTTGGGAGAACTGAGCCTCAAATTAGTGTACCATACCTGCCGGATGGTTCACCATAGTATCTTATAAAAACCTGTCACATGCCACAAATGACCCCGCAGGATCTCACTGTGGTACCCTTTTGGTTCATCATGGAAGGCACTATGTGTGGGGGATTCCCCAAATAGATCTACCCATTCAAAACAAGCGGTTCACACAAGAATTAATGACTGTGATACAAGTATCATCAGGTATCAACATTTTCACAACATATAGCATCATAATATCGCACAGAAATAGTTCAGTTTAAACAGAGCATGCTTCATCCCAAAACAATAGTAAAAAGGAAACACTTGAACTCACATGGTACCCTTATATTGATTCTGAGCTCGGTAAAAAGTGAAGGTCTCCAACAATGCAATCCTAATTTGTACATATGAGATTTTTGTTTAGAATTAGCACGATGTTATTACATGTGTGCGCTTGAGCTCTTTAGTTAACTTAAAGTTAATGATTAGTATCATTGATGTATCTTAGCTTCTTGCAATTATTAATTGCTACGTACATAATGCCTTTATTCGAGTGATGATTCTTTGTACACTGATCGTAGCAATGATCAGTTGATATTAGGGATTCCAATCTTTAGTAATAATTATTATTGATGATATTAAAAATCATTAATGTTCCAAATATTGCATTAGATGTTCCAATAACATTTATATTGTTTTTACTTTTATCCTAACGTTGAATTGATCGATGCTAGAATAATACAAATATCGACAATAGTTGTCGTTATATTGAATAAAAAGGGGCGATACAAATAATATTTATACTAATAATAATGAGATGATCGACTATTAATAATA
Source organism: Flaveria ramosissima (assembly GCA_025215565.1). NCBI lineage: Eukaryota > Viridiplantae > Streptophyta > Magnoliopsida > Asterales > Asteraceae > Flaveria > Flaveria ramosissima. The sequence goes on from CM046045.1 coordinate 53,476,066, forward strand.
ATAAGATGATGGATTATTATAGTATTATAAGCCTTTTGTCTTAAATAAATACGTGTAAATGTCGGTTTACCCAAAGTATCTATTGTATATACATACAATTACATTTTGTATATATTTTAATCATCTTGACACCTTGTAAGGATTATGTATGACATGAGATCAAATAACTTTTTATATGTTTTTAACATCTTTGCTCATATGATAACGTCACCAAAGTTGTTTTACATTATGCGATTGGTCACATTCTTTTCAATTTACGCATACATTCTTGACGATTCATAACTAGTTAATATGTTTACACATATTTGTAGCTCAACACACACGGGTTAATGTATTATCTCCATATTTATACGTATATGAATGTCTAGCGCACGGTTATACCTAACGTTTCCGTTTCGCGTCCTAGAACCCGCTTGTGCCGACCCGCATCGCGTTGACTTTCCATTGACCACGTTTGACCGGCTTTGACCAAGGTTTAACCTAGCCAAAACGCACTAAGATTATTTACAAACACTACTACATTGTTATCTCATAACCAAACACAACTATAACCGCAACATACGTTACGAAACACCTTGGCTATGATTGTTTTTACCACCACTAGCCCTTACCATCATGCACCAACATCATCCTCAGCAATTGGCCGCCACTGCCATGGCCAACGGTGACCAGGTCACCTGAAAACTCGCTGGAACAGTGCCACACTTCCAAATATTTGATTATTACGTCCTAAAATCAAGCATGCACGATAAATCCACCATCTATAATCTTTCAGTCAACAAAACACTGAACAAAACCTCAAGATCCTTACCTTAATCACCACCATCGAGCCTATCCATTTAGCACCGTCCTCCACCACCTCTGCATTACGCGCTTTCCACCACCATCATCGCGATTAGAGTAAAACGACCACCACCATTGGCCTTAGATGCTATCATCCTCTTCTTTGTGAACTTTGGACGGAGAGAGAGCCAACTGAACTAGACAGTTCATCGGAAAAACTTGAGTCGACGACGACAAAACCCTAGCCACCACCACCATTCGTCCGCCAATAACTTTAACACCACCATGAATTAGAGAAAACAGCTACCACCACTAGAAAAAGCTCGTCGAGGGGAAGAAGACCATGTGCGGCACTCGCCGGTTCCGGTGGCCGGAACCCTAGCCGCCGCCACCTTCTCTCCCCCATATCTCCACCATCGTTGCATTTCGTAGAATACTAACACCACCATTGGATTCAGGAGGTCGATATTAGTCGGGGTAGGTCAAGACTTCGCCGGAAACCGTCGCTCGCCGCCGCGGCTCCGCCGTCCTCCGCCGCAGCTCTACCGTGGAGCCTCCAGCTCCGGCGATAGCGGTTGCTGCAGCCCTTGGGAGCATTTTGCTTGTTTAGGGTTTGTTAAAAAAATAAGGAAATGGTTGTCACACCCCCGCTAAAAGCAGAAACACGGGGATGTAACGAGACGGGATAGTCATAACACATGGTAAACAATAGATATGCAATATAAGTAATGATGACATGGCGTGTTATGACGACACCCGACACAAAGGAGACTTGTGTCGTGTTTAGTCAATATTCACGACAACATAGCCATAAGCATAACATGATATATGATTCACGTAATCACATGATGATAACATTGTGATGTAATTCCCACAACCTGGGAACAAGTATCAAAAGAATGAAGTTGTTTAATCAGACTACAACAATGTTCCAAAATGAATGTTTGTCAAATATGTTTAGTCTCAAAAATGCATCCTAGGGTCTCCACTAAGGCAGCACACCTAGATCTTCAATTAGCATTGTCACCTGAAAAGATATGCTCAAAATGGTCAACAAAATTGTTGGTAAGCTCGCAGGTTTAAATAGTAAATAGTAATTGATGCTGTATAGTAAATGTTATGGAATACCGTGAATACAGTTATAAGTAAGCAAAATCACACGACAATGAGCTTTACAACCAAACCTAACGACGTACACACAGAATCTTGTCGGAACATATTCATCCAAGGGCCCATTCCTGGCCATTGTTGGTACCAACTAGTATACCAACAAACAAGGGTGGGGGTGTCAACCCAGTAGTACTACCAATACCTATCCGTCGGTTCCTACATTAGAATTAAATGGTTGCAAAGAAAGTACCACACAACGAACTCAAGAATGTATCAGATAAGTACTCATAAAACAGTAACACGTTGATTCCAAGTATGTAAATTGTATGTAAGATGTACAGCATAGAAAATGGGTGAGCATACTTTTCCCCCATGTTTGTAAATGATTGAAGTATTGTTTAAGCATAAAAAGAGGCCACGAAACTCACTTGTTAAGTGGTAAGTATGAATGATTAAAGTTTCCAAATGTTGTATGCAGTAATCGGTCAAACACCTATTGACAGTTATTGTTAAACATTAATGATATGTATAAAGTAAATAGTAACGTTCGGTCGGTTCGGGTTGTATCGGTTTGGTCGCGTGTAACACACACAAGCAGACACACGTATTAGATCTTATGTAGATCCAAGTACTAGAAATCGTCGCCATTGCTGATGATATTTGTGTAAAAGTTCCATTGTTGTTAGAGAAGTATTTGGTAAATATTAGTAGTTACGAATCGGTTGTTGATAATTGTAAAATGTTAAGTTGATTTGATTTGGAATAACATTAGTAAGTTTGATAGTGTTAACTTAAATATTGTCATTAGCAATACAACCGTGTCGATGTCACCTTAACATCACATGACATACACACCACACACAAGGAGAAACTCACACACAGCAACTTTAGTCGCACGACAGGACCAGACGCACTACTAAACACTCCATCCGCACGAATCAACCCTCATTCGTACGAATCAGCTTCATTCGTACGGTTGAACCTTCATTCGTGCAACTCAGAATTCAGTCGTACCACACAACACCCAATCGCACAACTCAACATCCATACGCACGAATCAACCTTCATTCGTACGATTCAGCTTCATTCGTACGAATGAACCTCCATTCGTGCAACTGGCATTCAGTCGTGCGATACATGCACAATCGCACACATTCATCCGCATTGGCTCAATCGCACGCATACATTCGGTCGCATTAACTCAATCGTACGCATTCATTCATCTGCAGGACTCAATCGCACGCATACACACAGTCGCACGACTCAGTCGCACGACACACCCAGTCGCACAACTCAGTCGCACGATAGACACAGTCGCATGACCCAGTTGCACGACTCACCTAGTCGCACGGTAGACCCAGTCGCCAGAACAACAGAATTGCGACTGCAGAAGTGCAGAGCAGCCTTCGGCTACTCCATGCACGAGATTTACGCCACAAGCACTTCCAGAAACACATTTTGCACACACCCAAACAAGAAGAACACGCAGAAAGACATCACACGCACCCATACAACCTCATGTGCTCAGGTTGGCCCCGAACACCCGAAACCCTAAAAGAACAGCAGAAACAAGCAAGAAAAGGGGAGACCAAGGTCGTCTACCTGCAAGAATGGAGTAGACTCGGCTGTAGCCGAGGTCTTGCTGGTGAAAACGCGAAGAAAATGGGCGGTTTGTTGCAAGGAGGAGGAGGAAGTGTAAGGAGAAGAAGATGAAGAAGAAGATGAAATGGAGGCTAGGGCTGGAATATGGGTATTTATACCCAGCCCTAGTTTGGCAAATGTCACATTTGGTCCCTGCACTTAGCCCCCGAGTTTCCAAATTTGTTTCGGTTGCAAACGACTTAAATAGGCTAGTTATATTAATGATAAAAATGTAATTAATGATATTTGTAACTTAAAAAGGGTTTCATTAATGTCAATAATATTATATATATAAAAAAATGGTATATTTAATGATAACGATGACGATAATTGCAAAAGTTTTAAGGATTGAAACGTTAACGGTAAGAACACAAGTGTAAAAGATAATAAAGCAAGTATATATCCACACGAATAGTTTATAAAGATGAGAAATGAACGAGCGAAGAAAAGTTAACGGAATCCATGTTAATTGACGGACCTTCTGGTGATGGATGTCACAGCATCCTCCAGTTGAGAGAATTTCGTCCCGAAATTCAGCTGGAGTTAGGTCCAAGAGTGTCATCCTCGAATAGATGTGGATATTTGAGTTTCATCTGGTCTTCTCATTCCCATGTAAACTCTGGCCCTCGTTTTGAATTTCATCTTACGCGAACAATTGGTATTTTACTGCGCTTCAATTGCTTGACCTTTCGATCCATGATCTCAAGGGGTTCCTCAACAAAATGAAGCTTTTCGTCAATCTTGATTTCCTCAATTGGTACGTGAAGGGATTCGTTAGCCAAACACCTCTTGAGGTTTGACACGTGGAAAGTATCATGTACGCCGCTGAGTTCTTGTAGTAACCTTAATCGGTAAGCCACTGGACCGATTCTTTCTGTAATCTCGAATGGTCCTACATATCTTGGGGCTAACTTCCCTCTCTTTTCAAATCAAACGATTCCTTTCCAAGGAGAGACTTTAAGTAAAACCCGATCCCCAATGTTGAATTCTAAAGGCTTCCGACGGTTATCGGCATAGCTCTTTTGGCGATCTCTGGTAGCTTTTAGTCTATCTTTGATTTGGAAAATCTTGTCAGTTGTTTCTTGAATGATCTCTGGGCCTGTTAACTAACTTCCACCAATCTCGGCCCAACAAACGGGTGATCTACATTTTCTTCCATACAACGCTTCGAACGTAGCACATCCAATGCTTGTATGGTAGTTGTTGTTGTAAGAGAACTCGATCAGCGGTAGGTGAGCGTCCCAAATACCACCAAAGTCAATTACACACGCCCTCAGCATGTCTTCTAGCATTTGTATAGTTCGTTCACTTTGGCCATCTGTCTGAGGGTGATAGGCGGTACTCATATCTAATCGAGTGCCCATCGCTTTCTGAAGTGTCTGCTAAAATCGTGAAGTAAATCGGCTGTCACGATCGGATATAATCGACACCGGTACTCCGTGTCTTGTTACGACCTCCTTGATGTACAACCTCGCCAACTTATCCATTTTGTAGTCTTCTCGGATCGGCAAGAAATGAGCTGACTTCGTCATCCGATCCACTACGACCCACATCGAGTCATGCCCGCTGCTCGTTCTAGGGAGTTTGGTAATAAAATCCATGGCTATGTTCTCCCATTTCCACTCGGGAATCTCAGGTTGCTGTAATAATCCCGATGGTTTCTGGTGTTCAACTTTAACTTTCGAGCATGTTAAGCATCTGCTTACGTACATAGCAACGTCTTTCTTAATGCCTGGCCACCAGTACAGATCCTTAAGATCGTGGTACATCTTGTCTGCACCAGGATGAATAGAATATCGCGTATTGTGTGCTTCATCCATGACCAAGGTACGTACACCTCCCCATCTAGGTACCCGTATACGATCCATGAAGTATTGTATACCATCATCCTTGCAACTCATTTGTTTATCCAACCCTCGGAATTCTTCTCCCGCAAGGTTTTCTTCTTTCAATGCTTCACTTTGTGCAATTTGGATCTCGGCTTTCAAATTCGTTTGAATAGTCAGTCCCAACGCTCGAGCACGTAGTGGTTTCACGCGTTCTTTGCGGCTTAAAGCATCAGCCACCACGTTAGCTTTCCCCGGATGATACCGGATTTCACAATCGTAGTCACTAAGAAGCTCTACCCAACGTCACTAACGCATATTAAGTTCCTTCTGATCCAGGATATGTTGGAGGCTCTTATGATCTGTGTAGATGATGCATTTGGTTCCATACAGGTAATGCCTCCATATCTTAAGTGCAAATACTACAGCGCCCAACTCCAAATCATGAGTTGTATAGTTCTTTTCGTGCACCTTAAGTTGTCGTGAAGCGTAGGCAATCACCTTATCCTTCTGCATTAGTACACATCCCAGTCCTTGATGTGAAGCATCGCAGTATACCACGAGATCATCAGTTCTGTCTGGGATGGACAATATCGGTGCGTTGCACAACTTCTCTTTCAACATTTGGAACACTTGTTCTTGTGCATGTCCCCAATCAAACTTGTCTTTCTGAGTCAGCAGTGTTAGCGGTTGCGCGATCTTTGAAAAATTCACTATGAAGCGACGATTGTAACCGGCCAATCCTAAGAATTGTTGTATCTCTGAAGATGTCTAGGATGCATCCCATTTCTTCACTGCTTCGATCTTGCCAGGATCTACATGAATCCCATCCTCGTTAACCACATGACCTAAAAACTTCACTTCCCGCAACCCGAATTCACACTTCGTGAACTTGGCGAAAAGTTTCTCTTCTCGTAACAGTTCCAGTATTTCCCGAAGGTGTTCTTCATGGTCTTCTTTCGATCGGGAGTAAATAAGTATATCGTCTATGAATACAATCACAAACTTATCCAGGTAAGGTTTACACACCCGATTCATTAGGTCCATAAACACAACTAGTGCGTTAGTCAGCCCGAACGGCATGACCAAGAACTCATAGTGTCCATAACGAGTTCTAAACGCTGTTTTTGGTATGTCATCCTCGAAAACCCTTAGTTAATGATATCCAGAACAAAGGTCGATCTTGGAGATATATGAAGCTCCTTGCAGCTGATCAAACAGATCGTCGATCCTGGGGAGAGGATATCGATTCTTCACGGTTAACTTGTTCAACTCACGGTAATCGATACACATGCGGAACGACCCATCCTTCTTTTTGACAAATAATACCGGTGCTCCCCACGGTGAGTGACTCGGCCGAATAAAACCCTTCTCCAGTAGTTCCTACAACTGACTAGATAACTATTGCATTTCAGATGGTGCTAACCGATATGGCGTCTTTGCTACCGGTGTAGCTCCAGGAACCAACTCTATACGAAATTCCACCTATCGTGGAGGAGGCAAACTAGACAAGTCATCAGGAAATACATCTTGGTAGTCCCGTACCACTGGAATATCTACTAATTTCCTCTCCTCTCCCTTCTTCTCTACCACATGAGCCAGAAACGCATAGCACTGCTTTTGTAAACTTCGGCGTGCTTTCATGCAGGAGATAAGCTTTAAGTTTCTTCCCAATCGTTCTCCTTGAATCCTGAGTACCTCCCTGTTTGACATAGGGATTCGTACTACTTTGTCCTGACAGACAATCTCAGCTCCGTGTTTCGACAACCAATCCATTCCCACAATCACGTCGAAACTTCCTAACTCAAAGGGTATCAAGTCTATATCGAAGGCATGGTCCTCCAATATTATCGAGCACTTTCTAATGATTTCATTGGCCTGAACAACCCTACCATTGGCCATTTCTACAGAGTAGCTAGTTTCTAGCCTACTAGGACTCAAATCAAGCAATTGCACAAACTCAGAAGATATAAAGCTATTGTCTGCTCCAGTATCAAATAATATAGATGCGAAGTGATGATTGAGTAAGTGCGTACCCGTGACAACATTCGGCACCTGACGGGCATCGTTGGCTCCAATGACAAATGCACGTCCCCAAGCTGTATTTCCTTGATTCGCCGGGCCTTGATTTCCAGCTATGGCCATCACCTGCTGCTGGTTGTTCCCTTGTTGACCCGGCGCCCGATTCAGTCTGGGACACATGTTTGTGTAGTGATCAGGGCCTCCACACTCATAACAGACCCTTGCATTCCTGGGGGATGATGAAGTTGCACCTATCACATTTGGGGTGCGGCCCAACGTACTCTCTTTTGCCCTGTGTCACGGCCACAAAATTCCTGGTTTTCTTGGCCCTTTTGTCAAATTTCCCAGCACTTGACCGGCTCGTTTCCCCAACATCCTTTCTTTTCTCTGCTCCTCTTCCCAAGACCCCTGTTCTCACCATCTCGTCTGTCGGAGCGCCAACCTTCAGAATTGCGGTTTGGATCGTAGGAGGAGCAGCTGCTGTTACCATCGCTCGGATTTGAGGCGCAAGTCCCCAAATATACCTCTCGATTCTCTTGGATTCCAGAGTCACTAGATGTGGAACCAGTCTTGCCAACTCGTGGAATCGATCAGTGTAAGCTGCGTGCCCGGCCCCCACCATAGCATGATTCCAAAATTCATGCTCCAATTTCTGCATCTCGTTGAGGGGGGCAGTATTCCTCGGTGATCAGTGCCTTAAACTCATCCCATGACATCTGCATTGCCGATTCTCTTCCCCTAGCCTGAACCTGAGTGTTCCACCAAGTTAACGCCTTGCCCTATAATGAACACGTGGCATACTTGATTTTCTGGCTATCAAGGCACTCACTGATATCGATCACTGCCTCCATCTTCTCCAGCCATCTGGTTAGGGCTATTGCTCCACCCTTCCCATCAAATTCTTTCGGTTTGCAGGCCATAAATTCCTTGTAGGAACATCCCCTTCTAGTATTAACAACCCCAGTTTCATTACCGGTTGTTCCACCATTCCTGGTTTCCTGATTACTTTCGTTCCCAGTTGGGTTCCCATTACCTACTTCAATTTCAATCCCACCTTGACCTCTTTCTCCACCATCCTCATTATCATTGCCACCATCCCCGTGGGGGTGGTGTTGCTGAAGTGCATCGCTCACTTGGGCCACTATAGTCGGAATCAGTGCGGCCAGTTTTTGAGCGATCAAAGCTACCATATCAGAGTTTCTTGTTCCCTGATTATTACTGGCAGGGCCATCACTTGTTCTTGGTGCTCTACCTCTTCCTCTGCCCCTCGGGGCTTCACTTCCGCCACTGTTGCTGCGGGTAACTCTTCGAGGAAGCATTTTCTAATCATAAAAGTAGTAAACACATAAGCTTTAACCATTTCAAAGTGTATTATCCATACCACTCATCAAAGTCCAGTATTCCAAGTTAATATCACACTTATAGTCACCACACATCACATGCAAGTCGTGTAGTTCTCACACCATGAATAGGTAATGTTCCAACAGTAGTCCATCATAATAATTGCAAATCCATGCATATAATCACGTTTAGTCTAGCAAAGGTTGTCTATCTCCTCCTCATTCGAGGTTTCAGACATAACCTCCTCAGGGTCAATCTCAATGTCCGAGGTCAAGCGCAATAGCATGATCTGTGAAGATCTCTTCGGGTTCAATACCCGAATTTGATAAACCAACTCGACGCGCAGAGGGAACAGAAGATCCAATAGAAGCATCCCATAAGGAGTGAGCACAAGGGTTCACTCACAGGGTGAAAAGATCAGAAAACAGATAGATAAACGAACAAGTAAGGAGGAACACATACATGAGATATAAAATGCACACAGATCCTAGCATGCAAATCTACATGAAGGTTCCTAGGTTATAGTCTAGGTCAAGTGAATTGCCTAATTCTCTATAACCAATGGCTCTGATACCACTCAGTCACACCCCCGCTAAAAGCGGAAACACGGGGATGTAACGAGACGGGATCGTCATAACACATGGTAAACAATAGAGATGCAATATAAGTAATGATGAAAAGGCGTGTCATGACGACACTCGAGACAAAGGAGACTTGTGTCGTGTTTAGTCAATATTCACGACAACATAGCCATAAGCATAACATGATATATAATTCACGTAATCAAATAATGATAACATTGTAATGTAATTCCCACAACCCGGAAACAAGTATCAAAAGAATGAAGTTGTTTAATCAGACTACAACAATGTTTCAAAATGAATGTTTGTCAAATATGTTTAGTCTCAAAGATGCATCCTAGGGTCTCCACTAAGGCAGCACACCTAGATCTTCAATTAGCATTGTCACCTGAAAAGATATGCTCAAAATGGTCAACAAAATTGTTGGTGAGCTCACAGGTTTAAATAGTAAATAGTAATTGATGCTGTATAGTAAATGTTGTGGAATACCGTGAATACAGTTATAAGTAAGCAAAATCACATGACAATGAGCTTTACAACCAAACCTAACGACGTACACACAGAATCTTGTTGGAATATATTCACCCAAGGGCCTGTTCCTGGCCACTGTTGGTACCAACTAGTATACCAAGAAACAAGGGTGGGGGTGTCAACCTAGTAGTACTACCAATACCTATCCGTCGGTTCCCACACTGGAATTAAATGGTTGCAAAGAAAGTACCACACAACGAACTCAAGCATGTATTAGATAAGTACTCACAAAACAGTAACACGTTGATTCCAAGTATGTAAATTGTATGTAAGATGTACAGCATAGAAAATGGGTGAGCATACTTTTCCCCCATATTTGTAAATGATTGAAGTATTGTGTAAGCATAAAAAGGGGCCATGAAACTCACTTGTTAAGTGGTAAGTATGAATGATCAAAGTTTCCAAATGTTGTATGCAGTAATCGGTCAAACACCTATTGACAGTTATTGTTAAACATTAATGATATGTATAAAGTAAATAGTAACGTTCGGTCGGTTCGGGTTGTATCGGTTTGGTCGCGTGTAACACACACAAGCAGACACACGTATTAGATCTTATGTAGATCCAAGTACTAGAAATCGTCACCATTGCTGATGATATTTGTGTAAAAGTTCCATTGTTGTTAGAGAAGTATTTGGTAAATATTAGTAGTTACGAATCGGTTGTTGATAATTGTAAAATGTTAAGTTGATTTGATTTGGAATAACATTAGTAAGTTTGATAGTGTTAACTTAAATATTGTCATTAACAATGGCAACCGTGTCAATGTCACCTTAACATCACACGACATACACACCACACACAAGGAGAAACTCACACACAGCAACTTCAGTCGCACGACAGGACCAGACGCACGACTCAACACTCCATCCGCACGAATCAACCCTCAGTTGGCAGAACCTTGCTGATCATCCTTGTCTTTCTTAGTTGGATGTTCCTCCCTCACAGGTTCAAAAGGAGAAGGAGTTTGACCCTGCTGTGGATCAGAAGATGAAGCTTGCTGAGGCTCAACAAGAGGTCCGGGTTGTGTTGTCTCAGGTTGTTCAACCTTAACCTCCACTTCAGGTGGGATTTGACTTGGAGGAGAGTGTAAGTTAATCAGCTCTCCACTCTTGATCTTCTGCTTGATTACCCTGATATGCTCATCCATTGTGGATAGAGACATAGGGCCAAGTCTCCTTCCGTAGAATCAATAGAGCTTCAAGAAGCTCATCATCCTTTGTCTGTCAGCAGACTTCTTCATACTCTTTTGGATGTTGGCTCTTGACTTTGCAGCCTCTTCCTTCATATTTCTCTTTGTAGCTTTTTGTTCTTTGAGCACTTGAAGTTCAAGTTGTTTGAGATACTCAAACTCAATGTACTCAAAGGACAAGGGAAGAAGTGCAGATGCCTGGTAGAGACCTGTGGCACTCAGGTAGTTGATCATGTTTTGTCTGTCTGTTTCTTTGTCTACCTGAGGTTGTTGTGTTAAAGCCATAGTCTCTTGCACAGGGCTTTCTTGAACTGGGGAGAGAGTAGGAGCATGCTTGTAGAGTCTTTTCTGTCTCTTTACCTCTTTGAATTGGATAAGTAACCTTGCATCCTCTTTTTCTTTCATCTCTCTTGACACTTCCATGTTAGCCAGTTCATTTAGTTGCTCTAAAGGGAGGGAAATAATCTCATCTATGTCATAGTTCCTGGTCTGTAGGTAAGTAATCCTGACTGCCCTCAACTCATCATCTTGAGTGTTTGGTCTGGGAGCAGCCCTGATTGCAGCTTGCATAAAACCTGAAGACCCAAAGGAACTTTCTCCCCTTAGCTTCCACTTCCTCTCTCTCTCCTCCTCCTCAATCTCCTCAGGAGTCAAAATTATTTTCCCTTTGTCACCCACAGACCTTTATGACTTAGGGTGGATAGAGGTTTGGCCTTCATTGCTTGGTGCAGCATCCATGCTCTGGCCTGAGAGAGGTTGTGAGACACCTTCACCATGGGTGTTTCACCAAGGGAATGAATTGCTGAAGCAGTTGTTGGTGTGACAGGGCTCTCAGGCTCTATCACTAGGCCTTTAGCCAAGGTTTTCCCTTTGAAGCTAATCTCAGGGTCTGCCTCAGCATCCAGTTGACCAATGACATTACCTGATTGCCTTTGTCTTCTTCTTAGGCTGAACTCTTCAGTAATTCTGTCTTGAATTCTGAGTGCCAACCTGTCAGCTTGTCTTCTTTTGCTTGGATTGACAAGTGGCATGTTGACCAGATCAAGACCTTCATAGTGGTTCAAGGTTTGAAAATCAAATACTTCTTGTTGCCCTTGAACTCTGTGAAGAATGAGGGCTCTTCTATCAACATCATACCTCCACCCAATGATGTAGTTTGAAGTTCCTTGAGGTGGGGATGACATAGCCCTTGGAATATCTTTCTCAAAGAGACTTCTGATGATAGAGTCTATAGAGTCCATATTAATGTGAACTTGAGGAAGTTGCTGAGTATGCACAATTGCAAGTGAGGATGGTGTGTCTGTAATGACTTTCTCCCCCTTTTTGGTAGCATCACCCTCTTGCATAGGTGAGCTAGAGGTTAGGTCAACCACATTCACAGGTTCTTGTGTTCCTGGTTGAACTCTTTTTAAAGGTCTCCCAACTAGTTTTTCCCTGAGATAAGATATCTCAAGTTGCTGATCATTGACCCTGTTGTGAAGGGTAGTCACCTGAGATTCCTGGTGACTAACCTTAGAGACTAAATAGGAGCATGTTTTTGACAGTTTTTGCACCTTTAGTCTCAGATTCCCCTCTTCTTCATCAGAAGAATCATTGGGGGATGAGATGATTGGACCAAAGTCCTCTCTCTCACCACCAGCTTCAGGTTCTTGGCTGCTGGATTTCCTCTGCTCATTGACATTCTCAGTTGAGATGTCAATGGGCTGAGTTTCCATGGTTGAGGTCTTAATAATGTAATCACTTGCAAAAGTGAGAGCCTTTTCCATATGGATATCCTGAACAGGTTCAGAAGTATCCACCTTAGTGATAGGTGACTAATATGGGCTAGACTGAGGAGACTCAGGAGTACTCATCTCTCTTTGAGTAGGGGAAGAGAAGAGAGACTCATGGTACTCAATGAAACCTAAGTCTTCATCAGTATAGAATGAAAGGTTGGGAATGGGTTGATTTAGATCTAAAGGCTGGGGATGGTAACTGTCCCCTGAAGGTTGTTCACTTGACTGTTGAGACTCAGAGTGAAGGCTTAAGGCAGTTAGGCTTGTGAGCTCATCAGGGTGAGTATAAGGAACCTCAGCCCTGATTATTGAAGAGATGGGAGTGGTTTGCTCCTCAGGGGAAGTGGGAGCTCTAGTGTCCACTTCCTCCTGTGTTGGTGAGTATATGGGGACCTGCACAGACTCAATAGCTTGAGCAGGGGTTCGTTTGGATCTTCTTTGGTAGGTGAGGGTTACTTGAGGTCTTTTTAGTGGTAGAGAGGTAGAAAGTGTGGGTTCAACACTAGCTTGTGTTGCTAGGTTGTCACCTTGAGCAATGAGCTCTAACATTTTGGGGACAAGGGCTGTTTCTACCCCTAAGAAGCCTACAGTTGGCTTCTTCATGATTTCAAAGATGCCGGGCTTCATTTGTCCCAATTTAAGAATATTATATGTTTTCCTCAACTGTGAGCCCAGTTCACAGTTGAGAATGTGTTGAACATATCTAGGAAACATATAATACTCTCAGGAGTCCAAGTTAGCAAGCAAGTTTGTATAGACAAATTGAGAGTACCTGAAGTTGACCCCTTGAACCATTCCATGCACTATGAAGGAGAGATCCTCAGGAATCTAGTCCTACCCTCCATGCTTGTTTGACAAGCTGTGGATAACCACATGAAGCAGTTATTTCCACTGGGATGAGACCTTCCCTTTCCTGAAGGTCTTTACAAAGAAATCTCCCTTATAGCCCATCTGCTCAAAGGAATGATTTACAGCTTCCTTTGGGAAGGACAACTCACTTTCTTCATCATCCAGCTGCAAATGGGTGTTTATGATGGCCGGAGTGATGAAAATTGTCCTCCCTTGAACTGTGGCAGAAAGTGCCTTCTCCCCATCCATAATGACCTCTTGGCAGGTCTTCCAAAATTCAAGCAGATGATCCTCATAGAGAGTAGGATCAATGGTTAGGGAGGTAGAAGAATTTGATAGAGCTAAGAAACGGCAAATCTCTGAGAAACTTTCATCTTTCTCAGAGCTTAACAGAGCAACTTGGTTATGTTGCCTGTGAAGTTGCATGGAGAAATCTGGGTTGTTTCTGATGTTTAGGTTGGCCATTTTAGAAGCTTAAGGATGAAGAAAGATGAAGAACAAAAGGCGGTTTGAGAGAATTTGGGTTTAAGGAAAAGTGTAATTGAGGAAGATAGTTAAAGAGGGGGGAACCGTTGGGCATTTATGTGAAAAGGATTCCCACCTCTGAAAAGTAGTTTACTTTTGCCGAAAAAGTAGTTTTCTTGGAAGTCAAGACATCTTCCGAAGGTTATTTGTATCGGAAGTTCTGAAGAAAAAGCTTCCGAAGGCAAATTGGCTTTGGAAGAGATTTCAAAGGTTTTTGAAAATTTTGCTTCGGAAGAGAGTTTTATGCTCAGAGATTTTTTATTCTAAGAAGAATAAATACTTCCGAAGTTAAATTGCATTCGGAAGAAACTTGTTCTTTGAAAACATTCAAAGTACTTAAGTTGATTTTAAGCTTCGGAAGATATTTCAGAAATTTCTTCCGAAGGTAAAATTACTGAAGCAATTATTTGTTTACTAAGGCATAAGCTACTTTCGAATGTAATATCAAATCTTCCGAAAAGATCAAGATTTTCAAAAATCTAAGAAAAGTCTTTTGAAAAGATTTTTCTTCCAAAGAAAACAAAGGGCTTATGAAGGTGATATAATAGACAACTTAGGACACACAGGTTTTAGAAATAAATATGATTAAGTTTTAAGAAAAGCTATTCAAAGTTAATTATCCCAATAGCTGATACAAGATATTTAAATCTCTGCTCATCAAAAGCTTTGGTGAACAGATCAGCATATTGTTCATTTGTGTTAACTTTGACTACTTTGATTAATCCTTTTTCAAAGTTATCTCTAATCAAATGATACCTGATATTGATATGCTTTGTCCTTGAGTGCTGCATAGGATTCTCTGTGATGGAGATAGCACTATTGTTGTCTATATGGATGGGAGTCTCTTAAAAGTTAAATCCATAGTCCAGCATCTGATTTTGAATCCAAAGCACTTGAGCACAGCAACTTGCAGTAGCAATGTATTCAGCCTCAACAGTTGATGCAGACACACAGGAATGTTTCTTGCATTTCCATGAGACAACCCTTCCACCAAGGAACTGACATCCCCCAGATGTAGACTTTGCAGTCATGTTGCAACCACCATAATCACTATCTGTATAAGCATACAGATTGAAGTCAGGATTCTTTGGATACCATAAACCAAGTGTTGAAGCACCTTTGAGGTATCTTAGAATCCTCTAGACAGTTATGAGGTGAGACATCTTAGGGTTGGCTTGATATCTTGCACAAATACATGTAGCAAACATGATATCAGGCCTGCTAGCAGTAAGATACATAAGAGACCCAATCATAGCCTTGTATAAGTGTTCATCTACACACTCCCCCTCAAGATCAGGAATAAGGGAGTGGTTTCTGGCTATGGGTGTCTTAGCAATCTTACAATCAATCATGTTGAACCTCTTGAGTATGTCCTGAACATACTTTGACTGACTTATGAAGATACCATCTTCAACTTGTTTCCTTGAATTCCCAGAAAGAAATTGAGTTCTTCCATTGCACTCATTTCAAATATGTCTTTCATCAGCTTCTCAAAGTCTTTGCAGAGCTTTGGATTAGTTGAACCAAAGATGATGTCATCCACATACACTTGAACTAGCAATATGTCATCCAGGTGGTTGTTTGACATACACTTCTTCATCAATCACTCCATATAGAAAAGCACACTTCACATCAAGCTGAAAGACCTTGAAGTTCTTAGATGCAGCAAATGCTAGGAATATCCTAACAACTTCTAGTCTTGCTACTGGAGCAAAGACATCAGTGTAGTCAATCCCTTCTTCTTGTGTGTATCCTTGAACAACTAGTCTAGCCTTGTTCTTGATGATAATGCCTCTATCATCCTTCTTATTCCTAAACACCCATTCGGTTCCAATGGTAGTCTTCCCATGAGGAAGAGGACAAAGGTTCCAAACTTTTTGCCTTTTGAATTGAAGCAACTCTTGTTGCATAGCTTCAACCCAACTTCCATCCCTTAGAGCCTCATCAACTTTCTTTGGCTCTATCTGGGATAAGAAACAAGAGTGAAGACAAACATTTGCTTCATGGGTTTGTCCTCTTATTCTTACCCCTGTGACAACATCTCCAATGATGTTTGTGGTGGGGTGAGACTTGTGGATCCTAAGCTGAGGGATCATAGCAAGTTGTTGAGAAAGATCTAAATTAGAGAAATTTAGATCTGGCATAGATGTTTCTCCCACCACATCAGCACACTTATCAAGAGAAACTTGATCCAAGCAGTGTGTGACATCATTTATGTTATCATCTATGGTGTGGTTATTAGCATCAAGAAATTCTTGATCACTGTCACCACCACCATTGTTGTCTTCCATAATTGAGGTATCCTTATCTGGTTGTGGAGCCTCTGAGCTGGAATTTGAAGGCACCCCAGATGTATCAGCTGAGTTTGTCATTGTAGTACTGATAGAAACCTCATTTGCAGAAGTAGTTCCAACTGAAGCTGAAGATGTATGAGTTGAAGGTCTTCTTAGCTCAAATCTTGGATCAGGATCACCTGTATTTAAATTTTCTGCAGACCTGAAACATTCTCAAAAGATTTGTTAAAATAGTTGGTAACAAAATCAAGATCAAATAGCCAATCAAGACCAGAACCAGCCACACAGGGTGTGTGTTCATTGAAAGTCACATTGGCTGACTCCTCAACAATTCTAGTTCTGAGATTGTATACTCTATAAGCCTTAGCCTGAGAAGAGTATCCAATAAAGTGTCTATCATCTGATTTCTCAGCAAATTTTGCAATTTGATCTTTGGTATTCAAGATGGTGCAAGGACATCCAAATGACCTGAGAAAGACAATGAATGGTTTTCTCTTGTGCCAAAGTTCATAAGGAGTCTTACCATGTGTCTTAACTACTAAAACTCTATTTTGCACATAGCAAGCAGTGTTTACTGCCTCTGCCCAGAAGGTGATGGGCAGTTTAGAGTCAGACAACATAGTTCTTGAAGCTTCAAATAGTGTCGTGTTTCTCCTCTCAGCAACACCATTTTGCTGAGGGGTCCTAGGAGCACTATATTGTCTTGTAATACCTTTTTTATCACAAAATGTATCAAGGGTTTGATTCTTGAATTCAGTCCCTTGATCACATCTTATGGTTTTGAACTTGTGATCACATTGATTCTCAATCTTTAAGATGAAATTGTTCAGAATCTCAGGGGTCTCATCCTTAGTTCTAAGAAAGAAAACCCAAGTGAATCTTGTAAAATCATCTATGATCACCAACAGTAAGAGGTCCTTCCTAGACTCATTACACTAGTGGGGCCAAAGAGATCCATATGTAATAAGTGTAGGGGAGTAGTGATGGAGTTCCTTTCCTTAGGCTTATGAGATACCTTATGTTGCTTCCCTTTCAGGCATGCAACACAATAATCATCACTTGTAAACTCTTTCTTTGGCATTCCAGTTACCAAATCATGTTTAATTAGTTTATTCATGTTTTTAAAGTTTACATGGCACATTCTTTTATGCCATAGGAAAGACTCATCACTATTGGCTTTAGACAGAAAGCATGAAACTTCTCCAGAGGGAGATGTTTCTTGCATGTCCATCTTGTACATGTTCCCTTTCCTGGGGGCTCTAAGCAGGATGTGCTCATGAGGAATGACCACTCCAGGCTTGAGAACAATGCACTCATGCTCAGTAAAGAGCATGTTATGACTCTGATCATAAAATTAGGATACACTCATAAGATTGTACCCAAGCTCCTTGATAAAGTTTACCTTTTCAATGTTGAGCTTACCATTTGTTACCTTTCCCTTTCCAAAAATGTAACCACCTTCATCTCCTCCAAAAGCAACAGGTCCTCCATCAATTCTCTCAAAGTTATGGAGTAGTGACCTATTGCCTGTCATGTGCCTGGAACAGCCACTATTAATGATCCAGACATTCTTGTTTGTCTTGAGCTGTTCCTGCACAAAGAAAATGATTAGTTACATTTGGAAACCCAAGCCTTATTTGTCTTGGGCTCACTAAGTATAACAGAAGGTAATGCAACAGTAATAGATCCTATGGTTGTGCTAGGAGGATCTTGAGCTGTTGTTGATGGAGAAATTTCAGTCACTTGGTCTTTCTTAGACTTCCAAACCACCTTTGGAGTCTTGGACTTGACCTTCAAAACTTCGGAAGCTTTTGGGACTTTAGAAGTTTTGATGACTGATCCTTCGGAAGATTCTGCAGTCACTGCAGCAGACTTCAGTGCTTTGGAAGAATTCTTTTCTTCCGAGACCAATTTCTCTTCCGAAGGTAATTTTCCATTTGCCTTCTTCTTTGATTTGGAGCTTTCGAAGGAAACATACTTTCCTTCCGAAGCTTGAATCTTCTTGAAACTCTTTGAAGTCTTTGTCTTGGTCATATGGACAGTACTTTTAGGATTGTATGGACAATCCTTAGCAATGTGAGAGATACTTTCACACATGACACACAACATTTTCTTCTTCCCAAGAGTCTTCTTATGAGAACAAGACTGTCTTTGGTCACATCCCTTCTCCACCTTCATCTTTGCAGATGCTGAGACAGTTCTTATGGACTGAGAACTGTTCTTGGAGTTTGATGGTCCAGGCTGTGCAGTAGTGGTACACAGCAGATCAGTCTTCTTCTTGGTACCGAGATGATTTGAACAAGAACCAAAACTCTTAGCTGGAGAGTTTTGGTTGTTGTCTTCAGTCTTTACTACTTCAAACCCTGCAGAGATAAAAACTTGTTTATGCTTAGAGTCTAAAGTAACCTTGATCTCTTGAGCCTTCCTTGCTTTTCTTTTGCTCTTCCAGATCAAGTTCTTTCTCATTGACTTGGTCATCACAGTAATCTTCTTCTCCTCAGAACGATAGTGGCCCTTCTTAGAATCCACCTCTTCATTCTTCTTAGAGGAATTCTTCACTATCTCTTCTTCATCCTCTTCACTTATAGGATCTATAAGAGGAAGTTCATCTTCAAAAGTTCCACACCTAGGAGATGTTACAGACAAGATTGTGTGTGGAGGAGCTATCTCATTTGATCCCAGTCCATGTCTATTTTGATAGCACACATTGTTGTGCAGGGATGAGGATATCATGTTCTTGAAGGTCTCTTCTTCAAGAACACTCTTCTCTGCCTTGGCTTTGCTGATCACAAGCTCAGCCTGGCACTCAGTCAACTTAGTTATGAGATCTTGGATCTGAGTTCTAAAATCTATATGTTCATGTTTTAGTACTGAAATGGTTTTCTCCAAGTCCTCTATCTTTAACTTGTAATCATTTTCAGACTTTCTAAAATCATATTTTAATATGTTTAATGACTCAAGATCAGATCTCATCTCTAAGTTGTAGGACCTGTATCTATTTACTTTAGCAATGCATTTAGGAGTACAGAGATGTTCCAATACCTTGGCTTCATCATGATCAGCCATTAGTGCTTGGTTTGGAGAAGCATCTTCCACCTGAAAGCTCCAGTCAAAGCCTCCTTCTTCAACAGCAACAACAGCTTGTTGCTTTGGCTTCTCATTCTGAGGGGCTTTCTCAGTGTAGTTTGGTCTGGTTTGTGCTTGGCCACCATTTGTTTTAGGTGCCTTACACTCTCTAGCAAAGTGGCCCATCAGGTTATAGTTGTAACAATTGACTTTGCTTTTATCCAAACCAAACTTTCCACTGGTTGCATTGCTTGGAAACCTCATTCCAGTTCTCTTGTAGAACTTCTTGGCTCTATGAGTGAGAAGAGCCATTTGCTGGACTATTTCCATATATTCCAGATCATCTGGATGGATACAATCTAGGTCTTCAAGAGTGAAAAGAGAGTTGCCATAACTTTCATCAGAAGACACAAAGGCTTGAGAAGAACTTGTCTCTTGGAATGGGCTTCCTTGAGTGTAGTTTTCCCTGGGTGTCTCTAGGAAGGTGATGAAAGGACCCTTTGGTGAATTGTCAGGTTAGCATATGAGATGATATTAGGGTTCTATGCTATCCCTTTCAACCACATGCAGGGCTGAACCCAATTGATTGTTGGAGTTGCCAGATGAACCTTGCATGTTCATCTTCATCTGGTAGCCACTGAGAATCCCATATAACTCTGTCAGAGTAAGAGTTTTGAGATTTTCAGTCCTCTTGATCACCACACAATAGTGTGTCCATTGCCTAGGAAGTGAGGACATGAACATCCTTACAATGTCTCTATTTTCAAGAGGAACTCCTCCATCCACAAGGGTATCCACTATCTCAACATACCTGAAGTATTGCTGAGTCATGGTTTCACCTGTTTTGAAGGTGAAGTTTTCAAACTGCTGCTTCAGGAGATCCTTCTAGTTCTCCTTGGCTTCAGAGGAGCCTTCATACATCAGTTTTAGTGCATCCAACAGCCGCTTAGCTGTTTTGCACTTCTTGAAACCTCTGTACACAGAGTTTGCAGAGAGACTTTGGATGTTTTGGCTGCTTCAGACTTATAGGAATCCTTAGACCTTCATTCGTGCGACTCAGCCTTTAGTCGTACTACACAGCACCCAATCGCACAACTCAACATCCATACGCACGAATCAACCTTCATTCGTACGAATCAGCTTCATTCGTACGAATGAACCTCCATTCGTGCGACTGGCATTCATTCGTGCGATACATGCACAATCGCACACATTCATCTGCATAGGCTCAATCGCACGCATACATTCGGTCGCATTAACTCAATCGCACGCATTCATTCATCCGCAGGACTCAATCGCACGCATACACACAGTCGCACGACACACTCAGTCACACAACTCAGTCGCATGATAGACACAGTCGCACGACTCACCTAGTCGCACGGCTCAGTCGCACGGCAGACCTAGTCGCCAGAACAACAGAATCGCGACTGCAGAAGTGCAGAGCAGCCCGGCTGCTCCGCGGAGGAGGAGGAAGTGTAAGGAGAAGAAGATGAAGAAGAAGAAGATGAAATGGAGGCTAGGGCTGGAATATGGGTATTTATACCCAGCCCTAGTTTGGCAAAATGTCACATTTGGTCCCTGCACTTAGCCCCCGAGTTCCCAAATTTGTTTCGGTTGCAAACGACTTAAATAGGCTAGTTATATTAATGATAAAAATGTAATTAATGATATTTGTAACTTAAAAAGGGTTTCATTAATGTCAATAATATTATATACAGAAAATGGTATATTTAATGATAACGATGACGATAATTGCAAAAGTTTTAAGGATTGAAACGTTAACGGTAAGAACACAAGTGTAAAAGATGATAAAGCAAGTATAATATCCACACGAATAGTTTATAAAGATGAGAAATGAACGAGCGAAGAAAAGTTAACGGAATCCATGTTAATTGATGGACCTTCTGGTGACGGATGTCACAATGGTGGAATATTGGGCTTATATACTTAGGGTTTTCAGATGGGTTTTCTTCAGATATCGTGTATACACTCTGTCCACTCTCAGTCGCGTCTCGAAATGCATTTGCTCTAGGTAAAAATCTCCCTCTCTATTTTAGAATATTATAATAAATATAATAATTAGATAAATATTTACGATGTTATAGGATTCGATTGACGTATCGGATGTCGGTTAATGCCGGTGCAACTAGTGTTTCTCACAATCTCAGTTACCATTCACGTTGATGTAGAATCGTTTTGCTAGCCTTATTTACATTATGTTCCACAATTAATAATGATGTTGGTAGGATATACAACCATTATAAGGAAATTCTGATGGAAATCAGATGTTAGTACACGTTAGATTACCGAGCTTTACCCGGTATGGTTTTTGAATCTGTTTAGTTTGGATCTTTCTATAGTTACTTCGAGTCACATAACGATTCATTATTTTATGATCACTTATTTAATTAGTTCGTAAACATGTATTGGGCCTTAAATGGGCAATATTTTTAGTTTCTTATCTAAGTTTTCTCTGGTAAGCCCAAATCAATCCGGACTTTGTTGGGCCTTATAATACTTTAACTTTTCTAATTGGGTTGAATTTATGGGGTGTTACAAATTGAATCTTGTAAAGTCATCTGTAATTACCAAACAATAAGAGGTCCTTCATAGACTCATTACACTAGTGGGGCCAAAGAGATCCATATGTAATAAGTGTAGGGGAGTAGTGATGGAGTTTCTTTCCTTTGGTGAGATACCTTGTGTTGGTTCCCTTTCAGGCATGCAACAAAATGGTCATCACTTGTAAACTCTTTCTTTGGCATTCTAGTTACCAAATCATTCTGAATTAATTTATTCATGTTTTAAAGTTTACATGGCACATTCTTTTATGCCAGAGGAAAGACTCATCACTATTTGCTTTAGATAGAAAGCATGAAACTTCTCATGAGGGAGATGTTTCTTGCAAATCCATCTTGTACATATTCCCTTTCCTGGGGGCTCTGAGCAGGATATGCTCATGAGGAAAATGACCACCCCGGGCCTGAGAACAATGCACTCATGCATAGTAAAGAGCATGTTATGACTCTGATCACAAAATTGGGATACACTCAAAAGATTGTATCCAAGCTCCTTGACAAAGTTTACCTTCTCAATATTGAGCTTACCATTTCTGACCCTGCCCCGTCCTATAATGTAACCTTCTGCATCTCCTCCAAAAGCAACTGATCCTCCATCAATTCTTTCAAACTTTTGGAGTAGTGACCTATTGCTTGTCATGTGCTTGGAACAGCCACTGTCAATGATCCATACATTTCTATTTGTCTTGAGTTGTTCCTGCACAAAAGAGATGGTTAGTTACATTTGGAAGCACAAGCCTCATTGGTCTTGGACTCATCAAAAGAAGTTGAAGACAATGCAACAGTAATTGATCCTATAATCATGTTTTGAGGATCATTTGCTGATGTTGATGAAGAATTTTCAGCCACTTGATCTTTCTTTGTCTTCCACACCACCTTTGGAAGCTTAGACTTGACCTTCAACACTTCGGAAGTTTTGTTGACTTCGAAAGTTTTGATGATTGGACCTTCGGAAGATCTTGCTTTAACTGCAGCAAGCTTCAGTGCTTCGGAAGTATTCCTTTCTTCGAGACCAAATTTTCTTCCGAAGGCAAGTTTCCACTTGTCTTCTTCTTCATTTTAGACCTTCCAAAGGAAAAAGATTTTCCTTCCGAAGCTTTCTTCTTCTTCTCCAAACTCTTAGAAGTTTCTTTCTTCGTCATATGGTGAGTACTCTTTGGATTGTAAACACAATGTTTAGCAAGATGAGAAGTACTCCCACACATGACACAGTCCATTTTCTTCCTTCTAGGAGTCTTCTTTTATGAACAAGGCTGAACTTGATCACTTTCCTTCTCCATCTTCATCTTTGCAGATGCTGTGGCAATTTTGTGGGGATAGAACTACCTTTGGAGCCTTCTTCTTGATGATGGTTCAGGTTATACAACAATGTGCACAACTGATCAGCCTTCTTCTTAATGATGGGATGATTTGGACAAGAACTAGAACTCTTGTTATTGGAGTTCAAGTTTATGTCTTCAGCCTTCACCACTTCAAATCCTGCAGAGATGAAGACATGTTTCTATGCAGAGTTGAAGGTGGCTTGATCTCTTGAGCCTTTTTGGACTTGCTCTTGGCCTTCCTGATCAAAATCTTTCTCTTGGACTTGGTCATCCCAACAGCTTTACTCTCCTCAGAGGGATGGTGACCCTTCTTAGAATGCTGTTCTTCACTCTTCTCAGAGCCATTCTTCACCATCTCCTCTTCATCCTCTTCAGTCAAGGGGTCTATGAGGGGAAGCTCATCTTCACAAGTTCCACACCTAGGAGATCTTACTGACAAGATTGTATGTGGAGGAGCTATCTCAATAGATCCCAGTCCCGGCTTATTTTGATAACAAAATTTTGCATGCAAGGATGAGGAAATTATGTTCTTGAAGGTCTTTTCTTCAAGAACACATTTTTCTGCCTTGGCTTTGCTGATCACAAGCTCAGCCTAGCATTCAGTCAACTTAGTCATGAGGTCTTTGATCCGAGTCTCGTAGTTGGTGTTCTCATGTTTAAGAGTTGAAATGGTTTTCTCTAAGTCCTCTATTTTTAGTTTATAATCATTTTCAACTCTTTTAAAATCAACTTTTAAGATATTTAAGGACTTAAGATCCGATCTCATTTTTAAGTTATAGGACCTGTATCTATTTACTTTAGCAATGCATTCAGGAGTACAAAGATGTTCCAATACCTTGGCTTCATCGTGGTCTGCCATGAGTGCTTGGTTTGTGTTGGAGCTGCAAAAGATGGTCTATATTATCAACACAGTGAAAGTCAACAAAAGTCAACGTCACGGTCAAAGTCAACAAAAGTCAAACCCGACACGTTCGAGACGAGGAACCGAGACGAGACATTGAAGATTTAAATGACTAGGAGTTTTATTGTAATAAATATATTTTATGGGAACAAAATATATTTTATCTTGTTTTTAGTCATTTTTATGCTAAATATGTAATTTTGTATTAATTAGCCTAAGTCTAGGGGGTTAAGTGCAATTAGTGAATATTAGTCTAGACTATAAATAGGTTAATTGTCACTAGTGTTGGTTGATGGTTGAATGACCAATAGATTGAGGGATTATTTGTAAACACATATTTTGCAATCTAATTGAAGATCAAAGGGGTTTTGATTGTGATTATCATATATTGATCTAATTCTTAATGATTTGATTCAAGTTTGTTTATACTGGAGTTACAATTTGGTATCAGAGCCATTTTGGATCAAATTCACTGAAGATTTGAAGATTTTTAGAGAAAGAAGTTGAGGTTTTGATTGTTTTTGTTCAATATCATGTTTTCATCAATTTTGGATCAAATTTGAGTGTTATTGTTATGGAAATTGATTGAAGTTTGCTTGTTATTGGTTGGAAAAGCTCTGTTAATCATCAGGTTTCAAATCCATTAAGATTTGGGCGTTTTTCAGATTGATTTTGTGTTGAAAAAGCTTTTCAGCTTCGTCTAGCGAAATTACCAATTCATCTAGCGAAACTGCCTGTTCTTTCAGCGAAACTACAAGTGTTTTACACTTTGTAGTTAATTTCAGCATCTCCGCGAAAGAAGTGATCTTGAACGAAAGTTCAACAGTGCTTGTGTGCATATTACAAGCGAAATTGCTGTCGAAAGTATTTTTGAACGAAAGTTCAAGCTTGTTTTGTGCGAAATTGTCAGCGAAACTAAGCAGTCTCAAGCATTTGGTTAGCGAAACTGCTGCCGAAATTGCCAGCGAAACTACGTCGGCTCAGCGAAACTAGAGTTCACAGCGAACTAGCTCTGCGAACCTATAATTTCAGCGAAACTATCATTTCTTTAGCGAAATTCGAATGTTAAAGATGACTTTTTCCCTTTAGTTGGGATTAATTGAGTTCATCCCGATGAAGAAATTTTCATCGATTTTGCAAGATTTATAAAAAAAAACGAGCTGACCTGTCAGCTTGACCCCAGTTGCTAAGATTGTCTAGCGTGACATTTAAAAGAATATATTTTTCCCGGGGGAGAATTATTCGAAATTTTAGGAAATATAGTTTTGGGGCGTTTAATTGTTTAAACAAAATAAAAATAAAAATGACTTTTGCAGAACTGATTAAATCCTTCGAATATGATGATCTCACAATTGCACAATGTCGGTTTGATAATTTTGCATCTTTAAAGAATGAAACGATGTTTGATTTTTTTGATCGTTTTCTGTTGGTGGCAAGTAATCTGAAGAAGTTTGATGCCCAATTGGGAAATCATGAACAAGTTCTGAGATTGCTTGATTCCCTCCCATCAGAATGGAGCTCACATGGCAAGTCAATTCAACGAGATAGAGGCTTTCGGGATTACAAACTGATGGAGGTGAATACAAACTGAAAGAGATTGAGTTGGATATCAAACGTCGTGAGTACTATGAAGCGACATATCTAACTCCAAAGATCACTTCAAACTCCAAAGTGAAACCAGAGAGAGATCAGATTCTGGCATCAATTCCGACGATTTACCAAAACCTGGAACTAAAGAGGTACAAGAGGAGCTTAAGCAGACATCAATGGGTAAAGGTGGAGCTGAGTTGAATGTTGAAGTTTGTGATGCTGAGAAGGAAGAGGAATGGAAGCGGAATACCAGAGTTTGCAACTGCGAGAAGGCTCTTACTGCTGAAAGAGTCATCCTGGATCTTCCTTACGAGACAGTTCAGGATATGTGTTCTTCTGCTTGCAAAATTCATTTATATGGTGTGTATAAAGCTAATAGGTTACTTTTAGATAACCAAAAGGAGTTAACCACCATAAACTCAGAACTTAAAAAGAATGAAGCCAAGTATTTCATAAAATTAAATGAAGCTTTAAAAGAAAATGATCATTTAAAACGAACTCTTCTTGAAAGAAATGTTGAAATTAATCTTTTAAACGAAAGAGTCACTTTGGCTGAATTTAAAACAAGCAAGCTTAAAACAAAGCTTGATAAATGGACCATATCCGGAATGAAACAGGAAGAGCTACTGTGTAAACAGAGGGGAGCTAGGATTAAAACGGTATGGGTTGTGGTGAAAATCCATACATCTATCCTCCTCCTAGCATCCATTGTTACTCTCCTATGCCTCAACCTCATCCATCTAATAATTTGATTGAAGCTGCAGAAACTAATAGTTTAAATGCAGGTTTAAGCAACGTTAATCTTAAAGAGGTTAGAGATGTGCAGGATTCTCCTGTAGGTTTGGGATTCCTCAGGCAGGGGTCTGATAAGAAGATTAATGACGATTCTACCTCTGATGCTCCAAAATCAATATCAGATACTTCTCAAACCTTCTTCAACAAATTCAAAACAGGTAACATTCCTTCGTTTGTTCCTGTCAGGTTTGTCAAAGAAGGAACAGTTGTTGAATCGTCAGGCAATCAGAATTCTATAACCGAAGCCAACACAATAGGAGGTGTCAATAAAGATCCCTTGGAAGCAGATTTGTGTGTACGAGACTGGATAAGCTCAGATGATGAATCAAACATAGAGGAGCGTGTTGGTTCCTCACAGATCAAGATATCTCCTGACATTGTCAAGTCTCAAAAGCTTCCAAAAGCTGAATCAAGACCAATACGGATCTCTACTCCAACATCAAAACCACCGAGTCAATCAGTGAAGATCTCATTCACTTTTCAACACAGCAACCACCAAAACAAGCAAGAATCTGCTACAAGCTCAAAGCAATCTCCAATTCCAAATGCTTCACACAGGACTACAAAGCATCAAAAGCCTTTCAAGGCTTGTTTTGAGTGTGGAAAAGAAGGACATGTGGTAAAGAAATGTCCTTAAAGGCTTGCTACGAATGGTAAAGGCAAAACAAATTGCTTCTCCGAATGTAAGTATAAAAAGAATATCCAGTGGACATAAGTATGGCCTGTCTGACACTCCGGAAGACACTCCTATTATCCAGTGGACATAAGTATGGCCTGTCTGACATTCCGCTGCAAATTTCTGAGACACTGCATGGCGTTTTCTCAAAAGCCATGTAATTGACCATACTTTAATCTACTGTTTACCTTTTTATGTTAAGTACAGTTGCCATCTTTAGTTGGTGATAAAAGGTAAGTCATGGACATGTCATGACTACCACATCTTAGATAATACTTTATCTAAGATACCTTAATTATAGCATTGTAGTATATGCTTTAGTCTTAGGTTTCCAGCTGGTATCATGTATAACTAGCTGTAGGATCTAGTATATATAGTTTCTCATTGTAACTCTTGTTTCATGCTTGTAAGTGTCTTGTAATCTTGAGTTGAGAAGTAATATATACAAGTACCTTGAAAATATATTTCTGCTTGTTCTTTGATTACTTATTATATTATTATCAACTCTCGTTAAAGGCATTGCTTCATCTGATTTGAGTGTTATTATAAGCGAGTTTGAGAGAATCACAAGTGTTTAAGTGACAAACCCGATCCTGCAATTAGTATCAGAGCTTTTTAGGCTCTTGATTGTGAGATCTTACCATCCTAATCAAACAGTTTTTCACTCTTTCTTATACCTCACTCAAAATGGCCCTCAACAAATCTGAAGTTGAGATGGGAATGATGACCAAAGCTCCCATCATCGCCCTGAAAACTTCAGGTCTTGGAGCAGAAGAATGGAAGGCTTCATCAGGTACCAGGATAGCAAGATGTGGCAATCCATCGTTAATGGCCCGTTTAAGCCAAAAGTAGCTGGTGGAAACGGTGCCATGATCGAGAAGACCGTTGAAGATTATTCTGATGAAGACAGGAAGAAGCTTGACATAGACAGCAATGCTATGATTGTTCTTATGACTGTAATCCCAAACTCCATCATGGTGGGGTTTGAGCATTGTAAGTCTGCCAAAGAACTCTTTGATGCTCTTGCTTAAATGTACTCAAGCTCAAATGATTCAAAGAAGGACTCACTGAAGTAGTAGTTTGAGAACTTCACCTATGTTGCTGGAGAGACTCTTAGCCAGCAATATTTCAGGTACATGGATCTTATCTCTTCCCTTCAATCTGTGGGAATCACTCATGAACTCAGAGACCTTACTAGAAAGTTTATGAGTGCTCTACCCAATGAGTGGACATTCTACTGTGTCTCTATCAAGAGAACAGAGAATTTGAATACACTCACCATGACCGAACTCTATGGAATCCTTGATGGATACCGTTTGGAAATGGAAAGCAAGAGGGGTCACCAGACAAGCAGACCCTTGAGTCTTCCTTCTAGCAACGCTTTAATGGTTGCTGAAGGCTCAGGCATCTCTCAGTCTCAGCAGTACCTGACCTACACCCAGCAGCCATCTTGTTCCTTTGGGCCTTACATCACATTTCCTGAGACTCCAAGGTCTCAACAAGCTCAGCAAAGCTCCTTTCAGGAGGGCTGTGCATTTGTCTCAGGAAGTGGGCACTCAAATGATTATCAATACTGCTTTGATGATCTAGAGTGTTTTAGCCCGGATGACATAGAGTATGTGGACATAGTTCAACAAATGGCTCTTCTAACCTACAGAGCGAAGAAGTTCTTTAAAAGAACTGGAAGGCAATTCCCTCAGAACCCAATCACCAGCAAGTTTGGGTTTGACAAAAGCAAGGCCAAATGTTACAACTGTAACCAACTTGGTCATTTTGCAAGGGAATGCAAGGCTCCCAAGTCCAACCCGGGAACCTCACAAGCCTCCACACATCCTTCTACACCAAAGCCCACCGTAAAGTCAACTGAAACTGCAGCAATGGCTCAAGAAGTTGACTGGAGCTTCATGGTTCAAGATGTGACTCCTGCTCAAGCACTCATGGCAGGAACAGATGAAAACAAGGTATATGAACATCTCTATACCCCTGCTTGTATTGCTAAGGTTAAACTGTATCAGGACTACAATATAGAAATTAAATCTGATATTGAGTCTTTAAATGTTTTAAAATCTGACTTTAAAAGGGCTGAATCTGACTATCAAAGAAAAATTGAGGAGTTAGAGAAAACTGTGTCCCTCTTAAAACATGAATACACAAACTACAAGACTCAAATCAAGGATTTAATATCCAAATTGACTGAGGCTCAAGCCCAGCTTGTCACTGCTGAGGCTCAAGCCAGGAAGTATGCTATTTCCGAGCAAAACTTCCAAGCCATTCTTGCATCATCCTCTCACTCAAAACTTTGTTATCAAAACAAAGGTGGGTTGGGAACCAATGAAATTGCTCCACCACACTCTTATGAGTCTGTAAGACAACCAAGGTGTGGTACTGAAGAGCAAGAGGTTCCATCTGTTGACCCACCTCCTCAAGAGTCAAAGAGTGATGCAACTATGGAGACCATGACCATCACAGGGAAGGAACATGTAATTGTGCCCTCCCCAGCCAATGATGATCAAACCCTGACCACCAAAGCCAGAAGAAGTAGAGCTAAGGCAGCCAGGAAAACTGCCAAGAAGGTGGCTGAATCCAAGCTAAAGATAGACCCAAAGCAAAAGGGTGTATTCATATCAGCTGGATTCCAGGTGATTGGACCTTCTGATTCAGGAAAAGAGTACAGAGCAGTACTCCTATCCTACCAAAGGATCAGAAGTTAAAGGGAAAGGTTGCTGATGTGGAGAAAAAGAACAAGAAACAGCAACCCTCTCATTCCCAGAAAGTTAACATTGCATGCATAATGTATGGCCTGCAAAACCACATAGCTAAAGATTGTTACTACAATCCTGCTAGCACACATTACGCAAATAATGTTAAAAGAGAAGGAGTCAGGGAAGGTTTCACATTTGGACCATATCAAATGGTTCAAGTAATGAAAAAGGGAAAGCTTGTTTCCGAAGCAAGGCTTCTCTCGGAAGAAAACTCTTCTTCCGAAAGGAAAAAGGCTTCGAAAGTTAAAGCTGCAAAGACTCACAAAAGAGTCCCCTTGAAACCATCCCAGAAGAAGACTGCTTCCGAAAAGAAAGAAGCTTCGGAAGAATGCCAAGCTACAAAAGCTTCAACAAGCTCATCTTCTATGATCAACCAAGCGATGGAATGGAAGATCAAGGAAGATGCTGTAGCCCAAACCTCTTCTTCAAAGACATCAATTGAACCCCCATGCATAAATTTTGGTTCAATTATGTCACTATCATTGGAAGAACCCAAGACCAACAAGGCTTGGGTTTCCAATCAAAACTAATTATCTCACCTTGTGTGCAGGGACATCCATATGATAAGAATAACAATATCTGGATTGTAGATAGTGGATGCTCCAGGCACATGACAGGGAACAGATCTCTCCTTCAACAATTTCAACATTATGATGGAGGTCCTGTCCAGTTTGGAGGTGAGGCCGGAGGATATATTTCTGGCAAGGGAGTATATCCAATGGAAAGTTAAAAGTTGACAAAGTTAATTTTGTCAAACAGCTTGAACACAATCTATTAAGTGTTTCCCAATTCTGTGATCAAAAGCATCAAATGCTTTTCACAGAACATGAGTGCATCATTCTCAAACCTGGGATGACAATTCCTCAGGAATTTGTGCTTCTTAGATCTCCGAGAAAAGGGGATATGTACAAGCTTGATATGAACAATGCTTCCCCAATGGGAGAAGTATCATGCTTTCTTTCCAAAGCTGATGGTGATGAGTCAACACTATGGCATAAACGAATGTGTCATGTCAATTTTAAAACAATGAATAAATTGGCTAAAAATAACTTGGTACATGGTTTGCCTAAAAAGGAATTTTTCTACAAAGATAACTGTGTTGCTTGCCTGAAAGGGAAACAACACAGGTCTTCTCATAAATCCAAAGTTGTTAACTCTATCACCACTCCATTACACTTATTGCACATGGATCTATTTGGTCCCACAAGTATAATGAGCATTGGAAGGAAATCATATTGCCTTGTGGTAGTTGATGAATTTACTAGATTTACATGGGTATTCTTTTTAAGAACTAAAGATGAAACTGCTGAACCTTTAAAATCTTTTATTCTTAAAATAGAAAATCAAGCTGATCACAAGGTTAAAATAATTAGAAGTGATCAAGGGACTGAGTTTAAGAACTTTGTTCTTGACTCATTTTGTAACTCAAAAGGGATTGCCAGACAATACAGTGCTCCTAGAACTCCTCAACAAAATGGTGTTGCTGAGAGGAGAAATAGGACACTTATTGAGGCTTCTCGGACTATGTTAGCTGATTCAAAGCTGCCTCTAACATTTTAGGCAGAGGCAGTCAGCACTGCATGCTATGTGCAGAACAGAGTTCTTGTAGTAAAGCCACATGGAAAGACCCCTTATGAGTTATGGAACAAGAGGCCACCGTTCATTGGCTTTCTAAGGTCCTTTGGCAGCAGGTGTACCATACTTAACACAAAAGACAATTTGGCAAAATTTGCTGAAAAGTCAATGATGCTATCTTTGTTGGATATTCCTCCTATTCTAAATCATACAGAGTTTATAATATTAAAAACCAACAATTTGAGGAATCTTCCAACATTGTAGTTAATGAGCACACTCCTTGTGTTAGGGGGAATGTCCCTGATCATATCTTTGATTTAGAATTGTTTCCAAACTATTCTAAACCATCTTGTGAGAATGTTTCAGCTAGAACAGGTGCTCAAAGTAATTCTGATGAAGATCAACTGTTTGAGCTTCCCAAACCTATTCCAAGTTCTCCAAGAGCTGCAACAAATCAAGCTCCCACTATTGAAAGATCTGACAACATAACCATTTCAAGAGATAGTGGAACTTCAATAAGGGATTCACCTGCTGATTTTCAAATCTCTTCAGGTGATCCTGCACAGCACCAAGCTGATGGAAGCAGCATTTTGAATGAACAGGCAACTGTTAATGATGCTTCACAGCAAAAAAATGATGATGTTTCTCTTTCATTCAATCAGTCCTCATTGAATGAGCTTGAAACAACAGCTGGACCAAGTATTCAAGCTCCTGAGCAAAATATGTCCAACTTGGACTTATCTTTGCAACTGGAGGTGATTCAAAGACTCAGAATTCACAATACTAATCCAGCTGAAAACATCATAGGGGAAGTCTCTGAGGGTGTGAGAACAAGAGGACAAACTCATAATGGGAATGTCTGCTTATACTCATGCTTCTTATCCCAAATGGAACCCAAGAAGGTGGAAGATGCCTTGAAAGATAGTAGCTGGGTTGAATCAATGCAAGAGGAGCTGCTTCAATTCAAAAAACAAAAGGTTTGGAACCTATGTCCGCTACCATCTGGTCAAGTACCTATAGGCACCAAATGGGTATTCAGGAACAAAAGAGATGATAGAGGCTTGATTATCAAGAACAAGGCAAGACTAGTGGTTCAAGGATACACTCAAGAGGAAGGAATCGATTATACTGATGTCTTTGCACCTGTTGCAAGACTTGAGGCAGTTAGGATCTTCCTTGCTTATGTTGTATCCAAGAATTTCACTGTCTACCAGCTTGATGTCAAGTGTGCCTTTCTATATGGGGATATAGATAGGGAAGTATATGTATGCCAACATCCAGGATTTGAAGACCCACACCATCCAAACTATGTGTGGAAGTTGGATAAAGCTCTATATGGGCTGCACCAAGCACCTAGGCTGTGGTATGAGACATTGTCTCAATATCTTCTGAAGAATGGTTATACTAGAGGTACCATTGATAAGAGTCTCTTCATTAGAAAGTCTGGGAAAGACATTTTGCTTGTTCAAGTCTATGTTGATGACATCATATTTGGTTCCTCAAATGACCAAATATGCAAAGACTTTGAGAGCATTATGAAGAAGAAGTTCGAGATGAGTTCCATGGGAAAAATGGACTTTATCCTTGGAATTCAGGTAAAGCAATTGAAGGAAGGGTTCTTCATTAATCAATCTAAGTATGTCAATGATATCTTAGAGCGATTTGATATGAAGGATTGTAAAGCAGCAAAGACACCTATACCCAGAAACCATGATCGCTGCCCTGATTCTGAGGGGGAGGATACTGATCAACATCAGTATAGAGAAATCATTGGTTCTCTGATGTATCTCACAGCAAGTAGACCTGATATCATGTTTGCAACTTGCATCTGTGCAAGATATCAGGCTGCTCCAAAGGTGTCTCACCTAATTGCTGCCAAGAGAATCCTTAGATACCTTAAAGGAGCACCTAAATTAGGTCTCTGGTATCTAAGAAATAGTGATTTTAATCTCTATGGTTACTCTGATAGCGATTATGTTGGCTGCAACATCAACAAGAAATCAACATCAGGTGGATGTCAATTTCTTGGTGGAAGGATTATCTCATGGCAATGCAAAAAGCAATCCTGTGTCTCTACATCAACTGCTGAAGCTGAATACATTGCTGCTGCTAGTTGCTGTGCTCAGCTGCTGTGGATTCAAAACCAGATGACAGACTATGGATTCAACTTCATGAGCACTCCTATCCACATTGACAACAACAGTTCTATATCCATTACTGAAAATCCAGTGAAGCACTCCAAGACAAAGCACATTGATATCACGTATCATTTCATTAGAGATATTAATGAGAAAACTCTTATCAAACTAATCAAAGTTGATTCAAATGAACAATATGTTGATTTGTTCACTAAAGCATTTGATGAACAGAGATTTAAATATCTCATTACAGCTATTGGGATGATAAACATTGATTAGTTAATCTCAATTGAAAAACCTTTTAATGTGTAAAGTCTTATGTCAAAACAATCTAAGCCCTGTTACAAAAGATCTTTTCTTAAATTTATCCAAGTATAAATTCTTCCGAAGAGAAATTAACCCTCGGAAGATATCTTGCATATCTTCCGAAGCAAATTTCTCACAGGATAATTTTCTTCTCGGAAGAGTGTTAAGTATCGGAAGAAGCGATTGAATTCACCTCAGATCTACTTCCGAAGCACTTAACACACTCCATCTGAAAGCAACATTTACTCTCGGAAGTAAGCAATTTACCTTCGGAAGTAGATTTGCCTTCGCAAGAACTTTACCTTCGGAAATGCTTTATACTCGGAAGAAAGATTTTACTGTGTAACGGAAATCTTTTGGGCCCCACACTGTAAAAAGTAAAGATTTTGTTAATGATGTCGGTGTAGGGTTTTGTAGATGTTTATCAAAGACATATTAACCATTTAACATGTAAAACGCAGCGGATTTTCAGTTCAAATAAGAGTTTATGTATCATATACATATGTTAAAGCAAAACCCAAAACAAGGATCTTATTATATGGAATAACACACTATCACAACATACATATCAACCATACATTTACTACCTTTAGAAACGTGGAATGGAGGCTAGGAGATGATGTTGAATGTCAAGACTTCAAAGTAGAAATCCTCAAGAGATGATACCCCAAGCTTCCTCCAAACACCCACTTGCTAGGTCTTGCAACACCAACCTCAAAGACACTCTTGAAGATCAATTTTTCCAGCCAAAACAACACTTGTTTGAAGCTGAAAAATGCTTCTAATTCAGCTCTAAAATCCGAATTTTAGAGAGAGAGATTAGAGAGAAAATGCTTTTGCTATGTGTGTGTGAGAGAAGGGTGTTTCTTGGAAGAGTGTTGTGTTTAATAAGTATTGCAAGGACCAAGATAAGTCATCAAGGCCTTGCATGCCCCAAGGGCGGCCGAAAATGGACTTGAAGAGTCCCTCTCATTTTGAATTTTTATTCAAAAAATCACCCTTGCACTCTATTTAATTTATAAGATTAAAACCCCTTTTTATCTTATAAAATTAATACACTTTTGTTTAATATTATTTAACCAACTTAAATAATAGAAACAAGTAATTTCTCATGAACAATTATCCATATAATGTTCTTCATTATCAAAAGTAATGTTTTAGAAAACCCGGTTTCTATGTTGGTGCTTATATTTATTTGTTTAATCTTATCAACGAATAAATATCTATCGGTGTTTGTTTTGCTTGTTATTGGGTATGACCCGACTTGGATCATATCACACTAGCCACATCAATTTAGTATGTATCTTGGGCAGATCAAATCCTTCAGTCGGATTATTTAAATGGTCTAACCTTACTGCCCATGTCACATCATCCACTGAACCCTCACATCATCTTATCCAAACCACCCTTTAAACCGCCATTTCACCCATTTAAATACTTCCGGTTAATCACTTACACTCTTTTTACCCAAATTACTGCCCTAAAAGCTTTCTTCTTCTCCAATTTACCTTACTCCGAACTATTCTTCTGTCATCTTCCTCAATGGCCTTAAACCCTCAGCACAACCAGGTCGCACTCCTTGACTCTTCAAGGGATGCTGACTTCTCAGATATCATTTCTTTCCTAGCCCAATCTTCATACTACACTGCCTTGACCGTAAACCCTACCATCTACTCAAACCAAATGTCCGAATTTTAGTCACATGATCGGATTGAAACCCTAAATGGGGTTCGAGTTATAAGGTCAAGCATTTGTGGCCAAGAGTTGGTCATCTCTGAACAAATCATCAAGGAGCATCTCGAGCTCCATGATGAGGGCGCTCTGAACGAATTCCCAAAATCAGATTTAGATAGTTCTTATCTCCAAATGGGATACGGTGGAGATGTTAGCAGGTCAACGGTCTACAAATTCAACTTCTCCTACAAGTGGAAGTTCCTGCTGCATGTGGTTCTTCACTGTCTATCTAACAAATCTGGGGGATGGGATCAAATCCCTTATGAACTTGGGTGCTTAGTTCACGGGTTGGTACAAAGCCTCCGCTTCAACTATTCAAGGTTTGTGCTGACTAACCTTATGGGAAATCTTCAAAGGGACATATTCTTTATGTATCCCAGGTTTCTCCAGCACATCATCAATTGTGAGCTGGATCAGAGTAAGCTTGTCTGTGCAGCTGCTCTGTCTGCTCCCCAAATGAGGCCGACCATCTTCAAGATCTTGAAGAGAGTGTCTACCAACTACACTGGAAGAGATACCGCACTACTTTCAGGTATGATTGAGCCAATGGCTCCTGGTGACATCCCTGTTCACCCCACAGGTGATGAACCCACACCAGCAACTACCCTTACAATCCCAAATCTACCTTCTCCACCCATTACTGTTACATACCAGAGACGTACCAAACGAACCCTTGTTCAATCTACTCTGATTGAACAAGCCCCTCCTCTTCAATCCAAAAAAGCTAGAGTGGAACAAAGGGCTCCCACTCAGCCAGAGGTCCACCCATCCTTCACTATTGACCTCAATATGGGTCTTGAGTCTCCTCAGTCTCAGATCCATGAGCCCAAAACCCTAGCTGATAGCCCTCATGGTGAGTCTCTATACTCCCACTTGCACAAGATTCATAGAGAATTGATGCAAGTAGCAAATAACGCCTAGCAACGGTTTGCTACCCCTAATGTATATGACTAAGTGCCATTCAATAACATCATCCCTTTCAAGTACCCTACTTGAATATGATTTAGGTGAATAAATCATTTATCCTTTTGTTACAGATGTCATGTTAAATCCTAGAGACATAGAATTGTCATTCTCCGTTGATTTAACTTTAACAGGCCTTAGACATCTAACTCTCAACGAATAAGAGGAACAAATTCCATCTTGACTACATACGTCTCTCACAATCACCTTATATTATACCCGAACCCAGCCTTATGTACTGCCAATATTTCAGAACAGCAAAGAACTAACTCAAAGTACAATACTTGGTGAATATCAAGACCCAATATGTATCTCAGGTATGAGGATACAATGATATTCGCCTTTACTCAATATCTCTTATGACTAATCACAAAGATTCCATGCAGAAATAATTGAGAGCGGGTCAGTCCAATATCCATATCCCATAGATATCAATGAACCTTGGTAGCAACGTCTTGCTCTATATTCATACTTAGTGAATATCAACCAATCCAAGTTCATTATAGTCTTACATTCATAGTTGTTCCCACAAGTACAATCGACTACGGACGTTTTAGAATAACTTACTTATTCACGGATTAAAACATGTTAAAATAGAAGAACAAATGAAAATTATAACCATATAATTAAGTCAAATTTCATAAGTTCCAATATCCAAATACAGAATTTGATCAAGTCCAATTACTAGAATATCGAAGTCCTAAGGCACAAGTATGACTTTCATGCTTTGACCTGTCAAGGAGCTTCGTGAATGGATCCGCAATGTTTTGATCGGTGTGAACTTTGCGAATACATATCTTTCCCTTTTCAACTTCATCCCTAATGTAGTTGAATCTCCGTTCAATGTGCCGGGTCTTTTGATGAGCACGAGGTTCCTTGATTTGAGCAATCGCGCCCTCGTTGTCACAAAAGATCTCTAGGGGGTCTTGAATGGTAGCAACGACCCCTAGATCAGCAATGAACTTCCTAAGCCACGCAGCTTCTTGAGCTGCCAGTGAAGCGGCGATGTATTCAGATTCTGTTGTAGATAATGCCACTACATCTTGCTTTGAGCTCTTCCAAGAGACCGCTCCTCCATTCATAATGAAGACATATCCCGACTGTGATCGAGAATCATCTCGATCAGTTTGGAAACTTGCATCTGTGTAACCCTTTACCACAAGCTCTTCCTCACCAGATCCATATATTAAGAACATGTCCTTAGTGTTCCTAAGGTATTTCAAAATACATTTAACAGCCATCCAATGACTATTACCAGGATTCTGCTGATATCTGCTTGTCATACTTAGAGCATATGACACGTCCGGCCTAGTACATATCATTGCATACATGATGGATCCTATAGCAGACGCATATGGGACTCCACTCATTCTTTCTTGTTCAACCTTTGAACTAGGGCATTGAGATGAGCTCAATATAGTCCCCTTTTGAATAGGTACCAGACCTTTCTTAGAATTCTCCATCTTGAACCTTTTCAAGATCTTATCAATGTATGCACTTTGGTTTAAACCTATCAGTCGTCTTGATCTATCCCTATAGACCTTTATACCCAAAATATAGGTGGCTTCACCAAGATCTTTAATGGAAAAACAGCTTCCAAGCCAGGCTTTTACACCATCCAAGGTTGGAATGTCGTTTCCAAATAGTAAAATGTCATCAACATATAATACAAGGAAGGTGATAGTGCTCCCACTAGCTTTCTTATATACACAGGCTTCATCAGCGTTTTTGATGAAGCCAAATTTCTTTACTTCATCATCAAAACGGTGATTCCAGCTTCTTGATGCTTGTTTCAATCCATAGATTGACTTCTTTAACTTGCATACCTTTTCAGGATGTTTTGGATCGACAAAACCTTCAGGCTGTTTCATATGGACATCTTCCTCAAGATATCCATTAAGGAAAGCGGTTTTGACGTCCATTTGCCATATCTCATAGTCATAATATGCTGCTATGGCAAATAATATCCTAATAGACTTTAGCATTGCCACAGGTGAAAAAGTTTCATCATAATCAACCCCTTGAGTTTGAGTGAAACCTTTTGCTACAAGTCTAGCTTTATAGGTATCCAAGTTTCCATGCATATCGGTTTTCTTCTTGAAAACCCACTTACTCCCAACTATCTTGGACTTAAGAGGTGGTGTAACCAATTCCCAGACTTGGTTATCATACATGGATTGCATCTCAACGTTCATGGCTTCTTGCCATTTGTCACAATCAGGTTTTGACATTGCATCTTGGTATGTGGTTGGTTCATCTGAATCTACCACATAGCATCCATCCATGAAAAATCCATATCTCTCAGGAGGAACACTAATTCTACCAGATCTGCGAACGTTTTGTGTATTTTGATCATCCATATGATCATTCTCAACATCCTCATGTTGATTGCTAGTATTAACCAATTGTGTATCTTCTTGTGAATCATGGACCTCTTCAAGTTCCACTGTTCTTCCGCTAGTTTCTTCCAAAAGAAACTTAGTTTCCAAGAACTCTGCCTTTCGAGCAATAAACACTTTCTGCTCTGTCGGATCATAGAAATAATATCCAATACAATCTCTAGGATATCCGATGAAGATACACTTCGTGGATCGCCCTTCCAGTTTGTTCTGAGTGTATTGCTTAGGATAAGCTTCACACCCCCAAACTTTCAAATATGATAATGATGGAACCCTTCCATGCCATACTTCGAAAGGTGTCCTTTCCACTTTCTTGGTTGGGGCCATATTTAAAATACGGGCCGCGGAGAGCAACGCGAAACCCCAAAATGACAGAGGTAGTGTACTTCTAGCCATCATAGATCGAACCATATCCAATAGAGTTCGATTCCTCCTCTCAGACACACCATTATGTTGTGGTGTTCCAGGTGGAGTAAGTTGTGAGACAATCCCATAACTTCTAAGATACTCTTGAAATTCACTACTTAGGTATTCACCTCCTCTATCTGTGCGAAGAACCTTGACCGTTTTGTTGAGTTGATTTTCAACTTCATTCTTGAATAT
This sequence comes from Flaveria ramosissima, assembly GCA_025215565.1. Classification (NCBI taxonomy): domain Eukaryota; kingdom Viridiplantae; phylum Streptophyta; class Magnoliopsida; order Asterales; family Asteraceae; genus Flaveria; species Flaveria ramosissima. The sequence continues at coordinate 53,515,948 of CM046045.1, forward strand.
TTTGAACATTTCAAAAGATTCATGTTTGTGTCTTAACAAGTACACATACCCATAACGACTATAATCATCGGTAAAGGTAATGAAGTATCTTTCACCATTCCTAGTCATTGGTTAAAAAGGTCCACATACATCCGAATGTATGATCCCTAATAAATCTTTCGCCCTTTCATTAGTCCCACTAAAAGGGGCCTTTGTCATTTTACCTTGTAAGCAAGACTCGCACACATCAAATGAATCATTTTCATTGGTTTTCAAAAGACCGTTCTTTTGAAGTTTATGCATACGATTCTTATTTATGTGTCCAAGGCGACAATGCCAAAGATAGGAATCATTCAAATCTAATTTGAGCCTTTTGGTGGTTGCTTGGTACATTGAGCTATCATATGTTGTGTTATCATGAACCAATTCATAAATACCATTACAAGGAATAGCCTTAAAATAAAACACATTATTCAAAGTAACATGAATATCATTGTCAACAAATTTGAAATCATAATCATATTGTCTTAAACGGGAAACAGAAATGATGTTCCTAGTCAAACTAGGAGCATACAAAATATTCTTTAAAATAACTTCCAAACCACTTGGAAGCTTCAAAACATAGTCTCCTTGGGCTTCCACATGAACCTTTGCACCATTGCCCATGAAGAGACTAACTTCCCCTTTTGAATAATGCTTACTTCTTTTGAACCCCTGCAACAAATTGCAAATATGAGTTCCACATCCGGTATCTAATACCCATGTGTTAGAAGAAATTACATTTAGCTCAACATGTATCATAAAGATTGTACCTGAGGTTTGCCCGTCCCTCTTCGACCTCAACGCTTTGAGATAGACCGGACAATTGCGTTTCCAATGGCCTACCTCACCACACTCAAAACAAGGGTCATCTTGAGCAACCTTTTGCTTCTTTTCTTTTGGTTTGGGGGGTTCCATTTTTGCCTTTCCCTTTCCCTTGACGTGCCCCTTCCCTTTGGCAACGCTTGCCTTAGGGTTGGGGAGGTGCCTCTTCCTACTACCTCCTTCATTGATCGTAAGGACCGGCAGAACCTTTCTACCCATGCCGCCTCGGCCGTTTTTAGCATTGAATGAAGCTCACCAATGCTCTTGTCCCAACCATTCATGTTATAGTTCATAACAAAACTATCAAACTTCTTTGATAGAGAGTTGAGGATCAAATCCGTTGCCAACTCGTTGGACACACGACAGTTAAGCCTTTCGAGGCGATCAATGTGGCTCTTCATCTTAAGAACGTAGGATGACACCGATTGGGTCTCGTCCATCCGACATGCATGGAGCGCTCGAACCGTTTCGAAGCGCTCCACCCTTGATTGTTGTTGGAACATTTCCTTCAACTGGGTGATCATGTCGAAGGCATTGTGGTTTTCAAAGTCCTTTTGCAAGTCGGGAATCATACTCGCTAGCATGAGACATGAGACTTGCACGGAATCCTCGGTGTACTTGACCCACTCGGCAAAGGCCTCAACGTCACTCTCATCGGGTTGATCGGGAATGGGATCGTCTAACACATAGGACTTCTTTTCTTGCTTGAGAACTATTCTCAAGTTTCGATACCAATCCATGAAGTTCCCATGGTTTAGACGTTCCTTTTCGAGGATCGTTCTTAGTGATAGGTTATGGACGGTCGGGATAGCGTTGTTGTTGTTAGCCATCTACAATATTACAAAGTTCAAATTTTAGTATTTCGATGTTTAAGCAATTTTTTTTTTTAATTATTAATACCCTTTTATGTCTCATAGACAATTAATAATTAAAACTAGAATCCAACGTTACATTTAAATATCGGTTAGGTGACCTTTATCCCTTTATTTAAATTAACAAGGTAGTCAACATTTTGACAATTGTAACCCATTACAATTTCTAGTTTTTATGGGATCGTTTTAAACATCTTATGTTTAGTTTGACATGTTAATCCCATCAACACCGTTTGTTCATGCTTCGGTGATCCTAATGCATGATTTCCAAATCAAGTCGTCCTAGTTAGACACACGTGTGATATCACTAATATAAGTGGTTAGGTGACCTTTATCCCACAAATATAGTAATTTCACCTCAACTTCTCAAGTTTCTACATTTATGGTTAGGTGACCTTTATCCCATAAATAAGTTACAAGTGAATTGAGTGTTGTTCAAAAGGATGGTGTTAAACTTGTTTTTAAAAAAAAGGTTTTGAAGTTTCTAAAACTTAGTTATAGAAAACCTTTTATACCATACAACTTGTATGCATTCAAATGCATGGTATTATTTGAAAAACAATTTTTAAGGTTCCTTTTAATAAAACCCATTTTTTATTAAATCATTAACCCTTAATAAACTCATTTTATTAATCCATTTAATGATTATAAAGAACCATTTTTATGCTTGATGCGTCATAGTTGTTAAACTAGTTTGTCAATTTTCAATCCAAAACAAACACAACCAAGATAACCAAACAATCAACCAAACATAATATAATAAGTGCACAACCAAAGCCAATAATTTTGAACACACTTGCTTGCCATAACAAGTGTGTTAAGGGGTCAATCCAAAGGTAAAACATGACACATTGTTGAGTTGATGAACTCCCACTTGAACTTGCATCCAAATGCTTCAAGTATGCCTTTTGTGTTGTGATTCCATCATCATCTTAAGGCTTCCTTTATGTGTTACAAAACAGCCCCAAAAGCTTATTACATAGAAAAGGTCCTAATACATTTTTTCTAGTAAAATAAGATACAAGCTAATCTATTTATTACATACCAAATGAAATAAATAAATTACATATGCTTTATTACATCCAAATGAAACACAACCACAAATAATCAATCACAAGGTCATGGCTAGGCTTTGTGCACTTAGAACACATCCAAACAAGTCCAAAATCGATAATATGGCAGCCCCTTTTAACCCAAGTTTTTGGCCAACACAAACCAAGAACATGTGGGTTTATGTCCAAACAAACAAACCATCATATGATCTATATTTTTCAAGATCTTTACATGCATATAAAGTAACATCTTGAAACAAAGGGACTTCCATGTAAAGAAATTTCCAGCCCACTTTTTAGAGAAAAAGGACCCGAAAATTTCATGTTGGAAGCATGTATCCATATAATCCGGCTCTAGATGCCATTGTAGGGTTTTGTAGATGTTTATCAAAGACATATTAACCATTTAACATGTAAAACGCAGCGGATTTTCAGTTCAAATAAGAGTTTATGTATCATATACATATGTTAAAGCAAAACCCAAAACAAGGATCTTATTATATGGAATAACACACTATCACAACATACATATCAACCATACATTTACTACCTTTAGAAACGTGGAATGGAGGCTAGGAGATGATGTTGAATGTCAAGACTTCAAAGTAGAAATCCTCAAGAGATGATACCCCAAGCTTCCTCCAAACACCCACTTGCTAGGTCTTGCAACACCAACCTCAAAGACACTCTTGAAGATCAATTTTTCCAGCCAAAACAACACTTGTTTGAAGCTGAAAAATGCTTCTAATTCAGCTCTAAAATCCGAATTTTAGAGAGAGAGATTAGAGAGAAAATGCTTTTGCTATGTGTGTGTGAGAGAAGGGTGTTTCTTGGAAGAGTGTTGTGTTTAATAAGTATTGCAAGGACCAAGATAAGTCATCAAGGCCTTGCATGCCCCAAGGGCGGCCGAAAATGGACTTGAAGAGTCCCTCTCATTTTGAATTTTTATTCAAAAAATCACCCTTGCACTCTATTTAATTTATAAGATTAAAACCCCTTTTTATCTTATAAAATTAATACACTTTTGTTTAATATTATTTAACCAACTTAAATAATAGAAACAAGTAATTTCTCATGAACAATTATCCATATAATGTTCTTCATTATCAAAAGTAATGTTTTAGAAAACCCGGTTTCTATGTTGGTGCTTATATTTATTTGTTTAATCTTATCAACGAATAAATATCTATCGGTGTTTGTTTTGCTTGTTATTGGGTATGACCCGACTTGGATCATATCACACTAGCCACATCAATTTAGTATGTATCTTGGGCAGATCAAATCCTTCAGTCGGATTATTTAAATGGTCTAACCTTACTGCCCATGTCACATCATCCACTGAACCCTCACATCATCTTATCCAAACCACCCTTTAAACCGCCATTTCACCCATTTAAATACTTCCGGTTAATCACTTACACTCTTTTTACCCAAATTACTGCCCTAAAAGCTTTCTTCTTCTCCAATTTACCTTACTCCGAACTATTCTTCTGTCATCTTCCTCAATGGCCTTAAACCCTCAGCACAACCAGGTCGCACTCCTTGACTCTTCAAGGGATGCTGACTTCTCAGATATCATTTCTTTCCTAGCCCAATCTTCATACTACACTGCCTTGACCGTAAACCCTACCATCTACTCAAACCAAATGTCCGAATTTTAGTCACATGATCGGATTGAAACCCTAAATGGGGTTCGAGTTATAAGGTCAAGCATTTGTGGCCAAGAGTTGGTCATCTCTGAACAAATCATCAAGGAGCATCTCGAGCTCCATGATGAGGGCGCTCTGAACGAATTCCCAAAATCAGATTTAGATAGTTCTTATCTCCAAATGGGATACGGTGGAGATGTTAGCAGGTCAACGGTCTACAAATTCAACTTCTCCTACAAGTGGAAGTTCCTGCTGCATGTGGTTCTTCACTGTCTATCTAACAAATCTGGGGGATGGGATCAAATCCCTTATGAACTTGGGTGCTTAGTTCACGGGTTGGTACAAAGCCTCCGCTTCAACTATTCAAGGTTTGTGCTGACTAACCTTATGGGAAATCTTCAAAGGGACATATTCTTTATGTATCCCAGGTTTCTCCAGCACATCATCAATTGTGAGCTGGATCAGAGTAAGCTTGTCTGTGCAGCTGCTCTGTCTGCTCCCCAAATGAGGCCGACCATCTTCAAGATCTTGAAGAGAGTGTCTACCAACTACACTGGAAGAGATACCGCACTACTTTCAGGTATGATTGAGCCAATGGCTCCTGGTGACATCCCTGTTCACCCCACAGGTGATGAACCCACACCAGCAACTACCCTTACAATCCCAAATCTACCTTCTCCACCCATTACTGTTACATACCAGAGACGTACCAAACGAACCCTTGTTCAATCTACTCTGATTGAACAAGCCCCTCCTCTTCAATCCAAAAAAGCTAGAGTGGAACAAAGGGATCCCACTCAGCCAGAGGTCCACCCATCCTTCACTATTGACCTCAATATGGGTCTTGAGTCTCCTCAGTCTCAGATCCATGAGCCCAAAACCCTAGCTGATAGCCCTCATGGTGAGTCTCTATACTCCCCTGAGCAGCCATAAAGGGACAACTCAATGCCTTTTGACATTGATCAAAGTCCCGGGTCATTAGGTCTTCACTCCTTTTCTTTTACTGACCTTTTGACCGGAGCTGGTGAAGAGATTATGTCTCTTAAAGGCGATGAAGTTGATCCACAACACCCTCTCAAGGATCAACAGAGCCTAGAGAGACCTCTTATCTCTAGCCCACACCAGCAAAGCCCTACTGAGGTGAGTCCCACTGATGTGGAGGGACTCATGTAGATTCAGCTGTCACTACTGAAGGAGCCTCAATGGATCCTCAGGACAGTGGTAACGACAGTCAGACTAAATCTACGGCAACCATGCCCTTTGATGACTTCGAAAGAGACATCATTGTGCAAGGGAAACCAGGGTGCCAAGAAACCACATCTGGTAGTGAGGATGAACATACCAGGTATGTTACCTCATCTCCCCGTGATTCTTCAAAAGAAGATGAGGGAAGTATGCAACTCATCATTCAAGACCTACTTTCTAAAGTCTCAAACCTTGAATCAAATGTTAAGACTTTAGAGGATAGGTCTGCCACTCAGCAACTTGAGATTGAAACTCTCAAGGCCAAACTAGCTGAGAAACAGATTGAGAGATCTGTTAGGCATGTACCAGTTCAGGTCTCCTTGACCTCTTCCTCTAGCTCATCTAGCTCTAAGGATGATGCTACCAAAAAGGGGGAGAGTGTTGAGAGACAAAGCCGAAGACAGGAAACCCAAGGTCAAGCTCTTACTTCTTTGAGCTCAAGATATCCAATGCAACAAGCTGCTATCTTCCCTGAGCCTCCTCCAGTTGTCTTTCAAGTGGATCAAAGGATGCTCCAGGATCTCAATAGGTTCTTCAACAAGTTCCTTTTGGAATCCCTCATAGAACAGCCTACCCCAGATATGTCTGTGATTTACTTCGAAGCTCAAGAGCTTCAGAGGTTGAATGCACCTCCTACCATTGTTGAGGAAGTTGGTCAACCTAAGGTCCAAGTGGAACCTGAGATTAACTTCGAAGGGGAAACTAGGACTGACGGCCCAGCAACTGAAACAGTTGGGTCAGAAAGTGCATTTTCACAGACTTCCGAAGCACAATTCAAAGCCTCGGAAGAACAAGCTCAAACTTCCGAAGCTGAGATTTCTGCTACGGAAGGACTATTTTCTCTTTCTGATGATCTAATAGTCACAGATGCAATTCTGGAACTTGCATCTGAGGTTAATAGGGAGGACTTTCTCAGCCAACCATTGGCTCTAACATCTGCATTGACTCCAGCTCCCACCTCTACTACCCAACCTGGATCTTCTATCCAAGAACCCCCAAAGTCTAGCACTTCCGAAGACATAAAAGGCAAGAGGAAGATGACTTTGGAAGAGCTTCAGGAGGAAGAAAGGTTGGAGAAACTCAAAAGGAAAGGTAGACTACCAACTGGGAAACTGTTAGCTGCAAGTACCAAAGCAGCTGTAGCCAACCAGGAGGCAGTCAACAATCGAAGAAGGGTAGAGGTTATAGACAGACTTATCAGTCTAGGGGCTGCTTCTGAAGATGTACTCCTTCTACCATTAGAGGAGTTGATAGAGCTGGAAAAGGCAACCTTGCTGCTAAAACAGCAAAAAGAAGAAGCTGCAAGGTTGGCCTTAGAAGAGGAAAGGCAGAGAAAGGAAAGGGAAGCTGATCTGCAGCTCAGGAGAGAAAGGATCACTTTCCTACTCTCCAGAGGATTCTCTCAAGAGGAATTGTCTCCACACAACAGTGATACAATCTTATGGCTCTTCAACAAAGAGCAAGATCAAATGGAGAAGGAGAGAAAGAAAGCTGCAAGGGAGAAGCTTGTGGAAAAGAGGAAGAAAGAAGAAGAAGCTGGACTGTCTGCCGCCAAGAAGATAGGTAAGAAAGCATGGATGAAGAGTTATCTCAAAGCTCACGGCTTCTCTGGCAGGCAGGTGGGTCCCATGTCTGAGAAGACTCTCCAGCGACATGTCAGTGACATCAAGGCTGACATTCGCGCGGGGAGAAGGAAAGAGATGTATAGAAGGGGACAGGGGATGACCTTCAAAGCAACCTCTCAACCCAAAATCCAAACCCAACTTCAACCTGAACCTATACCCTTTCCCTTCGCAATCAAAACCGAACCCACTTCTGAACCATTCACCCCTGAACCTACACCATCACACCTACCAACCTCTTCTCCTCAACCACCTAAACTACCCATCATCCAACCCAAAACCTTAGCCAGAACCCAAACTCCTCAACCTACCCAACAACCAATCAAACCATCCCCTCAGCCTTCCAAACATCTCTCTATGGAGGAATTCAAGGCGGTCAAGACTAAGCTCATCAACTGTACAACTCTGAGCGACATCTCCTGTGAGGAGGATTCAGTCAACTTGACTTATGTTGATGGATCCTCAAGTTCCCTCATAAGAGATGAGTTTCTTGATCTGCCCAAAGGAACTTTGGACCAAGCTGCAAAACTCCTTGGCCTCAATTCAGATACATTGAATGAGGAAGAAAAGAAGCTGAGGAGAAAGCTGGTGACTTTACTGGATACAAAGAATGGAGACAGGGTACCAAGACAATCTCTTGCACCCAGAAAGAAGATAATCCAGTGGAGGTTCTAAGACTCTTCTCACAACTTCGTTGTTGAAAGAGAGAATGGAGAGCTTAACAGGCTGAGTGCCTCATCTCTGCTACACTTAAGCAGGTTTGACATTGCTGAGTTAGCAGAGAAACCATTCTCCAACCCTTCAAACTCTGATGTAGCTGCCCACATCAGAAATCATCTAGGCATCCTTCATATGGCCGAGCTTACTTCTAGAAGCAAGGTTGAAGAGGAGTTGAAACTGAGAGAGGAGGAGGAAAGGAAAGGATCAGTAACCAAAGGCAAAGCCTTTCTTCAAATGGTTGAAGGTCCTGAACTTGGGACCCTAGTTAGATGGGAGTATGACTATAACTCCCGTCAACTAACTCTCTTCAGGGGGTCACAACAGAGGGTACATGTCATTCAAAATGATAGACTGGATCTCCTATCCACGAATGACTTGTACAAGCTTCTAAGCACTACTTCCGGGAAGAACAGAGAGACAGACAAATATCTTTTGTCCCTGGTGCTGAAAGCTTTGAGAAGCAGAAATAAGTGAAGTTTTGGTAGCATCAGCCTAGGGGGAGTTTGTTGGATCTAGAGAGGCTGTTGCAACCAAAACTAAGTCACTTAGAAGATTTTGAGTACAACATACAAAGGACTTCCGAAGCTAAGTATGGAACTTCCGAAGGAAGAAGGAGCTCTTCCAAAGTCTAAGTGTAAAATGCACTTCCGAAGGAAAACTCCAACTTCCGAAGACAAAGAAGCTACTTCCGAAGATCAAGACTTAAAGACAAAGATCTGAAGACAACTTCCGAAGTACAAGAAGTCCTCAAAGCCTTGGAAGCATAGAAGCATCTTCCGAAGTATAAGTGGCTTCGGAAGAACTTGTTCTTCCGAAGCCAGTTAACCTTCGGAAGACACTCCTATTATCCAGTGGACATAAGTATGGCCTGTCTGACACTCCGCTGCAAATCTCTGAGATACTGCATGGTGTTTTCTCAAAAGCCATGTAATTGACCATACTTTAATCTACTGTTTACCTTTTTATGTTAAGTACAGTTGCCATCTTTAGTTGGTGATAAAAGGTAAGTCATGGACATGTCATGACTACCACATCTTAGATAATACTTTATCTAAGATACCTTAACTATAGCATTGTAGTATATGCTTTAGTCTTAGGTTTCCAGCTGGTATCAAGTATAACCAGCTGTAGGATCTAGTATATATAGTTTCTCATTGTAACTCTTGTTTCATGCTTGTAAGTGTCTTGTAATCTTGAGTTGAGAAGTAATATATACAAGTACCTTGAAAATATATTTCTGCTTGTTCTTTGATTACTTATTATATTATTATCAACTCTCGTTAAAGGCATTGCTTCATCTGATTTGAGTGTTATTATAAGCGAGTTTGAGAGAATCACAAGTGTTTAAGTGACAAACCCGATCCTGCAAAACCTTTTCATGTGAAGCCGGTTTCACATGATTCAAAGATGTAAATGACCAAAGGTTTAAAACCAAATTCTTTTCCTTCCGATCTTAAACAGAAAATGATTTCCAAATTTAATTCATTCAAATCCAAGTTAATTGAACCGAAACAAATTTGGCAAATTAAAAAGAAGGATACAACAATCCCCGATTGTTTAAACGGTTGTGTGCAGAAGCTTGTTACTTATCTTGATGAAAAAAGAACTTCCAGGACTACGATGGCCTGGGTTTCCCTTTCTAACTAATTTGTTAATGAGTGCGAGAACAATTTAGGAGGACTGTTAGTAATCCGGTTTACTGTCAGAGATTGTTCTTGATTCAAATTTGAGGCGGAACAAACAGGTTAAGGTCATGGTATTTTCTCCACAATCTGGATTCTTATCTGCACAATCACAGTTCTCACTTAACAATCACTGCATATTTCTTGATAATTCATTTCTTATCTTGATAATTAGTTTAGTATGGAAGATCTTCTTGATAAATTTAATTTTTGTACAGTTTTATAAAAAAATAAAAAAAATTAAAAAAACAAAAAAATAAATAATAAAAAAATAAATAAAAAAAATAAAAAAATGAAAAAAAAAGAAAAAATAAAAAAAATTTGCAAAAAAAAATTTAGGGGGAGAGTATAAGTAAATAAAAAATAAAAACAGAACTGGGAACTTGATTCGAGATGATTGAGAAATGATTGTATATCTTCTTGAAATGCTTGTTTTTGCATGACTTACGTTTTTAAAATGAGAAATGATAGCAACTGATGCTGTTATCTGATTTACATCTTATTTCTAATTGCAAATAATAAAAAAACAAACAGATTCTTTAATGATATGCTTGGTAGACTCAGCCTGAAGAATAAAATAGACAGCAGCATAATGATCTAAATTAAAATATATGCTTAAGGATGTCTGGATTTATGCGATCATTTTGGCCTGCACAAAAATTGAGTCCCGACAAAAATCGGATTGAGAATTGATCTTTCACACACCATGATACAAATTATATAAGCCATATCCTTGAGTCATGTCTGGTGTATTTATGTGTCTTGTACTTGTGCTTATCTCCTCTGCTGTACGGAAGTACTGACCTGGAGTGATGATCTCCTCTATTGTATGGTAGTACTGACCTGGAGCTCTCAATGGCACATGATTAAATGGTCATCTCCTTTGTTATACGTGAGTATAGACCTGGAGCTCTCACCTATTTGATCTAATTTGTATATCATCATCTAACGATGATTTCATATCTGAATGCAATATTCTGATAATAATCACTTGCACACTAATGCACAAGCCTTGCTCCGTAAAGATCGTAACAAAATTCAAGAAATCCTGAGGTTGGGTGAGGGTTTTTGCCAAATGATTGTGGGGTCCTAACATTCTAAAGCATCTAATCGAACCTTAACAAATAATTTGCTGCTTGTTGAAAAATATAGGGCATGAGTTTAAGTGGACAAATATATCAGCAATCTTTATTGATCTATTTTAGAACTTCAAAATCATTCAAAGACTATGATTAGATTTAGTTATCAGTGTGATCTCATTGCTTGTCGATGATTATATTCATCTTTGTGCTAAGTATATCTTGAGGATGTGATCTCATGATCGATTCAGTTCTCGGTTTTAAATGTTAAAAAAAACAAAAAAAAAACAAAAAAAAAATAATAGATAAAAAAAACGTTATAATAAATGTATATAATATAAAAAAATTATAATAAAATTTCATTTTAATTTCTCTTAGGTCTTCCATATTATGTTGTTTCAATTTTATTATTTTTCATGCATTTCATTGAAATTGCGCACAAACGAACACGGGTTCGCTTGTTTTTAACACACAGATAAACACGGGTTTATGTTGTTAAAATGAAATGATCTAATTAGAAATGTCGAGATTGTGTTTGTGAATGTGTTTCAGATTTTTGCTTTAAGTGATGGCCGATCATCAGTTGAGCAGTGTACCTGATCAGAGAACCTGTTCCTCAAGTTTGCAGAAGATACCGAGCTAGGAATCCTCCTCCTACATCTTTTGAAGCACTCAAGATTAGAGATTTGGGAAACCTGTTCCAATATCCTTGTAAAGCTTGCACTCGAAAAGGGGGAGCTTATGAGATGAAAAATCTTTCTCATCAAATTCAGAAAGATTCAAATTGAAGATCTTTCTACTGTTGACTTCTCGATGCTGATTTCGTTTGAAGACGTTGATAATGATAGACTAAGGGGGAGTATTGTTGGAGCTGTAAAAGATAGTCTATATTATCAACACAGTGAAAGTCAACAAAAGTGAACGTCACGGTCAAAGTCAACAAAAGTCAAACCGGACACGTTCGAGACGAGGAACCGAGACGAGACGTTGAAGATTTAAATGACTAGGAGTTTTCTTGTAATAAATATATTTTGTGGGAACAAAATATATTTTATCTTGTTTTTAGTCATTTTTATGCTTAATATGTAATTTTGTATTAATTAGCCTAAGTCTAGGGGGTTAAGTGCAATTAGTGAATATTAGTCTAGACTATAAATAGGTTAATTGTCATTAGTGTTGGTTGATGGTTGAATGACCAATAGATTGAGGGATTATTTGTAAACACATATTTTGCAATCTAATTGAATATCAAAGGGGTTTTGATTGTGATTATCATATTTTGATCTAATTCTTCATGATTTGATTCAAGTTTGTTTATCCTGGAGTTACAGTTTGGAGAAGCATCTTCCACCTTAAAGCTCTAGTCAAAGCCTCGTTCAACAGCAACTGCAGCTTCTTGCTTTGGCTTCTCATTTTGGGGAGCTCTATCAGTGTAGTTTGGTCTGGCTTGTGTTTGGCCACCATTTGTCCTTGGTGCCTTACACTCCCTTGCAAAGTGTCCTATCTGGTTACAGTTGTAACACTTAACTTTGCTTTTATCCAGCCCAAACTTTCCACTGGCTGCATTGCTTGGAAACTTCCTTCCTGTCCTCTTGTAGAACTTCTTCGCTCTGTGAGTAAGAGCCATCTGCTGAACTATTTCTATGTACTCCAGATCATCTGGATGGATATAGTTCAGGTCTTCAAGGGTGAAGAGAAAGTTGCCTATGCTCTCATCAGCAGAGACAAAAGCATAAAAAGAACTTGTCTCTTTGAATGGACTTCCTTGAGTGCAGCTTTCTCTTGGAGTCTCTGGGAAGGTGATGAAAGGACCCTTTTATGAGTTGTTAGGGTAGCATATAAGATGATTTTGTGGTTCAATGCTTTCCTTTCAACCACATGGATGGCTGAACTCAGTTGATTGCTGGAGTTACCAGATGAGTTTTGCATGTTCATCTCCGTCTGGTATCCACCGAGAATACCATACGACTCTGTAAGAGTAAGAGTTTTAAGGTTCTCAGTTCTCTTGATAACAACACAATATGTCCATTGTCTAGGAAGAGAGGACATGAACTTCTCACAATGTCCCTGTTCTCAAGAGTTACTCCAACATCCATTAATGTATCCATAATTTTAACATACCTGAAGTATTATTGAGTCATGGTTTCACCTACTTTGAAGGTGAAGTTTTTGAACTACTGCTTCAGGAGATCCTTCTTGTTCTCCTTAGCTTCATTGGACCCCTCATACATAAGCTTCAAAGCTTCCCGTAGTTGCTTGGCAGTTTTGCACTTCTTGAAGCCTCTATAGATGGAGTTTGGAAGAGCAATTTGAAGGGCTGTCATGGCTTTCTGATCAATCTCTATTCTTTTTTTGTCTTCATCAGATTAGTCAGCCACAACCTTTGGAATCATACCACCACCAGTAACTAAGGGGGTGCTTGGTATGTAAGGTCCTTGAACAACAGAGTCCCACATCCTGGAGTCTTGAGACTTGATAAAGCCTTCCATTCTTTGACACCAAATATCAAAGTCTTCAGGAGTGATTAGTGGAGACTTTGTCATAGTTCCTGTTTCCATATCAGCTTTAGTATAGCTGCCATTTGAGTTGTTAAGTATTTTGTGTGTGTGAGGGATCTTAAGATGGTGAGATCTTATAATCAAGAGCCTGGAATGCTCTGATACCAAATGCAGGACCGTTTAAGGGTATGCACGTACAACACAACAACACAATGAGGAGAGTTCTTTAAAACACTTAACATATCAAATAGGGAGCTGGTAACTTATAAGTAAGATACTAAGAACACAAGTAAAATATGAGACATAACAAGATAGTAAACAACACAAGTGTATGGTTTTCAAGAATGTTGTATATTGCTTCTCAAGTTCTTTTACAAGTATTACAAAGCATGAAAGAAAGTTACAAGTACTTGAGATACTTTTTACATCCTACAACCAGCCATACTTTGAAGGCCAGCTGGATGCATAAGACTAGTGTTGGAGCTGTACAAGATAGTCTATATTATCAACACAGTCAAAGTCAACAAAAGTCATCGTCACGGTCAAAGTAAACAAAAGTCAAACCCGACATGTTCAAGACGAAGAACCGAGACGAGACGTTGAAGATTTAGATGACTAGGAGTTTTATTGTAATAAATATATTTCGTGTAAACAAAACAGATTTTATCTTGTTTTTAGTCATTTTTATGTTTTATATGTAATTTCATTAATTAGCCTAAGTCTAAGGGGTTAAATGTAATTAGTGAATTTATATTCACTATAAATAGCCTAATTATTATTGGGATTAGGTTAATGGTTGTATGACCAATAGATTGAGGGTTTATTTGTAAACATCATTTGCAATCTAATTTGAAGATCAAAGGGGTTTTCATTGTGTTCTTCATTATTTGATCTATAATCTTCATGATTTGATTCAAGTGTGATTATCCTAGATTTACAATTTGGTATCAGAGCCATTTTGGATCAAATTCACTAAAGATTTGAAGAATTTTAAAGAGAGAAGTTGAGGTTTTGGTTGTTTTTGTTCAATATCAAGTTTTCATCAATTTTAGATCAAATTTGTGTGTATTTGATATGGAATTTGCTTGAATTTTGTTGGTTGGGGAAGCTCTGTTAATCATCAGATCTCAAATCCATTGAGTTTTTGATGATTTCAGATTGATTTCGTGTTGAAAAAGTTTTCAGCTTCGTTCTGCGAAATTATCAGTTCATCCAGCAAAACTACGAGTTCTTCCAGCGAAACTACATGGGTTATCCTCATTGAAGTTATTTTCTGTTGTCCTGTGAAACTAGTTTCATTGAACGAAAGTTCAACAGTGCTTGTGGGTGATTTACAAGCAAAATCGCTGCCGAAAGTATCATTGAACGAAAGTTCAAGCTTGTTTCGTGCGAACTTGTCGGCGAAACTAAGCTGTTTTAGGCATTTGGCTAGCGAAACTGCTGCCGAAATTTCCAGCGAAACTAGTGTCGGCTCAGCGAAACTAGAGTTCACAGCGAAACTAGCTCTGCGAAACTATAATTTCGGCGAAACTATCATTTCTTCAGCGAAATTCGAATGTTAAAGATGACTTTTTCCCCCTAGTTGGGATTAATTGAGTTCATCAAGATAAAGAAATTTTCATCTATTTTGCAAGATTTATAAAAAAATAATATTTAAAAAATAAGCTTGACCCCAGTTGCTAAGATTGTCTAGCGTGACATTTAAGAAATAATATTATTCCCCAGGGAGAATTATTTTACAAATTTTGATCCAGAGATGTGTGCTTTTCATAAATTTTGGGAAAAATATTTTTGGAGGGGTTAATTGCAATAAAATAAAAACTAAAAATAAAAAATGGCTTTTGCAGAACTATTTAAAACCTTCAAATCTGATAATCTAACAATTACACAATGTCGGTTTAATAATTTTGTAGCTTTAAAAAATGAAAGGATGTCCGATTTTCTTGATCGTTTTCTGTTTGTGGCAAACAATCTGAAGAAGTTTGATGCCCATTAGAAAATGATGAACAAGTTCTAAGATTGATTGATTCCCTCCCATCAAAATGGAGCTCACACGGCAAGTCGACTAAACGAGATAGAGGTTTTCGGGATTACGAACTAATGGAGGTGATCAACAAACTGAAAGAAATGGAGTTGGATATCAAAAGTCGTGAGTACTATGAATCGACATATGTAACTCCAAAAATCACTTCAAACTCTAAAGAGAAACAAGAAGAGAGATCAGATGCTAGCATCAATTCTGATGGTTTACCGAAACCTAGAATTGAAGAGGTACAAGAGGAGCTTAAGCAGACATCAATGGGTGAAGGTGGAGCTGAGTTGAATGATGAAGTTTTTGATGCTGAGAAGGAAGAGGAATGGAAGCGAAATACCAGAGTTTGCAACTACGAGAAGGCTCTTACTGCTGAAAGAGTTATCTTGGATCTTCCATACGAGACAGTTCAGGATATGTGTTCTTCTGCTTGTAAAATTAGGCTATTTGGTGTGTATAAAGCTAATAGGTTACTTTTAGATAACCAAAAGGAATTAATCACCATAAACGCAGAACTTAAAAAGAATGAAGCCAAGTATTTCATAAAATTAAATGAAGCTTTAAAAGAATATGATCATTTAAAACGAACTCTTCTTGAACGAAATGATGAAATTAATCTTTTAAACGAAAGAGTCACCTTGGCTGAATTTGAAACAAGCAAGCTTAAAACAAAGCTTGATAGATGGACCATATCCGGAATGAAACAGGAAGAGCTACTATGTAAACAAAGGGGAGCTAGAATTAAAACGGGAGGGGGTTGTGGTGAAAATCCATACGTCTATCCTCCTCCTAGCACCCATTGTTACTCTCCTATGCCTCAACCTCATCCATCTAATGATTTGATTGAAGCTGCAAAAACTAATAGTTTAAATGCAGGTTTAAGTAACGTTAATCTTAAAGAGGTTAGAGATGTATAGGATTCTCCTGTAGGTTTGGGATTCCTCAGGCAGGGGTCTGATAAGAATATTAATGACGATTCTACCTCTGATGCTCCAAAATCAAAATCAGTTGCTTCTCCAACATTCTTCAACAAATTCAACACAGGTAACATTCCTTCGTTTGTTCCTGTCAGGTTTATCAAAGAAGGAATAGTTGTTGAATCGTCAGGCAATCAGAATCCTATAACCGAAGCCGACAAAATAGGAGGTGTCAATCAAGATCCTTTCGAAGAAGATCTGTGTATACGAGACTGGATAAGCTCAGATGATGAATCAAACACAGAGGAGCGTGTTGGTTCCTCATATATTAATATATCTCCTTATATTGTCAAGTCTCAAAAGCTTCCAAAAGCTGAATTAAGACCAATGCGGATCTCGTCTCCATCTGCAAAACAACCCAGTCAATCAGTGAAGATCTTATTCCCTGTTCAGCACTGGAAGCTTCAGAACAAGCAAAAATCTACAACAAGCTCAAAGAAATCCTCATCACCACCTGTACAACATGGGACTACAAAGAATCAAAAGACTTTCAAGGCTTGTTTTGAATGTGGAAAAGAAGGTCATGTGGTAAAGAAATGTCCTCAAAGGCTTGCTACGGATGGTAAAGGCAAAACAAATTGCTTCTCCACCTATAAGTCTACAAAGAAATTTCCAGATGGTAAAGGCAACATGGGTTGCTTCTCTGGATCAAGAGGTAAAAGGCACACATCTTTGAATGGTTGGATGAAAAACCCTCTATCCAAACCTTTTCATATGAAGCCGGTTTCACATGATTCAAAGATGAAAATGACCAAAGGTTCAAAACCAAATTCTTTTCCATCCGGTCTTAAACAGAAAATGATTTCCAAAATTAATTCATTCAAATCCAAATTAATTAAACCGAAACAAATTTGGCAAATTAAAAAGAATGATACAACAATCCCCGATTGTTTAAATGGTTGTGTGCTGAAGCAGGTTTCTTATATTGATGAAAAAGGAACTTCCAGGACTACGATGGCCTGGGTTCCCCTTTCTAACTAATTTGTTAATGAGTGTAGGAACAATTCAGGAGGACTGTTAGTAATCCGATGTACTGACAGAGATTGTTCCTAATTCAAATTTGAGGCGGAACAAACACGTTAAGGTCATGGTATTTTATCCATAATCTGGATTTTTATCTGCATAATCACAGTTCTCACTTCACAATCACTACATATTTCTTGATAATTCATTTCTTATCTTCATATCAGTGTAGTTTGGAAGACCTTATTTGGTAAATTTTTATTTTTGTACAGTTTTATAGAAACAAAATAAAAAAAATATAAAAAAATATAAAAAAAATAATTAAAAAAAACAAAAATAGGTTTACGATAAATAAAAATTTAGGGGGAGAGTATAATAAGCCTCAATAAAAATAATGAAAACAGAACTGCGAACTTGATTCGAGATAACTAAGAAATGATTGTATATTATCTTGAAATGCTTGTTTTTGCATGACTTGCGTTTTAAAATGAGAAATGATAGTAACTGATAGTGTGATCTGATTTACATCTTATTTTTAATTGTAAATAAAAGAAAAACAAATAGATTCTTTAATGATATGCTTGGTAGACTCAACCTGAAGAATAAAGTAGACAACAACATAATGATTTAAATTAAAATATATGCTTAAGGATGTCTGGATTTACGCAATCATTTTGGCCTGCACGAAAACTGAGTCCCGACAAAAATTGGATTGAGAATTGATCTTTCACCCACCATTACAAATCATATAAGCCATATCTTTGAGCCATGATTGGTGTATTTATGTGTCTTGTGTTTGTGCTAATCTCCTCTGCTATACGGAAGTACTGACCTTGAGTGATGATCTCCTTTGCTGTACGATAGTACTGACCTGGAGCTCTCATCGGCACATGATTGGTCATCTCCTTTGTTATACGTGAGTATAGACCTGGAGCTCTCATCATTTTAGTCTAAGTTGGGTCAAATCATCTAAATGATGAATTCATCACAGAATGCCATATTCTGTTGATAATCACTTACACACTAATGCACAAGCCTTGCTCTAAAAAGATCGTAACAAAATTCAAGAAATCCTGAGGTTGGGTGAGGGTATTTGCCAAATGATTGTGGGGTCCTAGCATTCTATAGTATTTAATTGAACCTTAATGAATCATTTGTTGCTTGTTGAAAAAGATAGGGCATGAGTTTAAGTGGACAAATACATCAGTAATCGTTATTGATCTGTTTGAGAATTTTAAAATCATTTAAAGACTGTGATTAGATTCAGTTATCAGTGTGATCTTATTGCTTGTCAATGATTAAATTCATCTTTGTGCTAAAGTATATCTTGAGGATGTGATCTCATGATCGATTCAGTTCTTGGTAATTAATATATATATATATATATATATATATATATATATATATATATATATATATATATACATAATAAAAATAAAAAATTATTTTATATATATACATATATATAATTATAATAAAAAATTATTATATATATATATATATGTATATATATATATATATACACATGAATAAAGTAAATAGATATATATTTAAAAAAATTATAATAAAATATATATAATAAAAATTAAAAATTATAATAAATTTTCATTTCAAAATTCTTCTAGGTCTTCCATATTATGCTGTTACAATTTTATCATTTTTCATAAATTTCACAAAAATTGCGCACAAACGAACATGGGTTCACTTGTTTTCACTCACATATATACACGGGTTTTTCTTGTTAAAATAAAATGATCTAATTAAAAATGTCGAGATTGTGTTTGTGAATGTGTTTCAGGTTTTTGCTGTAAGTGATGGCCGGTCATCAGTTGAGCAGTGTCCCTGATCAGAGAACCTGTTCCTCAAGTTTGCAGAAGATACCGAGCTAGGAATCCTCCTCCTACATCTTCTGAAGCACTCACGATTAGAGATTTGGGAAAGCTGTTCTAATATCTTCACAAAGGTTGCACTCAAAAAGGGGGAGCATATAAATAAAGGGAGCTTATAAGATGAATAATCATTCTCATCAGATTCAAAAAGCTTCAATTTGAAGATCTTTCTAATGTTGACTTCTCGGTGCTGCTTTCGTTTGAAGACGTTGATAATGATAGACTAAGGGGGAGTATAGTTGGAGCTGTACAAGATAGTCTATATTATCAACACATTCAAAATCAACAAAAGTCATCGTCACGGTCAAAGTCAACAGAAGTCAAACCCGACACGTTCGAGACGATGAACCGAGACGAGAAGTTGAAGATTTAGATGACTAGGTGTTTTATTGTAATAAATATATTTTGTGTAAACAAAATATATTTTATCTTGTTTTTAGCCATTTTTATGTTTTATATGTAATTTTATTAATTAGCCTAAGTCTAGGGGGTTAAATGTAATTAGTGAATATTATATTCACTATAAATAGCCTAATTGTTATTAGGATTAGGTTAATGGTTGTATGACCAATAGATTGAGGATTTATTTGTAAACATCATTTGCAATCTAATTTGAAGATCAAAGGGGTTTTCATTATGTTCTTCATTATTTGATCTATAATCTTCATGATTTGATTCAAGTGTGATTATCCTTGATTTACAACTAGACAACTACAAAATCAAATGTAGAGTCAAAAGGGAGATTGCCTTTTGACTAGTGACTATGACATGTCATAGCTCACATCCTAATATATTATAAAAGGATAAAAGTACATAAAGTAGAAAGCTCAGACTCAAGACCTCAATGTACAGTTACCAAAAGCATGGACCTTTTCACCAACTCATGTAAGTTGGTGACTGAATAAAGTTGCAGCGGAAAGGTGATCCAGCTTTATGGTAAAGTACATCAGATAAAAGCATGTACATAAAAGTCTTAAGAAGAAATTTGTCTTCACTCTTTGACTTCAGAAGACTTTGTCTTTGAAGCTTCGGAAGAGTTCACTTTTGGCTTCGGAAGATGTTGGTCTTGGCTTCGGACAATTTTACACTTAGAATATTTTCTAGTGCATGGTGTAAAACTTCCAAAGCATTTCTACTTCTGTACTTCAGTGTCAAGTCACTGGATCGGTTGACATCCGAGCGTGTTCTTGGCGGAAGGAAAAGAAAAACCAAAAGACAAACAAGAGAACGAACAATAATACAATGGTTTCATTGATAAAACCTAATGATTACAAGCTCGTTAAACAAAAGAATCACGACTTTTGGCAAGGGGAGACTGAGGATGATCTCCCCTCTCATCCGGTAGCACCTAGGCCCCGGGCGCACTCTCAAACCCTTACCTCTGTACACAATGAAACTGGTATTGTAAGGCCCCGTTCCCAGGAGGCTTAGAGTTGGATCCTCATCGCACATAAAACATTAATTACATTTAACTTTCATAAAACGTTGCAGCGGAAACATTAAACGCCATTCCATTTCATCATAAAAACTTTTGCAACATAATACATCGTTGTCCAATTACAAAATATTTGTTTCATTACATTACAAAAGCATTATAAATATGGATGCCATCCAAAATGAGCTGAGTAGCCGCCCCGTGCCATCCTCAGCAACCTTTACTTGTCAACTGGAAACACATAAAAGTTAGAGTTGCTAAGTGAGTTCTAGTTTTATAATAAAACATACTTTTTTTCGTTTAAAACCATTCATTTCTTTCTTTCCAATCATATCAGGCTTTAGAACGTGACCACACATCGTCCGTACACATAGATAATATTTATTATCTTCATCATTCGTTCATTAACTTTCGTTTGTTCACACATTCTTACTTTCATTCATACGTTCATCATTACTTCTTTCATTAGCCCTTTCCTTCTTTATCACCTTATCTTTCTATCACAATCTGGATCAGTGTCATCAGCTACGCCCCAAACAAATGGGGCACTGGGCCAAAGTTCATAAATGACTTCCACACTACACATAGCTTGGCACCAGCACCGGGGTAAGCGACAAAGATCCCATCCGTATACTACACCCCCAACATTATGCATAACTCGAGCACTAGGCCGAAGATCATAAATGACTTCCACACTACACATAGCCTGGCACCAGCACCAAGGTGAGTAATCATTACTCCACCCCCAACGATATGCATAACTCGAGTACTGGGCCGAAGTTCATAAATGACTTCCACACTACACATAGCCTGGCACCAGCACCGAGGTGAGTAATCACTATACACCATGTACCACAACGTTGGTCAGTCACAAAGACTGGAACCCCTGCATATATCCTTGATAGCTAAACCATACGCAGTTGAGCTTATGGCATTTTAGAGCCTGCATCTCTGTACATTTTGCTTGCCTTTCATACTTTCATTCGTTCATTAATGCATGCATTCATTTATCATGTTCCTCTTTTCATTATCTTCCCCTTTACGTTACATAATACTTTCATTTCATTTATCAACATTCAACGTAAAGCCAAGGGAAAATAACCACACATATTAAGGAACATAATCATAAACATACAACATCACCTTACAGGGCATCATCATACGTACATAACATACATCATACATACCATATATCACATGCACCATCATGCATAACATCACACATAACATCATACATAACATCATCGTCAACATGCCCATCAACATCTATGACCTCAAAAGTCAACTTACACGAACCTTCGTGAACCTCCCTAGTCAAAACCCACATCTGCACTTTCCCTCGAAAGTCATAACATAAACTGTTGTTCTTCCAGGCGTATGAGCCCTACTTGGGCGTATGTACACCCTCCAGTCGCATGACCTTCCAGGCGACTGAACACTTAGGCGAATGGACATCAGGCGAATGGACATCAGGCGAATGGACCCGATGCGAATGGACCTATGGGCATCTATGCGTATGGACTCTCAGTCGCATAGCTTCTATGTGCATGGCGTTCAGTCGCATGACTTCAGGCGCATGGGCTTCAGTCGCATACCTTTCGTGCGAATGAACCTCAATGGCATGGCCTCCAGGCGCATGGACCTCAGTCGCATAACCTTCGTGCGAATGAACCTCAGTCGCATAACCTTCAATCGCATGCCTTACAGGCACATGAACTTCAGTCGCATGACTTTCATGCGTATGGACCTCAGTCGCATGGAAATCGTGCGCATGGACCTCAGTCGCACGCCAATCGGCCGTATGGCCTCCAATCGCACTCCAGTCCGTCGCCTAGCCCTAGCAGATGCAGAATGTTGTTCATCCCGAACGCAAACTGCCCTTTTCGGCCTCCAAGCTCTCCCAAATTCGCTTTAAGCCCAAATAAACCATCCTAGACCTTAGAAACACCTACCACAACATCATTCAAGCATACACAAGCCCGAAATCCAACCCCATACGCATCAAACACATACACATACGTATACAAACGAGTTCGACACCCAACTTTTTCAAAAACGGGTTTTGATGTGTTCCAACCCAAAATTCATTTGAAAACATGTAAAAGAGGGGTCCTAGAACCCATACAAATGATCCCGAGAAGAAGAGCTTCGATTCAACCCGCTACACTTTGATTTTTACGCTCGAATCCACCCGAACCAAGTTTTTCTCTGTTTCTCCTTTTTCTCCTTCTCTTTGGCTGAAAATGGTGAGTGTGGGGTGCTTTCCCCCTTTTATAACCCCACTCATCCTACCTTCTCCCGTTTTGGCAAGTTTGGTCCCTCGACTTTGGACTTTATACCTTTTTCTTCTTTCGTCGGCTTCAAAGAAAATTTCCGGGTGTTACAAGTCCACCCCCTTATTTAGGTTTCGTCCCGGAAATCTGTTATTCCTCGAACAAACGTGGGTACTGCTGTCTCATCTCTTCTTCCGTCTCCCACGTAAACTCGGATCCCTTCCTGTGCTTCCACAGTACACGCACTAGTGGAACCACTTTATTCCTCTGCCTCTTCTCTTTTCGATCGATGATTGCCACTGGTTGCTCCACATAATTGAGCCGTTCATCTGCCTCGATATCATCTAGTGGAACATTCATATCCTCGTTCACTAAAAATTTCCTCAGATGAGATACGTAGAATGTCGGGTGAATCCCACTTAGCTCATCTGGTAACTCCAATCTATAGGCCACCTCTCCTACTCGGGCAATTCGGAAAGTGTTGGATCTAGAAATGCTGTTGCAACCAAAACCAAATCACTTAGAAGATTTTGAGTACAACATACAAAGGACTTCCGAAGCTAAGTATGGAACTTCCGAAGGAAGAAGGAGCTCTTCCGAAGACTAAGTGTAAAACACACTTCCGAAGGAAAACTCCAATTTCCGAAGACAAAGAACCTACTTCCGAAGATCAAGACTTAGAGATAAAGATCTGAAGTCAACTTCCGAAGTACAAGAAGTCCTAAAAGCCTCGGAAGCATAGAAGCATCTTCCGAAGTATAATTGGCTTCGGAAGAACAAGTTCTTCCGAAGCCAGTTAACCTTCGGAAGACACTTCTATTATCCAGTGGACATAAGTATGGCCTCTTTGACACTCCGCTGCAAATCTCTGAGATACTGCATGGTGTTTTCTCAAAAGCCATGTAGTTGACCATACTTTAATCCACTGTTTACCTTTTTTATGTTAAGTACAGTTGCCATCTTTAGTTGGTGACAAAAGGTAAGTCATGAACATGTCATGACTACCATATCTTAGATAATACTTTATCTAAGATACCTTAACTTTAGCATTGTAGTATATGCTTTAGTCCTAGGTTTCCAGCTGGTATCAAGTATAACCGGCTGTAGGATCTAGTATATATAGTTTCTTATTGTAACTCTTATTTCATGCTTGTAAGTGTCTTGTAATCTTGAGTTGAGAAGTAATATATACAAGTACCTTGAAAATATATTTCTGCTTGTTCCTTTGATTACTTATTATATTATTATCAACTCTTGTAAAAGGCATTGCTTCATCTGATTTGAGTGGTATTATAAGTGAGTTTGAGAGAAACACAAGTGTTTAAGTGACAAACCCGATCCTGCAATTGGTATCAGAGCTTTTTAGGCTCTTGATTGTGAGATCTTACCATCCTAATCAACCAGTTTTTCACTCCTCCTTATACCTCACTCAAAATGGCCCTCAACAAATCTGAAGTTGAGATGGGAACGATGACCAAAGCTCCCATCATCGCCCCTGAAAACTTCAGGTCTTGGAGCAGAAGAATGGAAGGCTTCATCAGGTACCAGGATAGCAAGATGTGGCAATCCATCGTCAATGGCCCGTATAAGCCAAAAGTAGCTGGTGGAAACGGTGCCATGATTGAGAAAGCCGTTGAAGATTATTCTGATGAAGACAGGAAGAAGCTTGACATAGACAGCAATGCTATGACTGTTCTTATGACTGCAATCCCAACTCCATCATAGTGGGGTTTGAGCATTGTAAGTCTGCCAAAGAACTCTTTGATGCTCTTGCTCAAATGTACTCAAGCTCGAATGATTCAAAGAAGGACTCACTGAAGCAGCAGTTTGAGAACTTCACCTATGTTGCTGGAGAGACTCTTAGCCAGCAATATTTCAGGTACATGGATCTCATCTCTTACCTTCAATCTGTGGGAATCACTCATGAACTTAGAGACCTTACTAGAAAGTTTATGAGTGCTCTACCCAATGAGTGGACATTCTACTGTGTCTCCATCAAGAGAACAGAGAATCTGAATACACTCACCATGAACGAACTCTATGGGATCCTTGATGGATACCGTTTGGAAATGGAAAGCAAGAGGGGTCACCAGACAAGCAGACTCTTGAGTCTTCCTGCTAGCAACGCTTTAATGGTTGCTAAAGGCTCATGCATCTCCCATTCTCAGCAATACATGACCTACACCCAATAGCCATCTTGTTCCTCTGGGCCCTACATCACATTTCCTGAGACTCCAAGGTCTCAACAAGCTCAGTAAAGCTCCTTCAGGAGGGCTGTGCATTTGTCTCAGGTAGTGGGCACTCAAATGACTATCAAAAATGCTTTGATGATTTAGAGTGTTTTAGCCCAGATGACATAGAGTATGTGGACATAGTCCAACAAATGGCTCTTCTAACCTACAGAGCGAAGAAGTTCTTTAAAAGAACTGGAAGGCAATTCCCTCAGAACCAAATCACCAGCAAATTTGGGTTTGACACAAGCAAGGCCAAATGTTACAACTGTAACCAACTTGGTCATTTTGCAAGGGAATGCAAGGCTCCCAAGTCCAACCCGGGAACCTCACAGGCCTCCACACATCCTTCTACACCAAAGCCCACCGGAAAGTCAACTGAGACTGCAGCAATGGCTCAAGAAGTTGACTGGAGCTTCATGGTTCAAGATGTGACTCCTGCTCAAGCACTCATGGCAGGAACAGATGAAAACAAGGTATATGAACATCTCTGTACCCCTGCTTGTATTGCTAAGGTTAAACTGTATCAGGACTACAATATGGAAATTAAATCTGATATTGAGTCTTTAAATGTTTTAAAATCTGACTTTAAAAGGGCTGAATCTGACTACCAAAGAAAAATTGAGGAGTTAGAGAAAACTGTGTCCCTCTTAAAACATGAACATACAAACTACAAGACTCAAATCAAGGATTTAATATCCAAATTGACTGAGGCTCAAGCCCAGCTTGTCACTGCTGAGGCTCAAGCCAGGAAGTATGCTATTTCCGAGCAAAACTTCCAAGCCATTCTTGCATCATCCTCTCACTCAAAACTTTGTTATCAAAACAAAGGTGGGTTGGGAACCAATGAAATTGCTCCACCACACTCTTATGAGTCTGTAAGACAACCAAGGTGTGGTACTGAAGAGCAAGAGGTTCCATCTGTTGACCCACCTTCTCAAGAGTCAAAGAATGATGCAACTATGGAGACCAAGACCATCACAGGGAAGGAACAGGTAATTGTGCCCTCCCCAGCCAATGATGATCAAACCCTGACCACCAAAGCCAGAAGAAGCAGAGCTAAGGCAGCCAGAAAAACTGCCAAGAAAGTGGCTGAATCCAAGCTAAAGATAGACCCAAAGCAAAAGGGTGTATTCATTTCAGCTGGATTCCAGGTGGTTGGACCTTCTGATTCAGGAAAAGAGTACAGTACCAGTACTCCTATCCTACCAAAGGATCAGAAATTAAAGGGAAAGGTTGCTGATGAAGAGAAAAAGAACAAGAAACAACAATCCTCTCATTCCCAGAAAGTTAACATTGCATGCATAATGTGTGGTCTGCAAAACCACATGGCTAAAGATTGTTACTACAATCCTGCTAGCACACATTATGCAAATAATGTTAAAAGAGAAGGAGTCAGGGAAGGTTTCTCATTTGGACCATATCAAATGGTTCAAGTGATGAAAAAGGGAAAGCTTGTTTCCGAAGCAAGGCTTCTCTCGGAAGAAAATTCTTCTTCCGAAAGGAAAAAGGCTTCGGAAGTTAAAGCTGCAAAGACTCAGAAAAACAAAAGAGTCCCCTTGAAACCATCCCAGAAGAAGACTGCTTCGGAAGAAAAGGTGGTGAAGGTCTCTTCCGAAAAGAAAGAAGCTTCGGAAGAATGCCAAGCTACAAAAGCTTCAACAAGCTCATCTTCTATGATCAACCAAGGGATGGAATGGAAGATCAAGGAAGATGCTGTAGCCCAAACCTCTTCTTCAAAGACATCCATTGAACCCCCATGCATAAATTTTGGTTCAATTATGTCACTATCATTGGAAGAACCCAAGACCAATAAGGCTTGGGTTTCCAATCAAAACTAATTATCTCACCTTATGTGCAGGGACATCCATATGACAAGAATAACAACATTTGGATTGTAGATAGTGGATGCTCCAGGCACATGACAGGAAACAGATCTCTCCTTCAACAATTTCAACATTATGATGGAGGTCCTGTCCAGTTTGGAGGTGAGGCCGGAGGATATATTTCTGGCAGAGGGAGTATATCCAATGGAAAGTTAAAAGTTGACAAAGTTAACTTTTGTCAAACAGCTTGAACACAATCTGTTAAGTGTTTCTCAGTTCTGTGATCAAAAGCATCAAATGCTTTTCACAGAACATGAGTGCATTATCCTCAAACACGGGATGACAATTCCTCAGGAATTGGTGCTTCTTAGATCTCCCAGGAAAGGGGATATGTACAAGCTTGATATGAACAATGCTTCCCCAATGGGAGAAGTATCATGCTTTCTTTCCAAAGCTGATGGTGATGAGTCAACACTATGGCATAAACGAATGTGTCATGTCAATTTTAAGACAATGAATAAATTGGCTAAAAATAACTTGGTACATGGTTTGCCTAAAAAGGAATTTTTCTGCAAAGATAACTGTGTTGCTTGCCTGAAAGGGAAACAACACAGGTCTTCTCATAAATCCAAAGTTGTTAACTCTATCACCACTCCATTACACTTATTGCACATGGATCTATTTGGTCCCACAAGTATAATGAGCATTGGAAGGAAATCATATTGCCTTGTGGTTGTTGATGATTTTACTAGATTTACATGGGTATTCTTTTTAAGAACTAAAGATGAAACTGCTGAAACTTTAAAATCTTTTATTCTTAAAATAGAAAATCAAGTTGATCACAAGGTTAAAATAATTAGAAGTGATCAAGGGACTGAGTTTAAGAACCTAGTTCTTGACTCATTTTGTAACTCAAAAGGGATTGCCAGACAATATAGTGCTCCTAGAACTCCTCAACAAAATGGTGTTGCTGAGAGGAGAAATAGGACACTTATTGAGGCTGCTCGGACTATGTTAGCTGATTCAAAGCTGCCTCTAACATTCTGGGCAGAGGCAGTCAGCACTGCATGCTATTTGCAGAACAGAGTTCTTGTAGTAAAGCCACATGGAAAAACCCCTTATGAGTTATGGAATAAGAGGCCACCGTTCTTTGGCTTTCTAAGGTCCTTTGGCAGTAGGTGTACCATACTTAACACAAAAGACAATTTGGCAAAATTTGCTGAAAAGTCAGATGATGCTATCTTTGTTGGATATTCCTCCTATTCTAAAGCATACAGAGTTTATAATATTAAAAACCAACAATTTGAGGAATCTTCCAACATTGTAGTTAATGAGCACACTCCTTGTGTTAGGGGGAATGGCCCTGATCATATCTTTGATTTAGAATTGTTTCCAAACTATTCTAAACCATCTTGTGAGAATGTTTCAGCTGGAACAGGTGTTCAAAGTAATTCTGATGAAGATCAATTGTTTGAGCTTCCCAGACCTATTCCAAGTTCTCCAAGAGCTGTAACAAATCAAGTTCCCACTACTGAAAGATCTGACAGCATAACCATTTCAAGAGATAGTGGTACTTCAACAAGGGATTCACCTGCTGATTTTCAAATCTCTTCAGGTGATCCTGCACAACACCAAGCTGATGGAAGCACCATTTTGAAGGAACATGCAACTGTTAATGATGCTTCACAGCAAAGTAATGATGATGTTTCTCTTTCATTCAATCAGTCCTCATTGAATGAATTTGAAACAATAGCTGGACCAAGTATTCAAGCTCCTGAGCAAAATATGTCCAACTTGGACTTATCTTTGCAACTGGAGGTGATTCCAAGACTCAGAATTCATAATACTCATCCAGCTGAAAACATCATAGGGGAAGTCTCTGAGGGTGTGAGAACAAGAGGACAGACTCATGATAGGAATGTCTGCTTGTACTAATGCTTCTTATCCCAAATGGAACCCAAGAAGGTGGAAGATGCCTTGAAAGATAGTAGCTGGGTTGAATCAATGCAAGAGGAGCTGCTTCAATTCAAAAGACAAAAGGTTTGGAACCTATGTCCGCTACCATCTGGTCAAGTACCTATAGGCACCAAATGGGTATTCAGGAACAAAAGAGATGATAGAGGCTTGATTATCAAGAACAAGGCAAGACTGGTGGTTCAAGGATACACTCAAGAGGAGGGAATCGATTATACCGATGTCTTTGCATCTGTTGCAAGACTTGAGGCAGTTAGGATCTTCCCTGCTTATGCTGCATCCATGAATTTCACTGTCTACCAACTTGATGTCAAGTGTGCCTTTCTATATGGGGATATAGATAGGGAAGTCTATGTATGCCAGCCTCCAGGATTTGAAGACCCATAGCATCCAAACTATGTGTGCAAGTTGGATAAAGCTCTATATGGGCTGCACCAAGCACCTAGGCTGTGGTATGAGACATTGTCTCAATTTCTCCTGAAGAATGGTTATACTAGAGGTACCATTGATAAGACTCTCTTCATAAGAAAGTCTGGGAAAGACATTTTGCTTGTTCAAGTCTATGTTGATGATATCATATTTGGTTCTTCAAATGACCAAATGTGCAAAGACTTTGAGAGCATTATGAAGAAGAGTTCGAGATGAGTTCCATGGGAAATATGGACTTTTTTCTGGAATTCATAAAGGACTTTTTCCTTGGAATTCAGGTAAAGCAATTGAAGGAAGGGTTCTTCATCAATCAATCTAAGTATGTCCAATGATATCTTAGAGTGATTTGATATGAAGGATTGTAAAGCAGCAAAGACACCTAATACCTAAAACCACGATCTCTGCTCTGATTCTAGGGGGAGGATACTGATCAACATCAGTATAGAGCAATCATTGGTTCTCTGGATGTATTTCACATCAAGTAGACCTGATATCATGTTTGCAACTTGCATTTGTGCAGATATCATACTCCAAAGGTGTCTCACCTAATTGCTGCCAGAGAATCCTCTGATACCTCAAAGGAGCAACTTGCTTTGTGCAAGATATCATGACTCCAAAGGTGTCTCACCTAATTGCTGCCAAGAGAATCCTCAGATACCTCAAAGGAGCACCTAAACTAGGTCTCTGGTATCCCAGAAATAGTGATTTTAATCTCTATGGTTACTCTGACAGCGATTATGGTGGCTGCAACATCAACAAGAAATCAACATCAGGTGATGTCAATTTCTTGGTGGGAGGATCATCTCATGGCAATGCAAGAAGCAATCCTGTGTCTCTACATCAACTGCTGAAGCTGAATACATTGCTGCTGCTAGTTGCTGTGCTCAGCTGCTGTGGATTCAAACCAGATGATAGACTATGGATTCAACTTCATGAGCACTCCTATCCACATTGACAACAACAGTGCTATATCCATTACTGAAAATCCAGTGAAGCACTCCAAGACAAAGCACATTGATATCAGGTATCATTTCATTAGAGATATTCATGAGAAAAATCTTATCAACTAATCAAAGTTGATTCAAATGAACAATATGCTGATTTGTTCACCAAAGCATTTGATGAACAGAGATTTAAATATCTCATTACAGATATTGGGATGATAAATATTGATTAGTTCATCTTATTTGAAAACCTTTTAATGTGTAAAGTCTTATGTCAAAACAATCTAAGCCCTGTTACAAAAGATCTTTTCTCAATTTATCTAAGTATGAATTCTTCCGAAGAGAAATTAACCCTCGGAAGATATCTTGCATATCTTCCAAAGCAAATTTCTCCCAGGATAATTTTCTTCTCGGAAGAGTGTTAAGTCTCGGAAGAAGCGATTGAGTTGATCTCAGATCTACTTCCGAAGCATTTAACACACTCCACCTGAAAGCAACATATACTCTCGAAGTAAGCAATTTACCTTCGGAAGTAAATTTGCCTTCGGAAGAACATTACCTTCGGAAATGCTTTATACTCGGAAGAAAGATTTTACTGTGTAACGGAAATCTTTTGGGCCCCACACTGTAAAAAGTAAAGATTTTGTTAATGATGTCGGATTATTTAAATGGTCTACCTTACCGCCCATGTCACATCATCCACTGAACCCTCACATCATCTTATCCAAACACACCCTTTAAACCGCCATTTCACCCATTTAAATACTTCCGGTTAATCACTTACACTCTTTTTACCCAAATTACTGCCCTAAAAGCTTTCTTCTTCTCCAATTTACCTTACTCTCCGAACTATTCTTCTGTCATCTTCTTCAATGGCCCTAACCCTCAGCATAACCAGGTCGCACTCCTTGATTCTTCAAGGGATGCTGACTTCTCAGATATCATTTCTTTCCTGACCCAATCCTCATACTACACTGCTTTGACTGTAAACCCTACAATCTACTCAAACCAAATGTCCGAATTTTGGGCAAATGGTCGGATTGAAACCCTAAATGGGGTTCGTGTTATAAGGTCAAGCATTTGTGGCCAAGAGTTGGTCATCTCTGAACAGATCATCAGGGAGCATCTCGAGCTCCATGATGAGGGCGCTCCGACGGAATTCCCCAAAACAGATTTAGACAGTTCTTATCTCCGAATTGGATACGGTGGAGATGTTAGCAGGTCAACGGTCTACAAATTCAACTTCTCCTACAAGTGGAAGTTCCTGCTGCATGTGGTTCTTCACTGTCTATCTAATAAATCTAGGGGATGGGATCAAATCCGTATGAACTTGGGTGCTTATTCACGGGTTGGTACAAAGCCTCCGCTTCAACTATTCAAGTTTTGTGCTGACT
Organism: Flaveria ramosissima; assembly: GCA_025215565.1. NCBI lineage: Eukaryota > Viridiplantae > Streptophyta > Magnoliopsida > Asterales > Asteraceae > Flaveria > Flaveria ramosissima. The sequence continues at coordinate 53,547,577 of CM046045.1, forward strand.
AACCTTATGGGAAATCTTCAAAGGGACACATTCTTCATGTATCCCAGGTTTCTCCAGCACATTATCAACTGTGAGCTGGATCAGAACAAGCTTGTCTGTGCAGCTGCTTGACTGCTCCCCAAATGAGGCCGACCATCTTCAAGATCTTGAAGAGAGTGTCTACCAACTACACTGGAAGAGATATTGCACTACTTCCAGGTATGATTGAGCCAATGGCTCCTGGTGACATCCCTGTTCACCCCACAGGTGATGAACCCACACCAGCAACTACCTTCACCTCCCCAAATCTACCTTCTCCACCCATTACTGTTACATACCAGAGACGTCCCAAACGAACCCTTGTTCAATCTACTCTGATTGAACAAGCCCCTCCTCTTCAATCCAAAAGGCTAGAGTGGAACAAAGGGCTCCCACTCAGCCAGAGGTCCACCCATCCTTCACAATTGACCTCAATATGGGTCTTGAGTCTCCTCAGTCTCAGACCCATGAGCCCGAAACCCCAGCTGATAGCCCTCAGGGAGAGTCTCTATACTCCCCTAAGCAGCCACAAAGGGACAGCTCAATGCCTCTTGACATTGATCAAAGTCCCGGGTCATTAGGTTTTCATTCCTTATCTTTTACTAACCTTTTGACCGGAGCTGGTGAAGAGATTATGTCTCTTAAAGGCAATGAAGTTGATCCACAACCACCCTCTCAAGGATCAAAAGAGCCTAGAGAGACCCCTTATCTCTAGCCCCCACCAGCAAAGCCTTACTGAGGTGAGTCCCCTGATGTGAAGGGACTCATGTAGATTCAGCTGCCACTACTGAAGGAGCCTCAATGGATCCTCAGGACAGTGGTAACGATACTGAGACTGAATCTACGGTAACCATGCCTTTTGATGACTCTGAAAAAGACATCATTGTGCAAGGGAAACCAGGGTGCCAAGAAACCACATCTGGTGGTGAGGATGAACATACCAGGTATGTTACGTCATCTCCCCGTGATTCTTCAAAAGAAGATGAGGGAAGTATGCAACGCACCTTTCAAGACCTACTTTCTAAAGTCTCAAACCTTGAATCAAAGGTTAAGACTTTAGAGGATAGGTCTGCCACTCAGCAACTTGAGATTGAAACTCTCAAGGCCAAACTAGCTGAGAAATAGATTGAGAGATCTGTTAGGCATGTACCAGTTCAGGTCTCCTTGACCTCTTCCTCTAGCTCATCAAGTTCTCAGGATGATGCTACCAAAAAGGGGGAGAGTGTTGAGAGACAAAGTCAAAGACAGGAAACCCAAAGTCAAGCTCTTACTTCTTTGAGCTCAAAGTATCCAATGCAACAAGCTGCTATCTTCCCTGAGCCTCCTCCAGTTGTTTTTCAAGTGGATCAAGGATGCTCCAGGATCTCAATAGGTTCTTCAACAAGTTCCTTTTGGAATCCCTCATAGAACAGCCCAGCCCTGATATGTCTGTGATTTACTTCGGAGCTCAAGAGCTTCAGAGGTTGAATGCACCTTCTACCACTGTGAGGAAGTTGGTCAACCTAAGGTCCAAGTGGAACCCGAGATTAACTTCGAAGGGGAAACAAGGACTGATGGCCCAGCAACCGAAACAGTTGGGACAGAAAGTGTATTTTCACAGACTTCCGAAGCACAATTCAAAGCCTTCGGAAGAACAAGCTCAAACTTCCGAAGCTGAGATTGCTGCTGCGAAGGACTATTTTCTCTATCCGATGATCTAATAGTCACAGATGCAATTCTGGAACTTGCATCTGAGGTTAATAGGGAGGATTTTCTCACCCAACCATTGGCTCTGACATCTGCATTGACTCCAGCTCCCACCTCTACTACCCAACCTGGATCTTCTATCCAAGAACCCCAAAGTCTAGCACTTCCAAAGACATCAAAGGCAAGAGGAAGATGACTTCGGAAGAGCTTCAGGAGGAAGAAAGTTTGGAGAAGCTTAAAAGGAAAGGTAGGCTACCAACTGGGAAACTGTTAGCTGCAAGTACCAAAGCAGCTGCAGCCAACCAGGAGGCAGTCAACAACCGAAAAAGGGTAGAAGTTATAGACAGACTTGTTAGTCTGGGGGCTGCAATTGAAGATGTACTCCTGCTACCATTAGAGGAGTTGATAGAGCTGGAAAAGGCAACCTTGCTGCTAAAACAACAAAAAGAAGAGGCTGCAAGGTTGGCCTTAGAAGAGGAAAGGGAGAGAAAGGAAAGAGAAGCTGATCTGCAGCTCAGGAGAGAAAGGATCACCTTCCTACTCTCCAAAGGATTCTCTCAAGAGGAGTTGTCTCCACATAACAGTGATACGATCTTATGGCTCTTCAACAAAGAGCAAGATCAAATGGAGAAGGAAAGAAAGAGAGTTGCAAGGGAGAAGCTTGTGGAAAAGAAGAAGAAAGAAGAAGAAGCTGGACTGACCGCTGCCAAGAAGATAGGTGAGAAAGCCTGGATGAAGAGTTATCTCAAAGCTCATGGCTTCTCTGGCAGGCAGGTGGATCCCATGTCTGAGAAGACTCTCCAGCGACATGTCAGTGACATCAAGGCTGACATTCGCGCGGGGAAAAGAAAAGAGATGTATAGAAGGGGACAGGGGATGACCTTCAAAGCAACCTCTCAACCCAAAATCCAAACCCAACCTCAACCTGAACCTATACCCTTTCCCTTCCCAATCAAAACCGAACCAACCTTTGAACCATTCACCCCTCAACCCACACCATCACACCTACCAACCTCTTCACCTCAACCACCTAAACTACCTATCCTCCAACCCAAAACCTTAGCCAGAACCCAAACACCTCAACCTACCCAACAACAATCAAAACCATCCCCTCAGCCTTCTAAACATCTCTCTATGGAGGAATTCAAGGCAGTCAAGACTAAGCTCATCAACTGCACTACTCTGAGCGACATCTCCTGTGAGGAGGATTCAGTCAACTTGACTTATGTTGATGGATCCTCAAGTTCCCTCACAAGAGATCAATTTCTTGATCTGCCAAGAGGAACTTTGGACCAAGCTGCAAAACTCCTTGGCCTCAATTCAGATACATTGAATGAGGAAGAAAAGAAGCTAAGGAGAAAGCTGGTGACTCTACTGGATACAAAGAAAGGAGACATGATACCAAGACAACCTCTTGCACCCAGAAAGAAGATCATCCAGTGGAGGTTCGAAGACTCTTCTCACAACTTTGTTGTTGAGAGAGAGAATGGAGAGCTCAACAGGCTGAGTGCCTCATCTCTGCTACACTTAAGCAGGTTTGACATTGCTGAGTTAGCAGAGAAACCATTCTCCAACCCTTCAAACTCCGATGTAGCTGCCCACATCAGAAATCATATAGGCAGCCTTCATATGGCCGAGCTTACTGCTAGAAGCAAGGTTGAAGAGGAGTTGAAACTGAGAGAGGAGGAGGAAAGGAAAGGATCAGCAACCAAAGGCAAAGCCTTTCTTCAAATGGTTGAAGGTCCTGAACTTGAGACCATAGTTAGATGGGAGTATGATTATAACTCCCGTCAACTAACTCTCTTCAGGGGGACACAACAGAGGGTACATGTCATTCAAAGCGATAGACTGGATCTCCTATCCACGAAGGACTTGTACAAGCTTCTCAGCACTACTTCAGGGAAGAACAAAGAGAAAGACAAATATCTTTTGTCCCTGGTGCTGAAAGCTTTGAGAAGCAGAAATAAGTGAAGTTTTGGTAGCATCAGCCTAGGGGGAGTTTGTTGGATCTAGAAAGGCTGTTGCAACTAAAACCAAATCACTTAGAAGATTTTGAGTACAACATACAAAGGACTTCCGAAGCTAAGTATGGAACTTCTGAAGGAAGAAGGAGCTCTTCCGAAGACTAAGTGTAAAACACACTTCCGAAGGAAAACTCCAACTTCCGAAGACAAAGAACCTACTTGCAAAGATCAAGACTTAGAGATAAAGATCTGAAGTCAACTTCCGAAGTACAAGAAGTCCTGAAAGCCTCGGAAGCATAGAAGCATCTTCCAAAGTATAAATGGCTTCGGAAGAATAAGTTCTTCCGAAGCCAGTTAACCTTCTGAAGACACTTCTATTATCCAGTGGACATAAGTATGGCCTCTCTGACACTCCGATGCAAATCTCTGAGATACTGCATGGCGTTTTCTTAAAAGCCATGTAGTTGACCATACTTTAATCCACTGTTTACCTTTTTATGTTAAGTACAGTTGCCATCTTTAGTTGGTGACAAAAGGTAAGTCATGGACATGTCATGACTACCATATCTTAGATAATACTTTATCTAAGATACCTTAACTTTAGCATTGTAGTATATGCTTTAGTTCTAGGTTTCTAGCTGGTATCAAGTATAACTGGCTGTAGGATCTAGTATATATAGTTTCTCTTTGTAACTCTTGTTTCATGCTTGTAAGTGTCTTGTAATCTTGAGTTGAGAAGTAATATATACAAGTACATTGAAAATATATTTCTGCTTGTTCCTTTGATTACTTATTATATTATTATCAACTCTTGTAAAAGGCATTGCTTCATCTGATTTGAGTGGTATTATAAGTGAGTTTGAGAGAAACACAAGTGTTTAAGTGACAAACCCGATCCTGCCGAAAGGCCCTATGTATCTCAGGCTCAATTTGTCCCGCTTTCTGAACCGAATGATATCGTTCCAAGGTGAGACTTTCAACTATCACCCACCTGGAACTCGTTTGGTCTACATCTCCTATCGGCATACGACTAATGTCTATCTTTGGCTGCCTTCATAAAGGCTTGGATCCTCTCGAGCTTCCCAATCATAGCCTCGACCACCTTAAACCGTCACCGTGACCCCGTCAAGCGCTGTCATGCGTATCATCTTCTTGCGACACACAATATTCGCCTTGTAGTCCGCTAACCAATCCATCCTGAGAACCAAATTGAAGGTCGTATCTATATTCTTATTACAAACAGGCATTATAGCACAGATAGTAGCAGAAATAAAACATTTACTAGCGCCAGAATCAAACGACACAATGACTAAAGGTTGATTTACTAGAAACGTACCTGACACAACATCGGGGTCCATCCTAGCCTCCTCCAGTCTTCTTCACTCCTGAACCTTCCGCCCTCAGCTTCTTGCAATCCCTGCTCATGTGGCCTTCCCCACCACAAGAATAACACCTCCTCACACTGGAGTTCTTCGCCACATGTCCGGTCCTTCCACAACGGAAACAGACATTAGTCCCCAATCTACATTCCCCGGGGTGTTTGTGTCCACACTTGTCACACCTTTCCGACCCCGCATCAGGTGTGACCACACGCTGGTCATCCACCCGTTCACCTTTGTTACTTGGAGCGGCTCCGCCACATCCAAATCGCTTCTCGTTCCAATTCCGATCACCCTCTCCTTTCTTGCTAACTTCTGTCACCACCACAGTTCTTTCATCGTATAATCTCCCTGCCAAATCAACTGCCGACCTAAACGTGTTTGGTCGGGCAGCGATCATGTGCCTATGGATGTCCGCTGGCAAGCCCTGAATATACCTCTTGATCTTTCATGATAGAGGTGTCACCTGATCAGGCACCAGCCGTGCCATTTTATTGAACTTGGTGGTGTATTGCTGATGTGTCATCGTTCCCGCCTCCAGCTGCAGGAACTCCCTCTCAACTTTATCCATCTCATGGTGAGGACAGAACTTCTCAATCACCAGCCATTTCATCTCTGACCATCTTATCCTTTTGATAGTCCTGCTTCCCTCAACTTGGACAATATTGTCCCACCAACACAGAGCTGAGTCCACAAAAGAGTGGGCAACATACTTTACATTCTGATCCTCTCGGCATTCGTTGATTTTCAAAACAGCTTCCATTTCTCTCACCCATCGGTGAGCAGCAGCAGCAGTGCCATTTCCATCGAAAGTAGGGGGCGTGCATCGTTGAAACGCCCCATAGTTACAGCCTCGTGCCGCCTCCAGTGGCTCTTCTTCTTCCTCTTCTTCATCATCAGAGAGAACCGTTTCAGGCTCCGGTTGCTCCCGTCCTCCCGAGAACCTGTTCCTCTATTTCCTTTCTCCTTCATTACAGCCTTAATCACTTCGGTCACCACAGACGGTAGGATCGTCTGCATGACTTGATGAACCTCCTCTGCAACTGCCTCTTTCATTGAGGCCCTCAAATTCACACTCTCATCACCAGCTTCCGGATGAAGGTCTCAGGTTCTTCATGAGCCACCTCTTCGGCCCTAGGCCTTCCTCTTGTGACCCGTGGTTCAGCACCACATCCACCACCACCTCCACCACGAGAAGCTTTAGATGATCTACCACCGGCCATCCACACACACACTGAAAGATTCAAACACCAACACGGTCATTCAAGGGAATAACTCAGTTTATGTCAAGTATAGTAAGTCTCTAATAACAGTGGCCAGTTGGGATTAGCCACTTACTTTACCCTTCATATCCCGAGCATTACCTATCCTGACTACATCGGTATCTAAATCTACATACAACACATAAACCACATAACATGCGCACGTAATACCGGTTAACATTACGAAAATACTTGATGGCACGCAGCTACTCAGACTGGCATCCCTTCCCTTTCCGTCCCATTCTCAGTTTAAGTTAAGGTTTATTTTGAAAATTTACCCATTTCACTTAAACTTTGGCTCTAATACCAACTTGTAAGGCCCCGTTCCCGGGACGCTTACAGTTGGATCCTCATCGCACATAAAACATATAATTACATTTAACTTTCATAAAACGTTGCATCGGAAACATTAAACATCATTCCATTTCATCATAAAAACTTTTGCAACATAATACATCGTAATCCAATTACAAAATATTTGTTTCATTACATTACAAAAGCATTATAAATATGGATGCCATCCAAAATAAGCTGAGTAGCCGCCCCGTGCAATCCTTAGTAACCTTTACCTGCCAACTGGAAACACATAAAAGTCAGCATTGCTGAGTGAGTTCTAGTTTTATAATAAAACACACTTTTCTTTCGTTTAAAACCGTTCATTTCTTTCTTTAAAATCATATCAGGCTTTAGAACGTGACCACACATCGTACGTACACATAGATAATATTTATTATCTTCATCATTTGTTCATTAACTTTCATTCGTTCACACATTCTTACTTTCATTCATACGTTCATCATTACTTCTTTCATTAGCCCTTTCCTTCTTTATCACATTATCTTTCTATCACAATCTGGATCAGTGTCATCAGCTACGCCCCAAACAAATGGGGTACTGGGCCGAAGTTCATAAATGACTTCCACACTGCACATAGCCTCGCACCAGCACCGGGGTAAGCGACAAAGATCCCATCCGTATACTACACCCCCAACATTATGCATAACTCGAGTACTGGGCCGAAGATCATAAATGACTTCCACACTGCACATAGCCTAGCACCAGCACCGAGGTGAGTAATCACTACTCCACCCCCAACGATATGCATAACTAGAGTATTGGGCCAAAGTTCATAAATGACTTCCACACTGCACATAGCCTGACACCAACACTGAGGTGACAAATCACTATACACCATGTACCACAACGTTGGTCAGTCACAAATACTAGAACCCCTGCGTATATCCTTAAGGGTTAGCTAAACCATACGCAGTTGAGCTTACGACATTTTAGAGCCGTGCACCTCTGTACATTTTGCTTGCAAGCCTTTCATACTTTCATTCGTTCATTAATGCATGCATTCATTCATCATGTTCCTCTTTTCATTATCTTCCACTTTACGTTACATAATACTTTCATTTCATTCATTAACATTCAACATAAAGGCAAGGGAAAAAACCACACATATTAAGGAACAGAATCATAAACATACATCATCACCCTACAGGGCATCATCATACGTACATAACATACATTATACATACCATATATCACACACACCATCATGCATAATATCACACATAACATCATACATAACATCATCGTCAACATGCCCATCAACGTCTATGACCTCAAAAGTCAACTTACACGAACCTCCGAGAACCTCCCTAGTCAAAACCCACATCTGCACTTTCCCTCGAAAGTCATAACATAAACCGTTGTTCTTCCGGGCGTATGAGCCCTACTTGGGCGTATGTACACCCTCCAGTCGCATGGCCTTCCAGGCGACTGAACACTTAGGTGAATGGACATCAGGCGAATGGACCCTATGCGAATGGACCTATGGGCGATTGGGCATCTATGCGTATGGACTCTCAGTTGCATAGCTTGTATGCGCATGGCCTTCAGTCGCATGACTTCAGGCGCATGGGCTTCAGTCTCATACCCTTCGTGCGAATGAACCTCAGTCGCATGGCCTCCAGGCGCATGGACCTAAGTCGCATAACCTTCATGCAAATAAATCTCAGTCGCATAACCTTCAATCGCATGCCTTACAGGCACATGAACTTCGGTCGCATGACTTTCATGCGCATGGACCTTAGTCATATGGAAATCATGCGCATGGACCTCAGTCGCACGCCAATCGGCCGTATGGCCTCCAATCGCACTCCAGTCGGTCGCCTAGCCCTAGCTGATGCAGAATGCAGTTCATCCCGAACGCAAACTGCCCTTTTCGGCCTCCAAGCTATCCCAAACTCGTTTTAAGCCCAAATCAACCATCCTATACCTTAGAAACACCTACCACAACATCATTCAAGCATACACAAGCCTGAAATCCAACCCCATACGCATCAAACACATACACATAAGCATACAAACGGGTTCAACACCCAACTTTTTCAATAACGGGTTTTGATGTGTTTCAGGTCCAAAATCGTTTGAAAACATGTAAAAGAGGGATCCTACAACTCACACAAACGATCCCGACAAGAAGAGCTTCGATTCAACCCGCTACAATTTGATTTTTACGCTCGAATCCACCCGAACCAAGCTTTTCTCCCTTTTCTCCCTTTTCTCCTTCTCTTTGGCTAATAATGGTGAGTTTGGGGTGCTTTCCCCCTTTTATAACCCCACTCATCCTAGCTTCTCCCGTTTTGGCAAGTTTGGTCCCTCTACTTTGGAATTTATTCCTTTTTCTTCTTTTGTCGGCTTCAAAGAAAATTTCCGGGTGTTACAGGTATTTATAGGCCTCAGCCCATATCAGATGCGACTGGGCCCATTCGTACGATTGGACCATGCGTATGGTTCAATCGTACGACTTGACCATACGTATGGTTCAATCGTACGACTGGACCATACTTATGGTTCAGTCTTATGAATGGCCCAATAGCATCTCTCAGTTTCATGTGTTTACAACATATCAGGTGTATTACATTAATCCTAGACTATTCGTCAAGCGACGGACACACTATATATGACAATATATGCTCCAACAAATTCCCCCTTGGATGTTGCTTGCGAATAGTAGATAACACCTCTTACAATCTTCAGTCAATCTTTGCTCCGGTTTCCAATAGTGTAAGGATTCCTTAAGTCTGATGCAACCCAAAACATCCAATGTGTCTCTGCAACATGCACTAAGTACTGAAGTAAAGAATGCTTCGGAAGTTTTACACAATACACTAGAAAATACTCTAAGTGTAAAATCTTCCGAGGCCAAGACCAATATCTTCCGAAGCCAAACATGAAGTCTTCCGAAGCCTCAGAGACAAAGTCTTCCGAAGCTACAACCCATGAAGACAGATTTCTTCCGAAGACTTTTAGTATACATGCTTTATCTGATGTACTGTTCCATAAAGCACTTTCCGCTGCATCTCTGTAAAGTCACCAACTTACATGAGTTGGTAAAAGGTCCATGCTTTTGGTAACTGTACATTGAGGTCTTGAGTCTGTAACTTTCTACTTTATGTACTTTATCCTTTTTGTAATGATAAGGATGTGAGCTATGGCATGTCATAGTCACAAGGTCAAAAGGCAGATATGCCTTTTGATCCTACAATTGATTTTTTAGTGTCTAGTCAATTGTATCCAGCTGGCTTTCAAAGTATAGCCGGCTGTAGGTTGTAGTATAAGTATTCCAAGTTCTTGTATCTTTCTTTATGCTTTGTAACACTTGTAAAAAAACTTGAGAAAGCAAAATAGTGCCTCCTTGAAACCCAACTCTCTTGTTCTGTCTCTTTACTTTACTTGTGTTCTTAGTATCATTATATTGGTTAATCCAGTTCACTGTTTGATCAAAGTTTAGTTGTTCTCCTCATTGTGTTGTTGTGTTGTAATTTGTTCAAGCCCTTAACCGGTCCTGCAATTGGTATCAGAGCTTTTCAGGCTCTTGATATAAGATCTCACCATTTTAAGATCCCTCACACGCACAAAAACTAAACTCTCCAAATGGCATCCATCTCAAAGACTGATATGGAGACTGGAACCATGAACAAATCCCCACTGATCACTCTTGATGATTTTGACACCTGGTGTATGAGAATGGAAGGTTTCATCAGGTCGTTAGACTCAAGAATGTGGGAATCTGTTGAGAATGGACCTTTCATACCCAGCACTCCTTCTGCTACTGGTGCTGGTATGATTCCAAAAGATGTGGCCAACTACTCTGATGAAGATAGAAAAGAGTAGAGATTGATAGGAAGGCCATGACTGCTCTTCAGACTGCTCTCCCAAACTCTGTATACAGAGGATTTAAGAAGTGCAAAACAGCTAAACAGCTGTGGGATGCACTGAAGCTGATGTATGAAGGCTCCTCTGAAGCCAAGGAGAACAAGAAGGATCTCCTGAAGCAGCAGTTTAAAAACTTCACCTTCAAAGCAGGTGAAACCATGACTCAACAATACTTCAGGTATGTTGAGATAGTGGATACCCTAGTGGATGGAGGAGTTCCTCTTAAGAACAGGGACATTGTAAGGAAGTTCATGTCCTCACTTCCTAGGCAAGTGGACACACTACTGTGTGGTGATCAAGAGGACTGAGAACCTCAAAACTCTTACTCTGACAGAGTTATATGGGATTCTCAGTGAATACCAGATGGAGATGAACATGCAAGGTTCATCTGGCAACTCCAACAATCAAATGGGTTCAACCCTTCATGTGGTTGAAAGGGATAGCATAGAACCCCAACATCATCTCATATGCTACCCTGACAACTCACCAAAGGGTCCTTTCATCACCTTCCCAGAGACACCAAGGGAGAACTTTACTCAAGAAAGCCCATTCCAAGAGACAAGTTCTTCTCAAGCCTTTGTGTCTACTGATGAAAGCTGTAGGAACTCTCTCTTCACTCTTGAAGACCTGGACTGTATCCATCCAGATGACCTGGAGTACATGGAGATAGTTCAGCAGATGGCTCTCCTCACTCACAGAGCCAAGAAGTTCTACAAGAGAACAGGAAGGAGGTTTCTAAGCAATGCAACCAGTGGAAAGTTTGGGCTGGATAAAAGCAAAGTCAAGTGTTACAACTGTAACCTGATGGGCCACTTTGCTAGGGAGTGTAAGGCATCTAAAACAAATGGGGGCCAAGCACAAACCAGACCAAACTACACTGACAAAGCCCCTCAGAATGAGAAGCCAAAGCAACATGCTGCTGTTGCTGTTGAAGAGGGAGGCTTTGACTGGAGCTTTCAGGTGGAAGATGCATTTCCAAACCAAGCACTTATGGTAGACCATGATGAAGCCAAGGTATTGGAACATCTCTGTACTCCTGAATGCATTGCTAAAGTAAACAGATACAGGTCCTACAACTTAGAAATGAGATCTGATCTTGAGTCCTTAAACATATTAAAATCTGATTTTAGAAAGTCTGAAAATGATTACAAGTTAAAGATAGAGGACTTGGAGAAAACCATTTCAGTACTAAAACATGAACATACAGATTTTAGGACTCAGATCCAGGATCTCATAACTAAGTTGACTGAGTGCCAGGCTGAGCTTGTGATCAGCAAAGCCAAGGCAGAAAAGAGTGTTCTTGAAGAAGAGACCTTCAAGAACATGATATCCTCATCCCTGCACAACAAAGTGTGCTATCAAAATAGACAGGGACTGGAATCAAATGAGATAGCTCCTCCACACACAATCTTGTCTGTAAGATCTCCTAGGTGTGGAACTTGTGAAGATGAGCTTCCTCTCATAGATCCTATAAGTGAGGAGGATGAAGAAGAGATAGTGAAGAAGTCCTCTGAGAAGAGTGAAGAAGAGGATTCTTCCAAGGGCCACTATCCCTCTTAGGAGAAGAAATCTATTGTGATGACCAAGTCCAAGAGAAAGAACTTGATCAGGAAGAGCAAGAGGAAAGCAAAGAAGGCTCAAGAGATCAAGGCTACCTTGATTCTAAGCAGAAACAAGTTTTTATTTCTGCAGGTTTCAAAGTAGTTAGGACTGAAGATATCAACCAAGACTCCTCAGCTAAGAGTCCTGGTTCTTGTTCAAATCATCTCAGTACAAAGAAGAAGACTGAGCTGCTGTGTACCACTGCTGCACAGCCTGGACCATCAACTCCAAGAACAGTTCACAGCCCAAAAGAACTGTCTCAGCATCTACCAAGATGAAGGTGGAGAAGGGATGTGACCAAAGCCAGTCTTGCTCTTATAAGGAGACTCCTTTGAAGAAGAAAATGTTATGTGTCATGTGTGAAAGTACCTCTCACATTGCTAAGGATTGCCCATACAATCCTAAAAGTACTATCCACATGACCAATACAAAGACTTCAAAGAGTTTCAGGAAGTTTCAAGCTTCGGAAGGAAAGTCTGTTTCCTTCGGAAGCTCCAAATCAAAGAAGAAGGTAAATGGAAAATTACCTTCGGAAGAAAATTGGTCTCGGAAGAAAGGAGTTCTTCCGAAGCACTGAAGTCTGCTGCAGTGACTGTAGAATCTTTCGAAGGTTCAGTCATCAAAACTTGTGAAGTCTCAAAAGCTTCTAAGGTTTTGAAGGTCAAGTCCAAGACTCCAAAGGTGGTGTGGAAGTCTAAAAAAGACCAAATGACTGAAGTTTCTCCATCAACAACAGCTGAAGATCCCCCTAGTACAACCATAGGATCTATTACTGTTTCATTACCTTCTATTACACTTAGTGAGCCCAAGACAAGTAAGGCTTGGGTTTCCAAATGTAACTAATCATTTTCTTTGTGCGGGAACAGCTCAAGACAAACAGGAATGTCTGGATAATTGACAGTGGCTGTTCCAGGCACATGACAGGCAATAGGTCTCTACTCCATAACTTTGAGAGAATTGATGGAGGACCAGTTGCTTTTGGAGGAGATGAAGGTGATTACATTTCTGGAAGGGGCAAGGTCACAAATGGTAAGCTCAGCATTGAGAAGGTAAACTTTGTTAAGGAGCTTGGGTACAATCTTCTGAGTGTATCCCAATTTTGTGATCAGAGTCATAACATGCTCTTTACTGAGCATGAGTACATTGTTCTCAAGCCTGGAGTGGTCATTCCTCATGAGCATATTCTGCTCAGAGCCCCCAGGAAAGGGAACATGTACAAGATGGATTTTCAAGAAACATCTCCCTCTATGTTGTCTGACTCTAAACTGCCCATCACCTTCTGGGCAGAGGCAGTAAATACTGCTTGCTATGTGCAAAACAGAGTTTTAGTAGTTAAGACACATGGTAAGACTCCTTATGAACTTTGGCACAAGAGGAAACCTTTCATTGGTTTTCTCAGGTCATTTGGATGTCCGTGCACCATCTTGAATACCAAGGATCAAATTGCCAAGTTTGCTGAGAAATCAGATGATGGACACTTCATTGGATACTCTTCTCAAGCTAAGGCTTATAGAGTATACAATCTCAGAACTAGAATTGTTGAGGAGTCAGCCAATGTGACTTTCAATGAGCACACACCCTGTGTGGCTGGTTCTGGTCCTGATTGGCTATTTGATCTTGATTTAGTTACCAACTGTTTTAACAAATCTTGTGAGAATGTTTCAGGATCTGCAGAAAATCTAAATACAGGTGATCCTGATCCAAGATTTGAGCTAGGAAGACCCTCAACTCATACATCTTCAGCTCCAGTTGGAACTACTTCAGCAAATGAGGTCTCTATCAGCACTACAATGACAAATTCAGCTGATACATCTGGTATGCCTTCAAATTCCAGCTCAGAGGCTCCTCAACCAGATAAAGATACCTCAATTGTAGAAGACAACAATGGTGATGGTGATAGTGATCAGGAATTTCTTGATGCTAATAACCACACCATAGATGACAACATCAATGATGTCACACACTCATTGGATCAAGTTAATCTTGATAAGTGTGGAAATGTGGAGGGTGAATCATCTATGCCAGATCTAAATTTCTCAAATTTGGATCTTTCTCAGCAACTTGCTGTGATCCCTCAGCTAAGGATCCACAAGTCTCACCCTACCACAAACATCATTGGAGATGTTGTCACAGGGGTAAGAACAAGAGGACAAACCCATGAAGCAAATGTTTGTCTTCACTCTTGTTTCTTATCTCAGATAGCGCCAAAGAAAGTTGATGAAGCTCTAAAGGATGGAAGTTGGGTTGAAGCTATGCAACAAGAGCTGCTTCAATTCAAAAGGCAGAAAGTTTGGAACCTTTGTCCTCTTCCTCATGGGAAGACTATCATTGGAACCAAATGGGTTTTTAGGAATAAGAAGGATAATAGAGGAATTATCATCAAGAACAAGGCAGGACTAGTTGTTCAAGGATACACACAAGAAGAAGGGATTGATTACACTGATGTCTTTGCTCCTGTAGCAAGATTAGAAACTGTTAGGATATTCCTGGCATTTGCTGCATCCAAGAACTTCAAGGTCTTTCAACTTGATGTAAAGTGTGCTTTCTTATATGGAGTGATTGATGAAGAAGTTTATGTCAAACAGCCACCTGGTTTTGTAGACCCTGATCATCCTGATTATGTCTGCAAGCTTGACAAAGCTCTTTATGGGCTGCATCAGGCACCCAGGAAGTGGTATGAGACACTGTCTGAGTATCTTTGTAAACATGGATACAGGAGAGGTACTATAGATGGAACTCTCTTCATCAAAGGACAGGGAAATGATTTATTGCTAGTTCAAGTATATGTTGATGACATCATCTTTGGTTCAACTAATCCAAAGCTCTGCAAAGACTTTGAGAAGCTGATGAAAGACGGATTTGAAATGAGTGCAATGGGAGAACTCAATTTCTTTCTGGGAATTCAAGTGAAGCAAGTTGAAGATGGCATCTTCATAAGTCAGTTAAAGTATGTTCAGGACATACTCAAGAGGTTCAACATGACTGATTGTAAGATTGCTAAGACACCCATAGCCAGAAACCACTCCCTTGGACCTGATCTTGAGGGGGAGTGTGTAGATGAACATTTATACAGGGCTATGATTGGGTCTCTTATGTATCTTATAGCTATCATGCCTGATATCATGTTTGCTACATGTATTTGTGCAAGATATCAAGCCAACCCTAAGATGTCTCACTTAATCACTGTCAAAAGGATTCTAAGATACCTCAAAGGTGCTTCAACACTTGGTTTATGGTACCCAAAGAATCCTGACTTCAATCTGTATGCTTATACAGATAGTGATTATGGTGGTTGCAACATGACTGCAAAGTCTACATCTGGGGATGTCAATTCCTTGGTGGAAGGGTTGTCTCATGGCAATGCAAGAAACAATCCTGTGTGTCTGCATCAACTGCTGAGGCTGAATACATTGCTGCTGCAAGCTGCTGTGCTCAAGTGCTTTGGATTCAAAATCAAATGTTGGACTATGGATTTAACTTCAAGGAGACTCCTATCCACATAGACAACAATAGTGCTATCTCTATCACTGAGAACCCTGTGCAGCACTCAAGGACCAAACACATCAATATCAGGTATCATTTAATAAGAGATAACTATGAAAAGGGATTAATTAAACTAGTCAAAGTTCATACAAGTGAACAGTATGCTGATCTATTTACAAAAGCTTTTGATAAACAGAGATTTAAATATCTGATATCAGCTATTGGGATGATTAACTTTGAGTAGACTTTTTCTTAAAACTAATTCTAATTATTTCTTCTTAAAATATGTGTGTCCTAAGTTGTCTAGTTCATCACTTTCATAAGCTCATGTTTTCTTCGGATATAAAATTCTTTTTGAAGTTTTCCTTAGATTCTTGAAAATTTTCTGATCCTTCGGAAGATAAAATTTTATCTTCTGAAGAAAATCATGTCTTTAAAATAAATAACTGTCTAAGAAATTTTACCTTCGGAAGAAGTCTAAGTCTATCTTCCGAAGCTTAAAATCTTATCTCAGACACTTATTTGTTTTTAAGGACTTTTTCCTTCCAAAGCAAAATTAACTCTCGGAAGCTTTGTTGTTCCTTATACAAAGCATTCAAGTGTTTATTTCTCTTCCGAAGCAAAATTTTCAAGACTCTCAGGAAAATCTTCCGAAGCCATTTTAGCTTCGGAAGCTTTTTCATTAAAAACTTCCGAAGACAATTTACCTTCGGAAGCTTTTCGAATTCCAAGAAAACTACTTTTTGAGCAAAAGTAAACTACTTTTTCAGAGGTGGGACCGACTTTCGGATTTCAAAGTTTATCTTCTTTCATTAACTTTGGTTCAAATCCCTTTTCACATAAATACCCAACGGTTCCCCCTCTTTCTCATTATCTTCCTCAATTCCACTATTCCTCAAACCTAATTCTCTAAACCGCCTTTGTTTTCTACCTTTATTCACCCTTAAGCTTCTGAAATGGCCAACCTTAACCGCAGAAACAACCCAGATTTCTCCATGCAACTTCACAGGAAACACAATCAAGTTGCTCTGTTAAGCTCTGAGAAAGATGCAAGTTTCTCAGAGATTTGCCAATTCTTAACTCTATCCAACTACTTCACCTCCCTGACCATTGATCCTACTCTGTATGAGGAACATTTGCTTGAATTCTGGAAGACCTGCCAAGAGGTCATTATGGATGGGGAGAAGGCACTGTCTGCCACAGTGCAAGGGAGGACAATCTTCATCACTCCGGCCATCATCAACCATCATTTGCAGCTGGATGATGAAGAAGGTGAGTTGTCCTTCCCAAAGAAAGCTGTTAATCATTCTTTTGAGCAGATGGGCTATGAGGGAGATTTCTCTGTAAAGACCTTCAGGAAAGGGAAGGTCTCATCCCAGTGGAAATACCTGCTCCATGTGGTTATCCACAGCTTGTCAAACAAGCATGGAGGGTGGGACCAGATTCCTGAGGATCTCTCCTTTATAGTTCATGGAATGGTTCAAGGGGTCAAGTTCAGGTACTCTCAATTTGTTTATACTAATTTACTTGCAAACTTGGACTCCTTAGAGTATTACATGTTTCCTAGATATGTACAGCACATTCTTAACTGTGAACTGGGCTCACAGTTGAGGGAAACAAGTAATATTTTTAAATTGGGATAGATGAAGCCCGTCATCTTTAAAATCATGAAGAAGCCAAGTGTAGGCTTCTCAGGGGTAGAAACAGCCCTAGTCCCCAAAATGTTAGAGCTTATTGCTCAAGGTGACAACCTAGCAACACAAGCTAGTGTTGAACCCACACCTTTTTCTTTACCACTAAAAAGACTACAAATAACCCTCACCTACCAAAGAAAATCCAAACGAACCCCTGCTCAGGCTATTGAGTCTGTGCAGGTCCCCATATACTCAACCTTACAGGAGGAAGTGGACACTAGAGCTCCCACTTCCCCTGAGGAGCAAACCACTCCCATTTCTTCACCTATCAGAGCTGAGGTTCCTCATGCTTACCCTGATGAGCTCACAAGCCCAACAGCCTTAAGCCTTCACTCTGAGTCTCAACACTCAAGTGGACAACCTTCAGGGGACAGCTACCATCCCCAGCCTTTAGATCTAAACCAACCAATTCCCAACCTATCCTTCTATACTGATGAAGACTTAGGATTCAGTGAGTACCATGAGTTTCTCTTCTCCTCCCCTACTCAAAGAGAGATAAGTACCTCTGATTCACCTCAGTCTATCCCACATCAGTCACCTGTTACTGAGGTGGACACTTCTGAACATGTTCAGGATGTCCATATGGAAGAGGCTCTCACTTCTGAAAGTGATTACATCATTAAGACCTCAACCATGGCAACTCAGCCCACTGGCATCTCAACTGAGATTGCTAGTGAGCATAGGAAAACCAGCAGCCAAGAAACTCAAGCTGGTGGTGAGAGAGAGGACTTTGGTCCAATCATCTCATCCCCCAATGATTCTTCTGATGAAGAAGAGGGGAATTTAAGACTAAAGGTGCAGAAACTGTCAAAAACATGCTCCTATTTAGTCTCTAAGGTTAGTCACCTTGAATCTCAGGTGACTACCTTACAAAACAGGGTCAATGATCAGCAACTTCAGATTTCATATCTAAAGGAAAAACTAGCTGGGAGACCTTTAAGGAGAGCTCAACCAGGAACACAAGAACCTGTGGAAGTGATTGACTTATCCTCCAGCTCACCTATTCAAGTGGATGATGCTACCAAAAAGGGGGAGAAAGTTATTGCAGCCACAGAACCTGGGAGTTCTTCACAGAGAATGGACATAGAGGACTCACCATCCTCACTCGATGTTGTGCATTCTCAGCAACTTCCTCAAGTTCACATTAATGTGGACTCTATAGACTCTATAATCAGGAGGCTCTTTGAGGAAGGTATATCAAGGGCTGTGTCATCTCCACCACAAGGAACTTCAAACTGCATCATAAGATGGAGATATGATGATGACAGAAGAGCCCATATCCTTCAAAGAGTTCAAGGGCAACAAGAAGTTTTTGATTTTCAAAGCCTGAACTTCTATGAAAGATTGGATCTAGTCAACATGCCACTTGTCAACCCAAGCAACTCAAGACAAGCTGACAGATTAGCTCAAAGAATCCAAGATAGGATCCTTGCAGAGTTCACTCTAAGAAGGAGACTTAGGCAATCAGGCAATGTTATCGGTCAACTGGATGTTGAGGTGGACCCTAAGATTAGTTTCATAGGGGAAACCTTGACTGAAGGCCCAGTGGCAGAACCTGAGATCCCTGTCTCATCATCAACAACTACTGCAGAGGTTCAAACTCCTTCTGAGACACCTGCTGGTGAAGGTCCCCCGTTTGTTTTAGCAACTTCTCCTAAGTTTCTCAGCCTCTCTCTGGCCAGAGCATGGAAGCTACACCAAGCAATGAAGGCCAAGCCTCTATCCACCCTGAGTCATAAAGGTATGTGGGTGACAAAGGGAAAAGGATCATGACTCCTGAGGAAATTGAGGAGGAAGAGAGAGAGAGGAAAAGGAAGCTAATGGGAGAAAGTTCCTCTGGGTCATCAAGCTTTATGCAAGCTGCAATCAGAGCTGCCCCCAGACCAAATACTCAAGATGATGAGTTAAGGGCAGTCAGGATTAGTTATTTACAGACCAGGAACTATGATATTGATGAAATCATCTCCCTCCCCTTAGAAGAATTGAATGAACTGGCTGACATGGAAGTGTCAAGAGAGATGAAAGAAAAAGAGGATGCAAGGCTACTTCTCCAATTCAAAGAGGAGAGGAGACAGAAAAGACTCTACAAGCATGCTCCCACTCTCTCTCCAGTTCAAGAAAGTCCTGCAAGGAAGATGTGGCTCCACAAGAACCTCAGGTAGACAAAGAAGAAGATAGGATCAAGATGATCAACTACCTGAGTGCCACAGGCTTCTATCAGGCAGATGCACTTCTTCCCCTGTCCTATGACTTCATTGAGTTTGAGTACTTGGAACAACTTGAAATTGAGCTAGTCAAAGAGAGAAAGACAACTAAAAGGAAGCTAAGGGAAGAAGCTGCAAAGTCAAGAGCCATCATCCAAAAAAGTGTGAAGAAATCTGCTGATAGACAAAGGATGATGAGCTTCTTGAAGCTATATGGATTCTCCGGAAGGAGACTTGGCCCTATGTCTCTATCCACAATGGATGAGCATATAAGGGTGATCAAGCAGAAGATTAAGAGTGGTGAACTGAATGACTTGCACTCTCTTCCAAGTCAAGTCCCACCTGAAGTGGAGGTTAAGTTTGAACAACCTGAGACACCTCAATCCGGACCTCCAGCTGAGCCTCAGCAAGCTTCATCTTCTGATCCAAGGTAGGGTCAAACTCCCTCTGAACCTGTGAGGGAGGAACACCAAACTGAGAAAGACAAGGATGATCAACAAGGTGCTGCAGACCAGTCTTCTCAGTTAAAGTCATCTAAGAGGAAGAAGAGAATGGCTTCTAAACCAAAGTCAAAGAAGAAGAAGCCTAAGTCATCTACCTCTACACCTCAGGCTGAATCAGATCAATCTGAGGAAGTGCATGATGAGGCAGCCCAATCAACTCCAATGCAAGTGGCTCATCTGACAACCGAGACACCCATCTTGTCCTGGACTTACTCTACCAATCCAGAAAGATGGCATGTAATCAGAGATCAAGGTGTTAAGAATGTCTACTCTTGGCAAGACATAATCAACTTACCTCTGCATGATCTCTTTGAGATGAGAAGATACTATGAAGGTCTTGATGATCCTGACCATCTAATGAAGAAGGGCATGGTCATGATTGTACTGAAGACCATCAATATCTGAAGATCTTCTAAGTGTTTTGGTAGCATCAGCCTAGGGGGAGTTTGTAAGGATTCCTTAAGTCTGATGCAACCCAAAACGTCCAATGTGTCTCTGCAACATGCACTAAGTACTGAAGTAAAGAATGCTTCGGAAGTTTTACACAATACACTAGAAAATACTCTAAGTGTAAAATCTTCCGAAGCCAAGACCAATATCTTCCGAAGCCAAACATGAAGTCTTCCGAAGCCTCAGAGACAAAGTTTTCCGAAGCTTCAACCCATGAAGACAAATTTCTTCCGAAGACTTTTAGTATACATGCTTTATCTGATGTACTGTTCCATAAAGCACTTTTTCGCTGCATCTCTGTAAAGTCACCAACTTACATGAGTTGGTGAAAAGGTCCATGCTTTTGGTAACTGTACATTGAGGTCTTGAGTCTGTAACTTTCTACTTTATGTACTTTATCCTTTTTGTAATCGATAAGGATGTGAGCTATGGCATGTCATAGTCACAAGGTCAAAAGGCAGATATGCCTTTTGATCCTACAATTGATTTTGTTAGTGTGTAGTCAATTGTATCCAGCTGGCTTTCAAAGTATAGCCGGCTGTAGGTTGTAGTATAAGTATTCCAAGTTCTTGTATCTTTCTTTATGCTTTGTAACACTTGTAAAAGAACTTGAGAAAGCAATATATTGCCTCCTTAAAACCCAACTCTATTGTTCTGTCTCTTTAGTTTACTTGTGTTCTTAGTATCATCATATTGGTTAATCCAGTTCACTGTTTGATCAAAGTTTAGTTGTTCTCCTCATTGTGTTGTTGTGTTGTAATTTGTTCAAGCCCTTAACTGGTCCTGCAAATAGAATCTAACAAAAAACCATATTAGCCAACGTTGCTGATCCGTCAGGTTGGTACAGTATCCCTGAAAATGAATTTAGGCACAATAGCTTTCGTTTACTTTGCAGAACACCACCATAGCAGCAAGATTCTCCATTTGACTGATTTTTCCAGATAATGACATGAACAGTTTTCCATTGCTCCAATCTTCACACAGGCTAACCTGATTAACATTAACACCTACAGAAATTCCCCCTTAAATTCAGCATATCCCAATATATAAACATTGTGCTCTCTTGGCGTCTTCATACAGTGTATTGGGCAAAAATGTAGAAGGTTCCAATCCACAGCTGACAATCTCAAGCAAATCAGCATGCACACAGATTCATCATCCGAAACCAGCTCACATCATCACTTTCTGATTGCGTCTTCAATTTCTCTATACATGGATTCCCCCTAAGAATCATAATCCTCTATGTGCGGATAAATATAACTTGATTGGCCCATAAATAGTCAGATGCTCCTGACTACCCCACAAAATCAGCACCAACTGCTGACATCTTCTCTTCTCTCTTTTGTGTTCTAACTACATTCATCTATTTTGGAAGTCCAACGAATAATTGGGTATCCATCGAACTTATTTGACAAAAGAACCTCAGGGTGAATGTGCTTTGCTCATCCTCAAATTTGTGCAAGAGGCAGTTCCAGAATTTTTTTTGGTTCTGGAACACCGTTCATTCGTATGACATGGAGGACAAATATCACATTCGTGTGAATGGATGATACGAATGATATATTCGTGCGACTGGTCATAAGACTGGTCCAGTAGCATGACTGGACATAAGAATGGTCCAGTAGCACGACTGGACATAAGACTGGTCCAGTAGCATGACTGAACATAAGACTGGACATAAGACTGGTCCAGTCGTACGAGTGGACATAAGACTGGTCCAGTCGCATGGTCCAGTCGTACGAATAGTCCATTAGCATGGTCCAGTCGTACGAAAGGTCCGTTAGCATGGTCTAGTCGTACGAAAGGTCCATTAGCATGGTCTAGTCGTACTACTGGTCCATTAGCATGGTCCAGTCGTATGAATGGTCCATTAGCATGGTCCAGTCATACGAATGGTCCATTAGCATGGTCCAGTCTTACGAATGGTCCATTAGCATGGTCCAGTAGCATGAACGGATCTCCACGTAGATTTTCAGATCTGCAGCCGCCATGGCTGCCAAAAACCCTAATCTGATGAATTTTTACATGAAGTGAAACAAAATAGACATCATAAGATTTGCAAGGGTGATAAGAACGTAATTCCAAGTTCGATTTTAACCAAGAAACAACACACGTAACAAGATCTGAGCAAAACACGAAGAACACAAAATGGGTTTAACGTTAAAGAACATAAAATAGATCCAGAAATCAAGAGCTCGGGTTGCTAGAATGATTGTTAGATCATTCTAGCAGTAACCGGCTTTGATACCAATTGTGAAGTCGCTGGATCGGTTGACATCCGAGCGTGTTCTTGACGTAAGGAAAAGAAAAACCAAAAACAAAAAAGAGAACGAACAATAATACAATGGTTTCATTGATAAAACCTAATGATTACAAGCTCGTTAAACTAAAGAATCACAACTTTTGGCAAGGGGAGATCGAGCATGATCTCCCCTCTCATTCGGCAGCACCTAGGCCCCGGGCGCACTCTCAAAACTTTAACTCTCTACACAATGAAACTTGTATTTATAGGCCTCAGCCCATATCAGATGCGACTGGGCCCATTCGTACGATTGGACCATGCGTATGGTTCAATCGTACGACTGGACCATGCGTATGGTTCAATCGTACGACTGGACCATACGTATGGTTCAATCATACGACTGGACCATACTTATGGTTCAGTCTTACGAATGGCCCAATATCATCTCTCAGTCGCACGACTGGTCCATTAGTATGGCTTAGTCGTACGACTGAGTCTCATTCTCCTACGAATGATTTAGTTTCATGTGTTTTCAACATATCAGGTGTATTACATTGAGCCTAGACTACTTGTCAAGCGACAGACACACTATATATGACAATACATGCTCCAACATTCAGTGCATGCATGCAGAGAGACTTTTGATGTATTGGCTGCATCAGACTTATAGAAATCATTACAGGAAGGTAAAGAATGAATGATAACAAATGACGTAAGATGACGAATGATGATGAAAGATAAGAATAAGATTATTTATGTGTATGTATGATGTATGATCACGAATGAAAGTAAAGGAAGGTTTTTAAACGATAGTAAAGTATATATATATATATATATATATATATATATATATATATATATATATATATATATATATATATATATATATATTATAAAGCTAGAACTCACTCAACAACGCTGATTTTTATGTATTTCCCAGTTGGCTGGTAATGGTTGCTGATGAAGGAACGGGTGCAGCTACTTGGCTAGTTTTGGATGGCATCCATTTTATGTTAAATGATGTTTTTACGTTGTAATGCAAACAAATAATATTTTGTAACGATTAACAATGTTGTATTATTTTGCAAAATAAATTATTGATATATGAAATGGTTTTAGTTAAATGATTTTGTTGTGTTATTTAAATGAAGTTTATGTATTTTTTAAGTATTATGTGCAATGATTGTCCAACTGTAAGTGTTCCGGAAATGGGGCCTTACAGTCTACCAAAGACACAACCAAAAGATACTGGAGCTTCATCTTCCTCGGTCCCAGAAAAACAACCGGATAACACAGAGCATAACCATCCCAAAAAACCTAGACGGGCGTCTCCGTGTGAGGAGTCAGAAAACTGGTCTGAAAATGTTATCCAGTTTTATGAACACGAAGATGTAGAGGCATGTTATTTGAGTTTATTTGAGAGTGTTGTTGTTCTTGATAAACAATTCTAGGGTACTCTTTTAGGGTGTCATAATTATGGTTATTTATCACCAACGGTAAGATTTAATATTTTTATATTTTTTACAATAGTTTTTTCCTATAAAATAAATTATTTGTATGTTTTTTCCAGCATATCGACGGGTGGATTGGAAGATTAATGTTGTGGAAACATAAACAAAAATAGCCCTTTAAATACGCGTTGGACTATATAAATACCACAGTTTTACAATCACCCTTTACCACAGCCAATAAATACATTTGCAAACAAAATTGCAAGTGGAATAAACAAGAATTTCTCTCCATAGGGAGGTTGATTATTGGGTACTGGAGGAAGTCAGGGAGGGAAGAAAAACTATTAAACATTGACTCGCCTCGGTTTTATACATCATAATTCTATGGTGCACGCTTGTATGGTAATGGAACATCTGGTTATGGTCAACGAACTACATATACTGATGGATTTTCAAAAGACAACTAAGAAATATCGACGTTCTATGGCTGACAATGTAGATACATGTGTACCTAGTTTCTGAGCTTAATGTAATATGTCTTTATTGTCTTACACAGATGTAATTGAATGGGTACTTAATGAAATACAAATGTGGTTGTGCTTATAATGTTTATTATTTCGTTGTTTAGTAGTTTAACGCTTATTGAACTGACTATATAGGTTTGTGGTTGTTTGAATGAATCTTGATAACGTAATGATTAATAAATACATTCAAACTCAGTAATATGAAGTTCTCATGCGAATGGCCCATGCTAATGGACCATACGCATGAACAACTTCATGGGAATGACTTAGTCGCATGACTGAACCAGGAGACTGGATCAGTCGCACGAGTGTAACATGAGATTGACTCAGTCGCACGACTGAACACTCAGTCGTGCGAATGGATCAACCGCATGGCTCAATCGCACGACTGAACCATGCTAATGGTTCAGTCGCCCGAATGAGAAACCCTAACCTATAAATACCACTTAATTCGTGGGAAAACGTAAGAATTGAGAACACTTCGACTACAGACGTACCCTAGCCGTCCAGAGACCTCTAAGAACCTGTTCCAAGTTCATAGATCGCACTAGATCGATTCCATATCGTTCTTAACGTTTAGATTCAATCCATAATTGATTCTATGTGCGTTCTCACTGATTGGATCGCCAATCAAATAGGATTCCGCACTATTTGATTCGGTATACACGTTAATCAGTTAGTATTTCGTTCAATACACGATCCTAACAAGTGGTATCAGAGCTTTGGCTCTTGATTAACGTGTGATTCAATCGTTTTTGATACAAAAATTGTGTTTATTCACTAAAAACACAATATTTTCGTGTCAAACGGTGTCTTAGACGTCTCCTGTTCGTAAAGTTTGTTTTTTCCGGCATACGCAATTAGGGTTAGTGAAAATTCGTGTTTTTGCGGCCAAACACACCTTAAACCTATGAATTTTCGAAATCCAGCAGCTTCAGTCGCACGATTGACTCAATCGCACGACTGGATACATTCGCATCCCTCATACGCACGATTGGACTCATTCGTACCTCCATTCATACGACTGAGCAGTCTATTCGCATTGTTCAACCGCATTAGTTCATTCGCCCGACTAAACCATCCGCATTAGTTCAGCCGCACGATTGAACCATTCGCATTGTTCAATCGCACGAATAGTCCAATCGCACACCTTCATTCGCACAAGTGAAACAGTTCAAAGACTAAAGTTGATAGCAATGGAGGACCAATACTCAGCATTCACAGCAGGGAGAGATTCAAGGATTCAAAACCTACTACTTTTGGAGAGTGAAGTAGGGAATCACAACAAACCCCCTAAGCTAATCACGTTAGATGAATTCCCACACTGGAAGCAACGTTTCGAGATCTACTTAAATGGAGTAGATCCCAATATGTGGGAAGCAATTGAGACGGGGTATAGTATGACAGTAGGTGCTGATGGAGTCAAACTTACACTAGGTGGCATGACTTATGGACAAAAGGTCAAGTACAATGCTGAAAAGAGAGTTTACGCACTGCTTTCTCAGTCAATTCCTAAGGACATCATCCATTAATTTTCTGAGAACAAGCAAGCAAAGAAGCTGTGGGATGAATTGGAAAAACAGTATGACGGGAATGCTTTATTAAAAGCTATAAAGGCCAAAGAGTTGAAGAAGGAGTTCGACAACTTCTCGTCAATGGGTAATGAGAGCTTGGATGACGTCATCGATCGGTTCTATCACTTGATGAGTGACCTGCACACTCATGGAGTTACAACGACCATGGAGGACAAGGTGTCAAACTTTGCAGATGGGTTTCCAGAGAAGTGGGCTTCTTTTGTCTCCAATCTTAGACAGAATGGTATGCTAGTGAAGTTGGATATAAATGATTTCATTCTGAAGCTGAGAGAGGAAGCATTAAGGATGAAATACAGAGCTCAAAAGTCTTCTTATACTCAGAATCAGGCACTGTACAACGCGACTCCACAAGCCAAAACGTCTGGAGCACCACTTCAGACAGCTTTTGTGTCAAGTTCAGCTGGTCCTTCACAAGCCTCTACTTCAGGGTCAGAAATGTTAGGGTCGTCTGCTACCCAATATAGTGCACCTGAAGCAAATGCTACAAAATTGAAGACCGAGAATCTCGGCAATGTGACAGTAGAAGTAGCAAGAGAGCACATGGATCTTTTAGCAGCTGTAGTCCACTCCTATGATGGACTAGTTGCTGGGAGAATAGGAAACTGCCATCTGGCAAACGAGGACTATGAGCAGGTAGATGAGATAGAGCTGGAAAGGATGGATATAATGTGGGCCTTAGCAAGTGCTATCCGGAGAGCTAAGAAGTTTGTCAAGAAGACCAGACAAAACTTGGTTGCAACTAAAGACACTACCTTTTGTTTCGACAAGAGCAAGGTGACCTGTTTCAACTGTGGAGAAAAGGGGCACTTCAAACGAAAGTGTGTGAAGCCCAAGAAAACTGGAAGCGGGAATCCATTATCGTCCTTCAATCGTCAAGATAAGCCAACTAGCACTCCTACTTCATCAAGCAAGGATCCTAAAGCCTTGACGGCCCATGATGACGAGGGACAGGACTGGAGATTTCGGTTTGTCTCTCCGGGAGAATCCAACATTGCTAGTGTTGAGGATTTAGATGATGATTCAGCTAGTGAAGAAGATATTGCAGTGGAACTCGCGATGTCAAATATTGAAGAGACTACAACTGAGGTCAATTACATGGCTTAAGAAGGGACAACTACAACAACGTCAGAATCACCAGAACCAGAAACACCAGACTCTACTTTGATGGCTGATTCATCAGAACCTTCTCAAATAAGTACTACTGACCAACTTTTCAATAATCATGCTTGTTCTGATTGTAATAAATTTAGGGAAAGCATAGATTTTAAATTTGCTAGGTTATTAGATCATAATGATAGCTTAGTAAAGGACTTGCAACTATGCACTGAAGCTAACAGAGTTTTAAAACAAAATGAGCACAGTTACAAAGAAAAGATAGACCTATTGAACAAACATCTTAGGGAAACAGAAGTAGTAGCCTTTAACCAAGCTAATGACATTAGGTACTATCTTAACTCCCTAGAAGAAATTAAGAAACAAAAAGCAGTTTTAGAAGTAGAAGTTAATTCATTAAAGCGAAAAGTGCATAGTTGGACAAGTTCATCTCATATTGTCCAACACTTAGTGAGAGAGCGTAATTATGGAGAGGGTTTAGGATATAAAGTGGTTCCACCACCACCTGAGATCTTGATGAACACTTAAAGTAAACCAATCCATAACAATCCAATCAAGGATCATGTGATGTCTACTTCTCTTGTAAGTGATCCAGATTCCACATGTACATCAAATGAATCTGGAACTAAACAAAAGGAGGCCACTTCAACGGCAAAAGGTAAAATGCCTTGTGTCAAACTGGAAAAAGAGTTTGAAAAGGATTAATATAAAGTCTGGGTCAAACACAGTCAAATCTAAACCTAAAAAGACTATTACTGTTAACCAATCACGTGTTTCATGTCAAAGTCCAGATAAACAAAATGGAAAGGATGTTAAAAATGTTAAAACAATTAAATTTGTTAAACAAGATAAAACATCTAAAGAAGTAGAGTCAAAACCCAAACAGAACAATGTCACTCGGGTGTCACACATGTCTCCATAAAACAGTTAAATCATAAAG
Organism: Flaveria ramosissima; assembly: GCA_025215565.1. Taxonomy (NCBI): domain Eukaryota; kingdom Viridiplantae; phylum Streptophyta; class Magnoliopsida; order Asterales; family Asteraceae; genus Flaveria; species Flaveria ramosissima. Next base: position 53,575,914 of record CM046045.1, read on the forward strand.
TTGATAGCAGGTCATGCTACAACTATGGAGAGTGTGGACACATTGCATCTAACTGTCCTTACCATCAAACACCTAGGAAGAAAGTTGAACTTCGAGAACCAAAATCTAGGTCTTCTAAGAGGAGCTCAATGACTCCACCTAGAAGAGCTAGTGAACCTAAAGTTCAACCCATTAGCCAGTCGTCTGTTTATCAACAAGAGGCATTACACAAAGCTGGTTTATGGAAAGAAAAATCAACCTCAGTGTCTGATAATGAGGACAAGAAGACACCTGAGCTTCCCTCACCATCTAAAGGTCAATGGGTTGAATTTATGATATGTGATGCCTCTGGGAAACCCAAGCCAGTAAAGGCTTGGGTTCCTAACCTGAACTAATGTTTTCAATTGAATATGCAGGGTGTTCGCTATAATGCTGAAACCAACACGTGGATTGTCGATAGCGGAGCATCCAGGCACATGACTGGGAACAGGGCAATCTTATCAAACGTCAAACAAATAAATGGAGGCCATGTTTTGTTTGCTGGTAACAAAGGAGAGTATATCACAGCTCAAGGGGAAGTTGGAAATCAGAAAGTGAAGTTTGATAAAGTAAACTACGTTCAACAACTTCAGAACAACTTACTTTCTGTATCCCAAATATGTGACAAAGGCTTTAAGGTTATATTTGACAACAAGAAGTGCTATGTCCTGAAAAAGGACTATGTGATCCCGGAGGACCAAGTCTTAATGTCTGCCTCAAGATATAATGACCTTTATGTCCTCGATCTTTCAAAGGCCTCCACAACGGATCATCAAGTTCAGTGCTTCTTGTCAAAGGCTACTGAGAAGGACTCCATCTCCTGGCATCGGAGAATGAGACACATTAATCCACGGAAGATGAATCACTTGATCCAGAATGATCTAGTGAGATGAGTTAACGTCAAAAACTTCCAACTTTTGGATTTCTGTGTGGCGTGCAAGAAAGGCAAACAGACGAAGAAGTCTCATAAGGAAAAGAAAGTTCATTCCATCGAGCTTCCTCTTGAACTTCTTCACATGGATCTGTTTGGTCCAGTCAGTACAAGAAGCATTGCAAGCGACTTGTACTTCTATGTGGTTATTGATGACTACTCAAGATTTTCTTAGGTAATGTTTCTGAAATCCAAATCAGAAACATTTGAGTCTTTCAAGGACTTAGTAACTACACTGGAGTCTCTCTACAAGCTGAAGCTAAGACAGGTACGCTCAGACAACGGAACCGAGTTCAAGAATCAGTGGATGGAGGCTTAGTGCAAGGAAAAGGGAATTGTGCACCAGTTCACTTCTGGCTACACACATCAGATGAATGGCGTTGCTGAGAGAAAGAATCACAGCTTGATAGAGACAGCACGGATAATGCTAGCAGACTCGAAACTGCTTATTCAATTCTGGAATGAGGCATTGGCAAATGCGTGTTACACGTTAAATCGAGTTCTGGTAGTTAAACGCCATGGCAAGACGAGTTACGAGTTACTACAACGACGTAAACCTAATCTAGAGTATCTCGAACCGTTTGGTGCATCGTGCACCCTACTGAAGAAGACTCAGGAAGGAAAATTTAACGAGAAGGCTGAAGAAGGTATCTTTCTAGGATACAACATACCGAACAAGAGAGTTTACAACAACTCAATGGGTCTAGTAGAAGTGTGGTGTAACGTGGACGTCCAAAGATACACCACCCCACCTGCTGGAAAAGGACCCGCCTTCTTTTTCGACTATGATGGATTTTTCAAGTCCTTCAACATACCTCTCTCCACTTTTGATGAAGAGTTAGCAACCAATATGATGTATGATGTCTTGAACACACAGTCACTAGATTCAACATCATCTGGTTCACAAGTTGACACGTCTCACCACTTAGGGGGAGCACTCGAAGTAAGTGACTCCTCCTCCGAAGATGAAGCTGTGGACAATGACCAGAACAATCAGGAGGAACAGGTTCAAATTCCTGCAAGTCCACAAGCATCTAACAGTGATGCCTCTACGTCTTGGAACCTCAAACTCCAACTGCCTCATATTCAGAACCAAACGTTCATAATCTTGACTCTGAGGTAGTTGTTCCCACCACTCCAGGATCACGCTTAAATGTCTATCATCCCTTGGACAATGTCATTGGGGATGTCAGATCAGGAGTGCAGACAAGAAATCAGCTATATTCAGCTGATTATGCCTCGGTAATGGAAAAGGGATACCTTCACGACGGTGCTTATCGTTGTTTTGTTTCTCAGTTTGAGCCAAAATACGTCAGTGAAGCCCTGAATGATGAGGCATGGGTGAGTGCCATGCAAGAAGAACTTCTTCAGTTCAAGAAGTTAGGTGTATGTACTCTGGTGGATAGACCTAAAGGTGCTAAGGTCATTGGCACCAAATGGGTCTTGAAATGCAAGAAAGAAGACCAAGGCGTCATCATCAGGAACAAGGCTCGACTTGTAGTTCAAGGATTTCGACAAGTCGAGGGAATAGATTACAATGAAGTGTTTGCACACGTGGCAAGAATGGAAGCCATCCGCATCTTCCTTCCCTATGCATCGTATATGAAGATAAAAGTTTATCAATTGGATATGAAGAGTGCATTCCTTCATGGTGAAATCTGAGAGACAGTGTACGTCAGTCAACCCGAGGGATTTGAAGATCCATATCATCGGGACAGAGTTTACAAACTCAACAAGGCTTTATACGGGCTTCATCAAGCCCCAGGGGCCTGGTATGAGAAACTCTCGACTCACCTTGTGAAACACGGCTTTCGCAGAGGTGTTATTGATTGCACACTGTTTATCAAAGAGAAAAATGGTGATTTACTGCTTGTTCAAATCTATGTTGATGACATCATTTTCGAGTCAAAGAACGAAGAATTATGTAAAGAGTTTGAAGAAGTAATGAAGGTTGAGTTTGAGATGAGTGTCATGGGAGAGATGTTCTTTCTCGGGTTACAGGTGGATCAGACACCAAAGGGAATATTCCTACATCAGACTAAGTATGTAGGTGATATTCTCAGTTGGTTTGACATGGAGAATGCTTCTGCAGCTGGGACTCTACTTGCTACAAACCATGATGTAGCACCCGATAAGAATGGTGATCTGGTCGATGCCACCATGTACCGAGGAATGATTGGATCTCTCATGTACCTCACTGCCTCAAGACCTGATATCATGTATGCTATATGTCTATGTTCAAGATATCAGGCAAAGCCAAAAGTTAACCATCTGATAGGGGTCAATAGGATATTCCGTTATCTTAAGGGTACTCCAACACTTGGGTTGTGGTATCCTTATGATGATGACTTCGAGCTTATGGCGTATAGTGACTCGGATTACGGTGGCTGCAAGATGAACTACAAGTCTACATCAGCGGGATGTCAATTCTTTGGGAGGAGATTAGTGACCTGGCAGTGTAAGAAGCAGACCTCGGATGCTTTGTCAACCTGCGAAGCTAAATATGTTGCTGTCGCAAGTTGCTGTTCACAAATCATATGGATACAACAGCAAATGCGGGACTACGGTTTGAATTTCTCTTCTACTCCTATTTTTGTTGATAACTCGGTTGCAATTGCAGTAACTTCCGGTACAACATCCTAAGACCAAACACATCGGCATAAAATATCACTTTATACGTGACTGCTTTGAAAAGAACCTAATCGATGTGGTTAAAATAAATATCGATTTTTAACGCGTTGACCTCTATACAAAGGCTTTTGATAAACCACGTTTTCTATATCTGTTAGAGGTCAACGACGTTAAGAAGAAAAGTGATGTAATTCCAGAAGATGACCATGTTTAGTCCGATGTATTTAGTTCAATTTTTTTTATTTTATTTTCTTTATTTATTTTAATTTTGTTTAAATTAAATTGATGTTATCTCTTCGCCTATTAAAATCCTAAAAGTGCAAATCATTTATGGTTTTAGAATTTTAGGGGGAGAATAGGTTTAGTTAACAACATTAGAAAAAAAAACGAGGGAGAAGGAGAGGCTAGCTGATAGAAATCTGATCGTATTTGTGATACCGATTCAAAAACTTTGGAAGATGATAGTACACAGGAACAAACCATTTGGGACTTTTAAAAGTTTAAATTGTATTAGATACAAAGTTCAAAATATATGTCTGTGTAGTCTAAGCAATATAAAAGGAAAAATGATAGTAAAACAGGTCACTACTAAGGTAACACAAAGAAAGTAGACCTAGAGGTTGCTAGACCACAGATGATATGTCGGTAGATTCAACACAATAGATGATTAGACCTTGTTGGTGATCTCAGGAACAAACTAAGTTGTTCAACAAGCTATGGGTTATCATCTTATCCCTGGTTACCACAATTAACAAAATTCCAATAAGGGGTGACGAGCAGAATAAACGCAGCAAATGTGTGCGTATGACCAAAATATGAGAAAAAGCACATGATGAAACAAAAAAAAAAATGCAAAAGCAATCAAACTAATAACCTATGTTGTTAGTGAGATCTGTGCAAAAAGAATAAAAGTGCTCAAACAAGAAGATAGGTTATGTGCCTCTCTGCTGTGCGATGGCACTGACTGAGGATAAGCATAACCTATATATCCTAGAATTCATTGTTGTTTGCCGCCTCTCTGCTGTATGATGGCACTGACCTGAGGCTTGGCTTCTCTTTGAAAGCTCTAAGAATAGTTTCTTCTTGAATACTACCCTGAGACCGCTCAAAAATCTCCTGAGGAATGTTGATTACCATATAAGCGTGGGATCCACAAAAGCTTGTTGAAATAATTAAACCTTAAACTATAACCAATCTGTGTCAAAAGTCTGTGTATGGATTTAAGAGGACAAGTATATTGACAATCATCATGGCTACAATTCTTGAAAGTCCAAATCAATGTGGGGATCTAATAGTACTAGTATGATTTCCTAAATTTGCTAACGACTCTGGATGAAAAACAAGAATAGAGCATCAAAAGGTTTTTGATAACATGTCCCGAATGATTTGACTTTTCTGTATGATTCCAAATTGAATTGGTCCATGTATGGTCAAAATGAATTGAAGCTGCTTTTTAAGGAAATGAAATCTTGAGATTTATATCTTAGGATTTAACCCTCACAAAACCACAAAAACATTTCTTAGTTTTTTTTTCTCAGTTTTAGTTCTTTTATTTTGTTTAAATTTCGTCAATTTAGTTTGTTAAACATCGGACTATGCCATGAAATTCAATCGGGGATTTAATCACCTAAAAGGGTCACGTCTGAGGTGACCACACACATTTTCAAATGTCAACTGAGTCACGTCTGAGGTGACAAATTGTTTTAAAAGGATCACGTCTGAGGTGATCAAAAGTTTTTAAGTTAAAGGGATCATGTCTGAGATGATCGAGTGCTTAAAACGTTTTAATCAATAAGTTACAGGGTGTAAAATGTCAAATGGTCATAAAGTCAAAAATCATGAGTATGACCCATTCGCACGACTGGACCATGAGTATGGACCAACCGTACGAATGGACCATACTCATGCCCTAGATAGCCGACTGGAGCATGAGTATGAACCATTCAACCGCATGGCTCACAGGATTGAGTCAGTCGCCTGAATGGAGCTGTGTGAATGAGTCAGTCGCCCGACTGAATCCCAGTCGGCCGACTGAATGTGATCGAATGAACCAATCGCACGACTGAGGTCCATTCGCTCGAATGAACCGAGCGAATGGGTCCAGTCACCCGATTGAAATCAAATTCAGTATAAATAGGGCAACAGTCGATCGCATTCAACTCATCACCCTCAATCGCCCTAAAATAGCACACCTTACCGTTACCCTGCCCAAATCTCATCAGACCAAAATTTCCAACTTCTGTTGATATTCTGACAATTGTGAAGTGTTATACAGGTACATTGTGATGATATCTCACCGAAATCTAATGGAATGGTGCCCTAAGTGTTGAATTTCATCCCAAACAAGAACCGAACCGTTACTAGACAAATAACCTAACTAAACTAAGTAAAATGTTGAAATTAAAGTTATTAGGTTATTAGTTAAGTGATTGCGAGTCTAATGAACCAAAACACGACGTCTAATTCTAAGTTTTGGACTAAATTTGATTTTCAGTTGAACAAACAGTGGGACATGCGACTGGACACACGGATGAACTACAATCGCACGATTAAGTTGAATGAATGACTCAATCGGCCGAATGATTGATGCGAATGAGCTCAGTCGGCCGACTGAACCACTCGCATGCTCAGTCGCCTGATTGAACTCAATCGCATGCTCAGTCGCTTGATTGAACTCAATCGCATGCTCAGTCCCCTGATTGAACTCAATCGCATGCTCAATCACCAGGTTGAATCCAGTCGCATGCCTGGTCAAACAACTGAACTCAGCCGCATGGTTCAATCGCATGATTGAACCAGAATGAATTCAACTAGGTTAATTCGAACTGATTTGTGTTGTTTGGTGATCTAATGCCTATGTGTTTTTGTGTTAAAGATTGATGGCTGACAGATGGTCCATCAACCCTAAGCACAACATATGTGCTCACTTAGATGCTACGACTCAGAATGGTCCCGAGTTTGCGGGGATCATTGTTTTCTCCAGCGATCCAGGATTACAGGGCTATTTCTACTCAGTGCACCCCCTATAGGTCTATTCAGCAGGCCTTCTGGGAGGGGGCATCGGTTGACCGCTCACATGAGCCATACAGTATCAGGAGTTCCATTTTTGGGAGGGATATAGAGATTACTACAGAGGATATTCGTCGGGTGCTAGGTTTGGGTGACGATGCAGACCACCCTACCAGACTTCCCCCGCTGACTATGAGAGGGTGCTTCTTAAGGATGAAGTACGCTGGGGATATCAACGCAGGTGTGCTCAACAAGAGCAACCTATGTCCACAGTACAAGTACTTAGCACATGTCATACTTAAGTGCTTAGCTGCGTGAAGGGGTGGGTTTGATGGTCTTTCAGACCAGATTCAAAATGCCTACGTGGCACTGGTACTGAACCACCCTTTCAGCTTCTCGAACATGATATTCTCTTACTTGATAGAGAATCTGGAGGCTAAGGGCAAAGAGGGTTTCTGCATGTACCCTAGATTTCTTCAAATAATCTTTGATGAGAAGCTGCCAACACTGCCCAAGGAGAAAGAAGACGCTGTGATGCTTGAGGTAATAGATGATACCACCTTAGGCAGGATGAAGGTTTATCAGGGCAAGCAGGTGAAGCCCCCGGTAAAGAAGCTGTTTGGGCATTTGATTCGAGTGGACTACGTGGCGCCAGCAAAGAGGAAGTGGTGTCACGATGATAGTGACTCAGATTCTGAGCCGATTGTGCTCCCATCCGATGATTCTGATGATGATGACAGTGGTGATGGTGGAGATACTGGCCCCACCCAATCTAGGGCCACTACCATAGATTTTATATCTCCATCATCCACCCACGGAGAAGCTGAGACGGAAGGATTCCATCAGGACTTCCGACCTGATGAGGAGGACGAGTCAGACGAGGAGCCGTTGACTCGAACGGTGGGCAGCAAGGTAGTTGCCACCAAGAAAAGGATTAGGGCGGTAGGTGGACGCCAGGGTGAGTCTGAGGAGGCTGCTATTGATCCATCTTACACCCCAGACCAGCCCAATAGCCAAGTGGGAGCATCCTCCTCGAAGGGATCGAGGAAAAAGAGGATGGCTCAGCCGCACGGGATGAAGAGTAAGAGACGAAGATTCACCTTGATCACCACCTCTACCACCACCACCACCACACCTACCACCACCACTACCACACCCTCTACCACTACTACCACACCACCCACCACTACTACCATACCGCCCACCATTACTACCACACCTCCACCCTCCACTACTACAGCCATACCTCCACCAATTATACCTATACCACCACCCATCTTTACCACAGCTACCTGTTGATACATATGTACCTAGATCATGATATGAATGTAATAGGTCTTGTTTGTCTTACACTGATGTAATGTTTGGAATATTAATGAAATGAGATTAGTTGTTTGTGATTTATAATGTTTAATATTTCATTAATGAGTTGATGTTGAATTGGTTAAATAGGTTTGTGATTCTTTGAATTGATACGTATAATATTATATTAATGAATACATTCAAACTTAACAAAATGAAGTTCTCATGCGAATGGCCCATGCGAATGGACCATACGCATGAATAACTTCAGGCGAATGACTCAGTCGCACGACTGAACCAGGAGACTGGATCAGTCGTATGATTGTAACATGAGATTGACTCAGTCGCACGACTGAACACTCACTCGTGCGGATGGATCAACCGCATGGTTCAATCGCACGACTGAACCATACTATGGTTCAGTTGCCCGAATGAACAACCCTAACCTATAAATACCACCCAATTCGTGGAAAAATGTAAGCATTCATTCTATTTCGACTCCAGACATACCCTAGCCGTCCAGAAGCCTCCAAGTTCATACTCCAAGTTCATAGAACGCTGTAGATCGATTCCTAATCGATTCTTAACGTTTGATTCAATACTTTATTGATTCTACGTGCGTTCTCACTGATTGGATCGCCAATCAAATAGGATTCCGCACTATATGGTTTGGTTTACACGTTAATCAGTTGGTGTTTCATTCAAATACCAGATCCTAACAAGTGGTATCAGAGCTTTGGCTCTTGATTACGTGTGATTCAATCAAGTTTGATACAAAGTTTGTGTTTTTTCACTAAAAACGCAATCTTTTTGTGTCAAAAGTTGTCTTGGACGTCCCCTGCTCATCAAGTTTTGGTTTCTACGGCATTAGGCGATTAGGGTTGGTGAAAATTCGGATTTTTACGGTCAAAACACGTTTAACCTAGAAATTTTCGCAAAACAACAGCTTTAGTCGCACGATTGACCCAATCGCACGACTGGACTTCATTCGCATACTCCAGACGCACGATTGGACTGAGTCGCATTTTCATTCGTACGACTAAGCCTGCCGTTCGCAGTGTTCATACGCATCAGTTTCATTCGCACGACTGAACCAATCGCTCAGTTCAGCCGCACGATTGAACCAGCCGCATAGTTCATTCGCACGGATAACCCATTCGCTTCACTCCAGTCGCACCAGTTAAAAGATTGTTTAGGAGACTTAAAGTTAATCGAGATGGAAGATCAGATGTCAGCATTTACAGCCGGGAAGGATTCACGGATCCAGAACATACTCTTACTTGAGAGTGAGGTGGGGAATCATAATAAACCCCCAAAGTTTTTAACGTTAGATGAGTTTCCCAACTGGAAACAATGTTTTGAGATCTACCTCAATGGAGTGGATCCAAATATGTGGGAAGCTATTGAGACGGGTTACAGTATGCCGGTGGGAGCTGATGGGGTGAAGCTTACTTTAGGAGGAATGACTGACGCACAGAAAGTTAAATATAATGCAGAAAAGAGAGTATATGCATTGCTAACAAAGTCTATTCCTAATGATATTTTCCACCAGTACTCGAAGAATAAGCAAGCCAAGAAATTGTGGGATGAGCTGGAGAAGAGATATGACGGGAATGCTTCGCTGAAGGCAATTAAAGCTAAGGAGTTGAAGAAAGAATTTGACAACTTCTCATCGATGGGAAATGATAGTTTAGATGATGTTATTGATAGATTCTACATTTGATAAGCGAACTGTATACACATGGTGTCGCTACTACCATGGAAGATAAAGTGTCAAATTTTGCGGATGGATTGCCAGAAAAATGGGCGTCTTTTGTGTTAAATATGAGACAGAATGAAATGTTGGCAAAGTTGGACATCAATGATTTCATTCTAAAGCTGCGAGAAGAAGCACTTAGGATGAAGTACCGAGCTCAGAAGTCTTCATACACTCAGAATCCAGCTTTGTACAATGCCACTCCTCAAGTTAAGATGTCTGGAGCACCTCTTTAGACTGTATTTGTGTCTAGCTCGTCTGGTCCTTCACAAGTCTCTCCTTCAGGATCTGAAACGTCAGGGTCTTCTAGTACCCATTACATTGGATCTGAAGCAAATGCTACTAGACTGAAGACCGAGAACCTCGGAAACGTGACTGTAGAAGTAGCTCGAGAGCACATGGATCTCTTGGCAGCAGTGGTCCATTCTTATGATGGACTTGTTGCTGGGAAAATTGGAAACTGCCATCTGGCAGATGAGGACTACGAGCAGGTAGACGAGACTGAGCTAGGGAGAATGGATATTATGTGGGCCTTAGCAAGTGCTGTCCGGAGGGCGAAGAAGTTTGTGAAAAAGACCGCACAAAACTTGTTTGCTACTAAGGACACTACATTTGGATTTGACAAGAGCAAGGTGACCTGCTTCAACTGTGGAGAAAAGGGGCACTTCAAAAGAGAATGCGTGAAGCCAAAGAAGATTGGGAACGGGAATCCATTCTCGTCTTTCACTCGTCAAGACAAGCAAGCGAGCAGTTCTACTTCATCAAGCAAGGATCCAAAAGCCTTGACTGCCCATGATGATGAAGGACAGGGCTGGAGCTTTTGGTTTGTCTCTCCGGGGGAATCCAATATTGCAAGCGTGGAAGACTTAGATGATGATTCCGCGAGTGAAGGAGATATTGCAGTTGAGATAGCGATGTCAAATAGTTAAGAGACGACTGCAACTGAGGTCAGCTACAAGCCTAAAGAAGGGACGTCCACAGCAAAGACAGAATCACCAGAACCAGAGACATCTGATGCTGCGTTGATGGCTAATTCATCAGAATCTTCTTAGGTAAGTACCACTGACCAACTGTTTCAAAATCATGCTTGTTTTGATTGTAATACATTTAAAGATAGCATAGATCAGAAATTTGCTAGGTTATTAGATCATAATGATAACTTAGTAAAGGATTTGCAACTGTGCACTGAGGCTAATAGAGTTTTAAAACAAAATGAGCATAGTTAAAAAGAAAAGATAGACCTTTTGACTAAACAGCTTAGGGAAACTGAAGTAGTAGCATTTAACCAAGCTAATGACATTAGGTACTATCTCAACTCCCTAGAATACACTAAGAAACAAAAAGAAGTTTTAGAAGTAGAAGTCAACTCTTTAAAGCAAAAAATACACAGTTGGACAAGTTCATCACATATTGTCCAACACTTAGTGAGAGAACGTAACAACGGGGAGGGTTTGGGTTATAAAGTGGTTCCACCACCACCTGAGACCTTGATGAACACTAAGAGTAGACCAATAAATAAGAATCCCATCAAGGATCATGTGGTGTCTACTCCTCTTGTTAGTGATCTAGATTCCTCATGTTCTTCACTTGAATCTGGAACAAAACAAAAGGAGGCCACTTCAAAGGCAAAGGGTAAAATGCCTTGTGTTAAACTCGAAAAAGAATTTGAAAAGGTTAATATAAAGTCAGGGTCAAACAAAGTCAAATCTGAACCTAAAAAGACTGTTAATGTTAATCTTTCACAAGTCTCATGTCAAAAACCAGTTAACCAAAAAGGAAAAGATGTTAAAAGTGTTAAAACAATTAATTTTGTTAAACAAGAGAAAAAATCAAAAGAAACAGAGTCAAAACCCAAACTAAGTGATGTCACTAGAGTGTCACACACATCTCCACAACAAAAGTTTAATCATAAAGTTGATAGCAGGTCATGCTACAACTGTGGAGAGTGTGAACACATTGCTTCCTTTTGTCCTTACTATCAGACACCTAGGAAGAAAATTGAACTTCAGGATTCAAAGCCTAGGTCTTCTAAGAGGAGTTCTTTAACTCCACCTAGAAGAACTAGTGAACCCAAAGTTCAACCCATTAGCCAGTCGACTGTTTATCACAAACAGTCCTTGCACAAATCTGGCTTATGGAAAGAAAAGTCATCCTCTGTGTCTGATAATGATGACAAGAATGCACCTGAGCTACCCTCACCTTCTAAGGGTCAATGGGTTGAATTCATGATGTGTGATGCCTCTGGGAAACCCAAGCCAGTAAAGGCTTGGGTTCCTAACCTAAACTAATGTTTTACATTGTATGTGCAGGGTGTTCGCTACAGTGCTGAAACCAACACGTGGATTGTAGACAGCGGAGCATCCAGGCACATGACAGGAAACATGGCTCTTTTATCAAACGTCAAACAAATAAAAGGAGGGCATGTTTAATTTGCTGGTAACAAATGAGGCTATATCACAGCTCAGGGAGAGGTTGGAAATCAGAAAGTTAAGTTTGATAAAGTGAACTACGTTCAACAACTTCAAAACAACTTACTTAATGTTTCCCAAATATGTGACAAAGGATTTAAAGTCATATTCGACAACAAGAAGTGTTACGTCCTAAAGAAAGACTATGTGATTCCGGAGGACCAAGTTTTGATTACAGCTTCAAGATATAAAGACCTTTATGTTTTGGATCTCTCAACGGCTTCTACAACGGATCATGAAGTTCAGTGCTTTCTATCAAAAGCTATTGAGAAGGACTCCATCTCCTGGCATAGGAGAATGGGACACATTAATCAACGGAAGATGAATCACTTGATCCAGAAGGATCTCGTGAGAGGAGTTAACGTCAAAAATTTCCGACTTCCAGATTTCTGTGTAGCATGCAAGAAAGGCAAACAGACGAAGAAGTCTCATGAGGAAAAGAAAGTTCATTCTATCGAGCTTCCTCTTGAAGTTCTTCACATAGATCTGTTTGGTCTAGTCAGTACAAAGAGCATTGCAGGTGACTTGTACTGTTTTGTGGTTACTGATGACTACTCAAGATTCTCTTGGGTAATGTTTCTGAAGTCCAAATCAAAAACATTTGAGTCATTCAAGGAGTTAGTAACAACACTGGAATCTCTCTACAAGCCGAAGGTGAGACAGGTACGCTCAGACAACGGGACTGAATTCAAGAATCAGTGGATGGAGGCTTACTATAAGGAAAAGGGAATTGTGCACCAATTCACTTCTGACTACCCGCCTCAGATGAATGGTGTTGCTGAGAGAAAGAATAGAAGCTTGATAGAGACAACACGAACAATGCTAGCAGACTCGAAACTGCCTATCCAATTCTAGAATGAGGCAGTGGCTAATGCATGTTATACATTAAATCAAGTTCTGGTAGTCAAGCGCCATGGAAAGACATGTTACGAGTTACTACAACGACGTAAACCTAATCTGGAGTATCTCGAACCATTTGGCGCGCCGTGCACACTTCTGAAGAAGACTCAAGAAGGAAAATTCAGCGAGAAGGCTGATGAAGGGATCTTCCTAGGATACAACATACCGAACAAGAGAGTTTACAACAACTCAACGGGTTTAGTAGAAGTGTGGTGTAATGTTGATGTTCAGAGATATACCACACCACCTACTGGAAAAGGACCCGCTTACTTTTTCGACTATGATGGATTCTTCAAGTCCTTCAACATCCCTATTGTTTATACATGTATGTCCCTAGATCAGGATTTGAATGTAATAGATCTTGTTTGTCTGTTATTGATGTAATGCTTGGAATGATTAATGAAATGATATTTGGTTGTTTGTTATTTACAATGTTTAATATTTCATTAATGAGTCGATGTTGAATTGGTTATTTAGGTTTGTGATTGTTTGAATGGTTACACATAATGTTATATTAATTAATACGTTCAAACTTAACAAAATGAAGTTCTCATGCGAATGGCCCATGCGAATGGACCACACGCATGAATAACTTCATACGATTGACTCAGTCGCACGACTGAACCAGGAGACTGGATCAGTCGTATGATTGACACATAAGATTGGCTCAGTCGCACGACTGAACACTCAGTCGTGCAGATGAATCAACCGCATGGTTCAATCGCACGACTGAACCATACTTATGGTCCAGTCGCACGAATGAACAATACTAACCTATAAATACAACCCAATTCGTGGAAAAACGTAAGCATTCATTCTATTTCGACTCCAGACGTACCCTAGCCGTCCAGAAGCCTCCCAATTCGTTCTCCAAGTTCATAGAACACATTAGATCGATTCCTAATCGATTTCTAACATTAGATTCAATTCTTTATTGATTCTTCGTGTCTTCTCACTGATAGGATCGCCAATTAAATAGGATTCCGCACTATTTGATCTGGTTTACACGCTAATCACTCGGTATTTCGTTCAAATACCAGGTCCTAACAAGTGGTATCAGAACTTTGGCTCTTGATTACGTGTGATTCAATCAAGATTGATAAAAAGTTTGTGTTTTTGCATCAAAAACGCAATCTTTTGTGTCATAAGTGATCTTGGACGTTCCCTGATAATCAAAGTTTAGTTTCTACGGACTTAGGCGATTAGAGTTTGCAAAATTTCGAATTTTTACGGCTAAAACACGTTTAACCTAGAAATTTTCGCAAAACAGCAGCTTCAGTCGCACGAGTGAGCCATTCGCACGACGGGACTCCATTCGCATTGCCCATACGCACGATTGGACCTAGTCGCATCTCCATTCATACGATTGAACCGTTCGTTCGCAGTGTTCATACGCATCAGCTTCATTCGCACGACTGAACCAATCGCTTAGTTCAGCCGCACGATTGAACCAGTCGCATAGTTCATTCGCACGGATAGACCAATCGCATCCTTCACTCGCACCAGTTGACAGTTTGTTTTAGTAGACTTAAAGTTATTCGACATGGAAGATCAAATGTCAGCCTTTACTGCTGGGAAGGACTCAAGGATCCAGAACCTGCTGTTACTTGAGAGTGAGGTGGGTAATCATAATAAACCACCAACGCTCTTAACGTTAGATGAGTTTCCACACTGGAAACAACGTTTTGAGATCTACCTCAATGGAGTGGATCCGAATCTGTGGGAAGCTATCGAGATTGGGTATAGTACGCCGGTGGGAGCCGATGGAGTAAAGCTTACTTTAGGAGGTATGACAGACGCGCAGAAAGTTAAATATAATGCAGAGAAGAGAGTTTATGCATTGATTACACAGTCTATCTCTAAAGACATTTTCCACCAGTACTCAGAGAATAAGCAGTCCAAGAAACTATGGGATGAGCTGGAAAAGAGGTACGACGGGAATGCTTCGCTGAAGGCAATCAAGGCTAAGGAGTTAAAGAAGGAATTCGATAACTTCTCATTGATGGGAAACGAGAGTTTGGACGATGTTATAGATAGATTCTACCATCTGATGAGTGAACTGCATACACATGGGGTGGCTACTACCATGGAAGAAAAAGTTACTAACTTTGTAGACGGATTGCCGGAAAAGTGGGCTTCATTCGTGTCTAACCTGAGACAGAATGAAATGCTGGCAAAGCTGGATATAAATGACTTCATTCTAAAGTTGCAAGAAGAAGCACTTAGGATGAAGTACAAAGCTCAGAATTCTTCGTACACTCAAAATCCAGCTTTGTACAATGCCACGCCTCAAGCTAAGACATCTGGAGCACCTCTCCAGACTGCATTTGTGTCTAGCTCATCGGGTCCTTCACAAGCTTCTCCTTCAGGATCAGACACGTCAGGGTCTTCTGGTACCCACTATATTGGAGCTGAAGCTAATGCTACTAGACTAAAGACCGAGAACCTCGGTAATGTGACTGTGGAAGTAGCTCGAGAACACATGGATCTTTTGGCTGCAGTGGTTCATTCTTATGATGGACTTGTTGCTGGGAAGATTGGAAACTGCCATCTGGCAGAGAGGACTACGAGCAGGTGGACAAGATGGAGCTGGAGAGAATGGATATTATGTGGGCCTTAGCTAGTGCTGTCCGGAGGGCGAAGAAGTTTGTGAAAGAGACCGGACAGAACTTGGTAGCTACTAAGGATACCACATTTGGCTTTGACAAGAGTAAAGTGACCTGCTTTAACTGTGGAGAGAAGGGGAACTTCAAGAGAGAATGTGTTAAGCCAAAGAAGACGGGTAACGGGAACCCATTTTCATCCTTCACTCGTCAAGACAAACAAGCTACGAGTTCTACTTTATCAAGCAAGGATCCAAAAGCCTTGACTGCTCATGATGATGAAAGACAGGACTAGAGCTTTAGGTTTGTCTCTCCAGGGGAATCAAACATTGCAAGTGTAGAAGACTTAGACGATGATTCCGCGAGTGAGGGGGATATTGCAGTTGAGATAGCGTTGTCAAATAGTGAAGAAGCAACTGCAACTGTGGTCAGCTACAAGCCTAAAGAGGAGACTACCACAGCAAAGACAGAATCACTAGAACCAGAGACATCTGATGCTGCGTTGATGGCTAACTCTTCTGAACCAACTCAGGTAAGTACCACTGACCAAATGTTAATAATCATGCTTGTTCTGATTGTGATACTTTTAGAAAAGCATAGATGAGAAATTTGCTAGGTTATTAGATCATAATGATAACTTAGTAAAAGATTTGCAACTGTGCACTGAGGCTAATAGAGTATTAAAACAAAATGAGCATAGTTACAAAGAAAAGATAGACCTTTTGACTAAACAGCTTAGGGAAACCGAAGTAGTTGCATTTAACCAAGCTAATGATATTAGGTACTATCTAAACTCCCTAGAAGACACTAAGAATCAAAAAGCAGTTCTAGAAGTAGAAGTAAACTCATTAAAACAGAAACTGCACAGTTGGACAAGTTCTTCACACATAGTCCAACACTTAGTGAGAGAAAGAAACAACAGCGAGGGATTGGGTTATAAAGTCGTTCCACCACCACCTGAGACCTTGATGAACACTAAGACCAGACCAATAAATAATAACCCCATCAAGGATCATGTAGTGTCTACTCCTCTTGTTAGTGATCCAGATTCTTCATGTTCATCTATTGAATCTGGAAACAAACAAAAGGAAGCCACTTCCAAGGCAAAGGGTAAAATGCCTTGCGTTAATCTGGAAAAAAATTTGAAAAGGTTAACTTAAAGTCAGGATCAAACAGAGTCAAATCAGAACCAAAAAAGACTTCTAATGTTAATCTTTCACATGTTTCAAGTCAAAAACCAGTTAACCAAAAGGAAAAAGATGTTAAACATGTTAAAACAGTTAACTTTGTTAAACAAGAGAAAACATCAAACAAACCAGAGTCAAAACCTAAATTGATTGATGTTACTAGAGTGTCACACACATCTCCACAAAGAAAGTTTAATCATAAAGTTGATAGCAGGTCGTGCTACAACTGTGGAGAATGTGGACACATTGCTTCCTTTTGTCCTTACTATCAAACACCTAGGAAGAAGATTGAACTTCAGGACTCAAAACCTAGGTCTTCTAATAGGAGTTCTTTAACTCCACCTAGAAGAACTAGTGAACCTAGAGTTTAACCCGTTAGCCAGTCGACTGTTTATCACAAACAGGCCTTGCACAAATCTGGCTTATGGAAAGAGAAGTCATCCTGTGTGTCTGATAATGATGACAAGAAGAACCTGAGCTACCCTCACCTCTAAGGGTCAATGGGTTGGAATTCATGATGTGTGATGCCTCTGGGAAACCCAAGCCAGTAAAGGCTTGGGTTCCTAACCTAAACTAATCCTTTACATTGTATGTGCAGGGTGTTCGCTACAGTGCTGAAACTAACACGTGGATTGTAGACAGCGGAGCATCCAGGCACATGACAGGAAACAGGGCTCTTTTATCAAACGTCAAGCAAATAAAAGGAGGGCATGTTTCGTTTGCTGGAAACAAGGGAGGCTATATCACAGCTCAGGGAGAAGTGGGGAATCAGAAAGTTTAAGTTTGATAAGGTGAACTACGTTCAACAACTTCAAATAACTTACTTTCTGTTTCCCAAATCTGTGATAAGGGATTTAAGGTCATCTTCGACAACAAGAAGTGTTACGTGCTAAGAAAGACTACGTGATCCCAGAGGACCAAGTTCTGATGACTGCTTCAAGATATAGACCTTTATGTTTTGGATCTGTCAACAGCTTCTACAACGGATCATGAGGTTCAGTGCTTTCTATCTAAAGCTACTGAGAAGATTCCATCTCCTGGCATAGGAGAATGGGACACATTAGTCAAAGGAAGATGAATCACTTGATTCAGAAGGATCTTGTGAGAGGAGTTAATGTCAAGAACTTTCCAGCTTCCTGATTTTTTGTAGCTTGCAAGAAAGGCAAACAGACGAAGAAGTCTCATAAGGAAAAGAAAGTTCATTCAATAGAACTTCCTCTTGAACTTCTTCACATGGATCTGTTTGGTCCAGTCAGTACAAAGAGCATTGCAGGCGACTTGTACTGTTTTGTGGTTACTGATGACTACTCAAGGTTCTCTTGGGTAATGTTTCTGAAGTCCAAATCAGAAACATTTGAGTCATTCAAGGAGTTAGTAACCACACTGGAATCTCTCTACAAGCTGAAGGTTAGACAAGTACGCTCAGACAACGGGACGGAATTCAAGAATCAGTGGATGGAGGCTTACTGCAAGGAAAAGGGAATTGTGCATCAATTCACTTCTGCCTACACGCCTCAGATGAATGGCGTTGCTGAGAGAAAGAACAGAAGCTTGATAGAGACAAGCACGGACTATGCTGGCAGACTCGAAACTGCCTATCCAATTCTGGAATGAGGCAGTGGCTAATGCATGTTATACACTGAATCGAGTTCTGATAGTCAAGCGCCACGAAAGACATGTTACGAGCTACTACAAAGACGCAAACCGAATTTGGAGTATCTCGAACCATTTGGCGCGCCGTGCACACTTCTTCTGAAGAAGACACAAGAAGGTAAATTCAGCGAGAAGGCGGATGAAGGAATCTTTCTAGGATACAACATACCGAACAAGAGAGTTTACAACAACTCAACGGGTCTAGTAGAAGTGTGGTGTAATGTTGACGTTCAGAGATATACCACACCACCTACTGGCAAAGGACCCGCCTACTTTTTCGACTATGATGGATTCTTCAAGTCCTTCAACATCCCTATCTCTCCTTCGGATGATGAGTTAGCTACTAGGATGATGTATGATATCTTGAATACACCATCTCAGATTCAACTCATCTAGCTCACAGGGAGAATCATCTACTCAGTCAGGGGGAGTAGTCGATGACAGTGACTCCTCCTCTAAGATGAAGCTGAAGAAGATGACCAGAACAGTCAGGAGGAACAGGTTCCAGTTCCTGAAAGTCCACAAGCATCTACGTGATGCACCTTCGACTTCGGAACCTCAAACTCCAACTACCTCAGATGCAGAACCAAATGTTCATAATCTTGGCTCTGAGGTAGCTGTTCCTACTACTCCAGGATCACGACTAAACGTCTATCATCCCTTAGACAATGTCATTGGGGATGTCAGATCAGGAGTACAAACCCGAAATCAGCTATACTCAGCTGATTACGCCTCGGTTATGGAGAAGGGTTACATTCATGATGGTGCTTATCGGTGTTTTGTCTCGCAGTTTGAGCCAAAATACGTCAGTGATGCACTAAATGATGAGGCGTGGGTGAGTGCCATGCAAGAAGAACTTCTTCAGTTCAAGAAGTTAGGTGTATGGACTCTGGTTGATAGACCTAAAGGTGCTAAGGTCATTGGCACCAAATGGGTCTTGAAATGCAAGAAGGATGACCAAGGGGTCATTATCAGGAACAAGGCTCGATTGGTGGTTCAGGGATTTCGCCAAGTCGAGGGAATTGACTACAATGAAGTGTTTGCACCCGTGGCAAGGATGGAAGCCATTCGTATCTTCCTTGCCTATGCATCGTACATGAAGATTAAAGTCTACCAATTAGATGTGAAGAGTGCATTCCTTCATGGGGAAATCAGAGAAACAGTCTATGTCAGTCAACCCGAGGGATTTGAAGATCCTTATCATCGGGATAGAGTTTACAAACTCGACAAGGCTTTATACGGGCTTCATCAAGCTCCAAGAGCCTGGTATGAGAAACTCTCGACTCATCTTGTGAACACGGCTTTCGCAGGGGAGTCATTGACTGCACGCTGTTCATCAAAGAAAAAGATGGCGACCTACTGCTCGTACAGATCTATGTCGATGACATAATCTTCGGTTCAAAGAACGAAGAGTTATGCAAAGAGTTTGAAGCAGTTATGAAGAAAGAGTTTGAGATGAGTGCTATGGGGGAGATGAAGTTCTTTCTCGGGTTACAGGTGGATCAGACACCAAATGGGATCTTTCTACATCAGACCAAGTATGTAGGAGACATTCTCAGTCGTTTTGACATGGAGAATGCTTCTGCTGCTGGGACTCCACTTGCTACGAATCATGATATAGCACCTGATGAAAATGGAGATCTAGTGATGCCACAATGTACCGAGGAATGATTGGATCCCTCATGTATCTCACTGCCTCAAGACCTGATATCATGTATGCTACATGTTTATGTTCTAGATATCAGGCTAAGCCTAAGGTCAACCATCTGATCGGGGTCAAGAGGATATTTCGTTATCTGAAGGGTACACCCACACTTGGTTGTGGTATCCTCATGATGATGACTTTGAGCTCACGGCGTATAGTGACTCGGATTACGGGGGCTGCAAGATGAACTACAAGTCTACATCAGCAGGTGTCAATTCTTTGGGAGAAGATTAGTTACCTGGCAGTGTAAGAAGCAGACATCGGTTGCATTGTCAACCTGTGAAGCCGAATATGTTGCTGCTGCAAGTTGCTGTTCACAAATCATCTGGATTCAACAGCAAATGCGGGATTACGGTTTAAAGTTCTCTTCTACTCCTATTTTTGTTGATAACTCTGCTGCAATTGCAGTAACTAAAAATCCGGTCCAACATCCAAACCAAACATATCGGTATTAAATACCATTTCATAAGAGACTGTTTTGAAAAGAACTTAATTGATGTGGTAAAAATTAATACTGATTTTCAACGCGCTGACCTCTATACTAAAGCCTTTGATAAACCACGTTTTCAATATTTGCTAGAGGTCAACGGCGTTAAAAAGAAAAGTGATGTTATTCCTGATGATGATCATGTGTAGTCCGATGTAGTTTAGTTAATTTTCTTTTTTATTTATTTTATTTGTTTATTTTAGTCTGTTTAAATTAAACTCATGTTATTTTGCTGTTTATTAAAATCCTAAATAATTAAACCAGTTATGATTTTAGTATTTTAGGGGGAGAATAAGTCAGCAAGTAACAAAAAAAAAAAACGAGGGGAGAAGGAGTGTAGCTGATATAAGGTAGATCGTATCTGTGATACCGATTCAAACCCTTTGGAAAATGATAGTACACAGGAACAAATCAAGAGGGACTTTAAAATTTAATTTAGAAAAGATGCAAAAATTCAAAGTATAAGTCTGTGTAGTCTAAGCAATATAAAAGGGAAGATGATAGAAAAACTGGTAACTACTAAGGTAACACAAAGAGTAGACCTAGAGGTTGCTAGACCACAAATGATATGTCGGTAGATTCAACACAATAGATGATTAGACCTGACTGGTGATCTCAAGATCAAACTAAGTTGTTCAACTGACTGTGGGCTTCCATCTTATCACTGGTTAACACAATCATCACAATATTCCAATAAGGGGTAATGAGCATGTAAACGCCACAAATGTGTGCGGATGACCATAAATAGAGCAAAGCACGAAAAAAATGAAAGACAAATGCTATCAAGCTAATGACTTATGTTGTTGGTGCATTTTGTGCAAAAAAAATTAAGCTGCTCTAACAAGGAGATAGGTTGTGTGCCTCTCTGCTGTGCGATGGCACTGACCTGAGGATAAGCATAACCTAGATATTCTAGAATTCATTGTTGTTTGCCGCCTCTCTGCTGTGCGATGGCACTGACCTGAGGATTGGCTTCTCTTTGAAAGCTCTAAGAATAGTCTCTTCTTGTAAAAATACCCGTAAAGTCTCCTGAGGAATGTTGATTACCATATAAGTGTGGGATCCACAAATGTTAGTTGAAATATTAAACCTAAAACTATCACCAGTTTGTGTCAAAAGTCTGTGTATGGATTTAAGTGGACAAACATATTGACAATCATTGTGGCTGCAATTCTTGAAAGTTCAAATCAATGTGGAATCTAATAGTTCCAGTATGATTTCCTAAAGTTGCTAACGACTCTGATGAAAACCAAGAATTGAGCATCAAAGGTTTTGATAACAAGTCCCAAATGATTTGACTTGCCTGTATGATTCCAAAATTGAATTGGTCCAGGTGTGGTCAATCTAAGTTGAAGCTGCCTATTCCGGAACCAAATCCCGTAGATTCTCATCTTAGGATTTATCTCTCACAAAAAGCCAAAAACAAGTTTTATTTTTATACTTTAGTTTATCTTCTAATTTATTTAGTCATTTTAGTTTGTTTGTTTGTCGGACTACATCATGAAAATCAGTAATGGATCAACTCACTAAAGGGTCATGTCTGAGATGACCATTGTGTTTTAAAAGTTTAAAAGTCACGTCTGAGGTGACAAAGTGTTTAAAAGGTCACGTCTGAGGTGACTAATTGTTTAAAAGGATCACGTCTGAGGTGATCAAAAAGTTTTCAAGTTAAAATGATCATGTCTGAGATGATCAAAGGCTCATAATGTTAATTTCAAAATTTAAAAGGGTTTTAAATGTAAATTGGTCAAATGGCAGAAAAATTCATAAGTCTAACCCATTCGCACGATTGGACCATAGTATGGACCAACCATGGCGATGGGTCCCATTCGCACGACTGGACATGAGATTGAGCCATTCACCCGAATGGCTTATCAGAATGATCCATTCGACCGAATGAAAGGGGCGAATGAGTCAGTCGACCGACTGAGACTCAGTCGGGTAACTGAAGGTGCGAATGAAAGGGCACGAATGAGTCAGTCGACCGACTGAACCTCAGTCGGCCAACTGAATGCGACTGACTGGGCCAATCGCACGATTGAGCCTCAGTCGCCCGAATGAACTGAGCGAATGAGGCCAGTCGGCCGATTGAACTCAGCTTCAGTATTTAAAGGGCCACAGTCGATCAGCATTTCACTCATCACCTCTCATCATCGCTCCTAATCGCACTCTTTCCGTTACTCTGCCAAAATTTGCTAGACCGTGCTTTTACATTGATATTGATTCTCTGACGTTCGCTGTTGTTTATACAGGTAGATTGAAGTTTAAATCTCAATGAAATCAGAAGAATGGAACCCTAATTTCGTGATGTTCGAATGAAAACAAGAAACGGACTGAAAATGACCTAATAACCTACCTAACTATGCAAAATGTTAAAATTAAGTTAATAGGTTATTAGTACAGATGGCGAGTCTATTGAACGGTAACCCATGTTAAATCACTTGTTTTGATCAAGATTCAAACACAGGCGACTGAACGTGGGACAGGCGACTGGTCGTCCGGATGAACTCTCCAATCGCACGATTGAATCTTGCGATTGGGTCAATCGGCCGAATGACCATGCGAATGAGCTCAGTCGGCCGACTGAACCAATCGCAGACTCAGTCAGCAGATTGAACTCAGTCGCATGTCACATTCACCCGAATGAGCTCAGTCGCATGAAAGGACAACGCCTGACTTCAGTCGCATGATTCATTCGCACGAATGATCAAATTTATTAACATACTACACTTAGAACTGAATTTTGATGTATTATGTACTAATGGTTCTGTGTCTTGTGTTTCATGAAAATGGCTGATAGATGGTCCATTAATCAAAAGCACAACATATGTGCTCACTTGGATCATACGACTCGGAACGGGCCGAGTTTACAGAGATTATAGCTTTCCTTAGACGTTCCTCGATAGGCACTAAGGCCAATATCTAAACCGTGCACGCCTTACAGGTCGTTACACACTAGGCATTCTGGAGAACTGCCTCAGTTGATCGTTCTCGTGAGCCTTACAGTATACGGAGCTCTCTATTCTTGGTCATGATATTGAGGTTACAGCTGCTGATATCCAGAGAGTTCTTGAGTTTGGGGACGATACTGATCACCCCACCAGATTACATCCACTGACTGTGAGAGGCTGCTTTCTCAGGATCAAGTACGCTGGGGACATAAACTCAGGTGTGCTCAACAAGAGCAACCTGTGCCCCCAGTACAAGTACTTGGCGCATGTGATCCTGAAGTGTATTGCTTCGAGGAGGGGTGGGTTCGATGACCTATCAGACCAGATTCAGAATGCCTACGTGGCACTGGTGCTGAACCACCCTTTCAGCTTTTCGAGTATGATCTTTTCTTATTTGGTGGAGAACCTGGAGGCTAAGGGGAAGGAGGGTTTTTGTATGTACCCTAGGTTTCTACAGCTGATCTTCAACGAGAAGCTGCCACTACTTCCCAAGGAGAGCCATGATGCTGTGGCACTTGAGATTATGGATGACACGACCTTGGGTCGTATGAGAGTGTATAGGGGCAAGCAGGTGAAACCCCAGGTTAAGAGGTTGATCGGCCATTTGGCCAATGAGAGATATGTGGCGCCGGGGAGACGCAAGTGGCGTCATGATGATAGTGATTCAGATGACGAGAGGCTATTGCTCCCAGAGCATGATTCCGATGATGACGACAGTGGGGACGCTGGGGATGATATGCCTACTCCACCGAGAGGCACAGCTTCCGATGTTATACCTCCAGTGTCTGCCCCAGCTGGGACATAGCCGAGTCTGCTGGATTCCATCAGGACTTTGTTCCTGGTGCGGAGGAAGAGGAGTCGGACGAGGAGCCCTTGACACGAACTGTGGGAAGCAAGGTGGTTCCCACAGAGTATGGGCTAAGGGCGGTTGGTGAACGCCCAAGAGAGTCAGGAGAGACAGCTGCAGATCCCAGTTATGCACCGGAGTCTGCTAGCCGAGTTGTAGGGGGAGCATCCACCTCGACGGGAACGAGGAGGAAAAGGATGGCTCAGCCCCACGGGCAAAAGAAGAAGAAAAGACGTTTGACCTTCGTTACCACCACAGCCACTACTGCTACCACCACCACTACCACTTCCACAGCCACACCATCCACCACCACAGCCACTACTACTACCTCCACACCTCCCACCACTGTA
The DNA here is from genome assembly GCA_025215565.1 of Flaveria ramosissima. NCBI lineage: Eukaryota > Viridiplantae > Streptophyta > Magnoliopsida > Asterales > Asteraceae > Flaveria > Flaveria ramosissima. The sequence goes on from CM046045.1 coordinate 53,600,712, forward strand.
CAGATGCCATCTACCACCATATCTTTCACTCCCACATCACCTCCACCATTTCACAGACCCAGCCCCATCTTCACTACAGCCACCACCACCACCACTTCCCACCAAGCTGGACCCTCAGCCCATCCCTCTCATACTTATGGATCACCTCTACCTCCAATTGGAGTAGAGGAACAGCTTTCTGCGCTCAACAGGATGGTGATGCGCTTATTAGCTGCTGACGAGGAGAAGTCGGCTCAGATCCGCCAGCTTGCTGACCTAACTGCTGCACAGTCTCACCAGATCGCAGAGCAGGCTCGAGTGATAGAGGAGCAGGCCCAACAGATGGCTGCTCAGAGCCATGAGATAGCCCAACTCCAAGCACATAGTGTCACATCAAACAAGAAGATAGAGGAGTTGGAGGAGGCGAAGAAGACGATCATGTTAAAGCTAAAGGGATCTAAAGAGGAGCCCCTGAAGATCAAAGAGGGAGACGGAGATGATGGTGATGATGATGATGAAGATGATGATGAGGATGATGAGGATGAGATGGAGGAGGAGGAGGGGACTGAAGAAGAAAGGACAGAGGAGAAGGATGAAGATGATGATGCAGAAGGAGGGGATGCAGCTGCATCGGCCTCTGCTCCAGGTCAAGAGAGAAGATCCAAGAACAGACAAGACCAACCAGCTTCTCCTCTGCTCCACCAAGTGACGAGCCGATGATCCAGGACAAAAGTAAAGATTAGATGTTTATGTATTTAATTACTTTTGTATTTAAATCATGTATTTAAACCTATGTATTCAATGTTTATATTAAGTTTAATGCATTTCTGTTTTGATTAAGTACTAATGGTTGATGTGTTGAATGTTTAAATCAAACAATCCAAATTACCAAAGGATGAGTTTGATGTTGCTCCCCTTCAGCAGGTCAAGACTCAGCTAACAATGATTCTTGATCTGCAAGGGATCGTAAGGAGGTCGGTGAGTTATACCCCTGAAGAAGGGGAAATAATTCACGACCTATCAAACGAGCAACTAGCAGAGATCTTCAAGCTCAATCCAGATGAGATAGTAAAGGATGCTCCGACATGCGACTCGACCAGTGACGAAGAGCTCAACGATGTTGATGAAATCGAGATTTATGATGAGGGAAATGTGGTCCCCAATCTGGGTGAATCCCTTGTTAGCGATACTTTTGAGGTGTTAGACAAGATGGAGCAAGAATCAGAGAAAGCAGAGGGAACGGCCCAAGCCTCAAATGATGATGTCGATATCCGAAAGGCTGAGTGGGCTGCGTGTTTTGAAGAAGTTAGAGCCCAACGCGTTGCACCTAAACAGGATGCCTACACCAAACTCTACAGAGTCAAGAAACATCACAAGGTGTCTGGCAGGATCATAGCGTGGGCGTATTTTGAGGATCTTAACGTATATGCAGTTAAGAGGGAAAAGGGCATAGAGTACTTCAGATTCCCACATGATCTGAAGACTCTACCAGGTTTTGAGCTCAACCAGCTGGCCAAACTAAAGCTTTTGTATGCTGACCCGAGGAAGATGTCAGGCTGGTTTGAGGCTGCCCTAAGGAAGGAGTACCACACCAGGTGGGTTAACTTCAGACCCCAACAGCCTACAAGGTATATCAGAAGGTCTGAAGTTGATGCCATTACTGGAAAGCCAAAGATAGTGCTGAAGTGGAGTCCTCCGCGCACAATGTCAAGAATCCCACTCAGGGAAATGCCACAGGACTTCACTCCACACTTTAAGTGGTGGTACTACGATTGGAGAATAGTAGAAGCGGTCATAGTCCTAAACAAAGAGGGCCAAATGGATACTATCAGGGTATTCGACCCAATGTGGCTTACCAACTTGTCAGCTAATGATGTCTATACTTTATACAAGTGGCCACTGTTCTATGATACGCAGGATATTGTACAAGCCCTCCAGTTCCAGAACGTCATAAGACTCTGCTTCGCGTTTGAGATTCATGCGGGAGTCACAAAAGAGGACAAGTACAAGAAATATGAGGAGGTGATGCAGAAAACAAGACATTAGAGAGATCTAGGTCCAAGGGGGAGTTTGTTGACACATGTACGTCCCTAGATCAGGATTTGAATGTAATAGATCTTGTTTGTCTGTTATTGATGTAATGTTTGGAATGATTAATGAAATGATATTTGGTTGTTTGTTATTTACAATGTTTAATATTTCATTAATGAGTCGATGTTGAATTGGTTATTTAGGTTTGTGATTGTTTGAATGGTTACACATAATGTTATATTAATTAATACATTAAAACTTAACACAATGAAGTTCTCATGCGAATGGCCCATGCGAATGGACCACACGCATGAATAACTTCATACGAATGACTCAGTCGCACGACTGAACCAGGAGACTGGATCAGTCGTATGATTGACACATAAGATTGGCTCAGTCGCACGACTGAACACTCAGTCGTGCGTAATGAATCAACCGCATGGTTCAATCGCACGACTGAACCATACTTATGGTCCAGTCGCACGAATGAACAATACTAACCTATAAATACAACCCAATTCGTGGAAAAACGTAAGCATTCATTCTATTTCGACTCCAGACGTACCCTAGCCGTCCAGAAGCCTCCCAATTCATTCTCCAAGTTCATAGAACACATTATATCGATTCCTAATCTATTTCTAACATTAGATTCAATTCTTTATTGATTCTTCGTGTGTTCTCACTGATTGAATCGCCAATCAAATAGGATTCCGCACTATTTGATCTAGTTTACACGCTAATCACTCGGTATTTCGTTCAAATACCAGGTCCTAACAAGTTTTTGATACCACTAGTTAGGACCTGGTATTTGAAAGAAATACCGAGTGATTAGCGTGTAAACCAGATCAAATAGTGCGGAATCCTATTTGATTGGCGATCCAATCAGTGAGAACACACGAATAATCAATAAAGAATTGAATCTAATGTTAGAAATCGATTAGGAATCGATCTAATGTGTTCTATGAACTTGGAGAACGAACTGGGAGGCTTCTGGATGGCTAGGGTACGTATGGAGTCGAAATAGAATGAATGCTTACGTTTTTCCACGAATTGGGTTGTATTTATAGGTTAGTATTGTTCATTCGTGCGACTAGACCATAAGTATGGTTCAGTCGTGCGATTGAACCATGCGGTTGATTCATCCGCACGACTGAGTGTTCAGTCGTGCGATTGAGCCAATCTTATGTGTCAATCATACGACTGATCCAGTCTCCTGGTTCAGTCGTGCGACTGAGTCAATCGTATGAAGTTATTTATGCGTGTGGTCCATTCGCATGGGCCATTCGCATGAGAACTTCATTGTGTTAAGTTTGAATGTATTAATTAATATAACATTATGTGTAACCATTCAAACAATCACAAACCTAAATAACCAATTCAACATCGACTCATTAATGAAATATTAAACATTGTAAATAACAAACAACCAAATATCATTTCATTAATCATTCCAAACATTACATCAATAACAGACAAACAAGATCTATTACATTCAAATCCTGATATAGGGACATACATGTATCAACACCTATCTCTCCTTCTGATGACGAGTTAGCTACACGGATGATGTATGATATCTTGAATACACCATCTCTTGATTCAACATCATTGAGCTCACAGGGAGAATCATCTCATCACTCAGGGGGAGTAGTCGACGGCAGTGATTCCTCCTCAAAAATATGAAGCTGAAGAAGATGACCAGAACAGTCAGGAGGGACAGGTTCCAATCCCTGCAAGTCCACAAGCATCTAACAGTGATGCTCCTTCAACTTCGGAACCTCAAACTCCATCTACCTCAAATACAAAACTAAATGTTCATAATCTTGCCTCTGAGGTAGCTGTTCCCACCACTCTAGGATCACGTCTAAATGTCTATCATCCCCTAGACAATGTCATTGGGGATGTCAGATCAGGAATGCAAACCAGATTTCAGTTGTACTCAGCTGATTATGCCTCGGTTATGGAAAAAGGATACATTCATGATGGTGCGTATCGGTGTTTTGTCTCGCAGTTTGAGCCAAAATACGTCAGTGAAGCACTGAATGATGAGGCGTGGGTGAGTGCCATGCAAGAAGAACTTCTTCAGTTCAAGAAGTTAGGTGTATGGAATCTAGTAGATAGACCTAAACGTACTAAAGTCATTGGCACCAAATGGGTCTTGAAATGCAAAAAGGATGACCAAGGAGTCATTATTAGGAACAAGGCTCGACTGGTGGTTCAGGGATTTCGCCAAGTCGAGGGGATTGATTACAATGAAGTGTTTGCACCCATGGCAAGGATGGAAGCCATCCGTATCTTCTTTGCCTATGCATCGTATATGAAGATTAAAGTCTATCAATTAGATGTGAAGAGTGCATTCCTTCATGGGGAAATTCGAGAAACAGTTTATGTCAGTTAACCCAAGGGATTTGAAGATCCTTATCATCGGGACAGAGTTTACAAACTCGACAAGGCTTTATACGGGCTTCATCAAACTCCAAGGGCTTGGTATGAGAAACTTTCAACTCATCTTGTGAAACACGGCTTTCGCAGGGGAGTCATTGACCGCACACTGTTTATCAAAGAAAAAGATGGAGACTTACTGCTATTACAGATCTATGTCGATGACATAATCTTCGGTTCAAAGAACAAAGAATTATGCAAAGAATTTGAAGCAGTAATGAAGGCAGAGTTTGAGATGAGTGCTATGGGGGAGATGAAATTCTTTCTCGGGTTACAGGTGGATCAGACACCAAAAGGGATCTTCCTACATCAGACCAAGTATGTGGGAGATATTCTCAGTCGGTTTGACATGGAAAATGCTTCTGCAGCACTTGCTACAAACCATGATATAGCACCTGATGAAATGGAGACTCTGGTAGATGCCACAATGTACCGAGGAATGATTGGATCCCTCATGTACCTCACTGCCTCAAGACGTGATATCATGTATGCTACATGTCTATGTTCTAGATATCAGGCTAAGCCTAAGGTTAACCATCTGATCGGGGTCAAGAAGATATTTCGTTATCTGAAGGGTACACCCACACTTGGGTTGTGGTATCCTCATGATGATGACTTTGAGCTCACGGCGTATAGTGACTCGGATTACAGGGGCGCAAGATGAACTACAAGTCTACACAATCAGCAGGTGTCAATTCTTTGGGAGGAGATTAGTGACCTGGCAGTGTAAGAAGCGCAGACCTCGGTTGCATTGTCAACCTGTGAAGCCGAATACGTTGCTGCTACAAGTTGCTATTCACAAATCATTTGGATTCAATAGCAAATGCGGACTACGGTTTAAATTTCTCTTCTACTCCTATTTTGTTGATAACTCTGCTGCATTGCAGTAACTAAAAATCCAGTACAACATCCAAGACCAAAACACATCGGTATTAAATACCATTTTATAAGGGACTGTTTTGAAAAGAACTTAATTGATGTGGTAAAGATTAATACTAATTTTCAACGCGCTGACCTCTATACAAAAGCCTTTGACAAACCACGTTTTCTATATCTGCTAGAGGTCAACGGCGTTGAAAAGAAAAGTGATGTTATTCCTGATGATGATTATGTGTAGTCCGATGCAATGTAGTTAATTTTCTCTTTTTCATTTTCTTTATTTATTTTATTTTCTGTTTAACTTAACCTCATGTTATTTAGCTGTCTATTAAAATCCTAAAATAATTAAATCCGTTATGATTTTAGAATTTTAAGGGGAGAATAGGTCAGCCAGTAACATTAAAAAAACGAGGGAGAAGGAGAGGCTAGCTGATATAAGATAGACAGTACCTGTGATACCGATTCAAACCCCTTGGAAAATAATAGTACACAGGAACAAATCAAAAGGGACTTTAAAATTTAATTTAGAAAGATGCAAAATTTAAAGTATAAGTCTGTGTAGTCTGAGCAATATAAATGGAGAGATGATAGAAAAACTGGTAACTACGAAGGTAACACAACGAAAGTAGACCTAGAGGTTGCTAGACCACAGATGATATGTCGGTAGATTCAACACAATAGATGAATAGACCTGACTGGTGATCTCAAGATCAAACTAACTTGTTCAACTGACTGTGGGCTCCCATCGTGTCACTGGTTAACACAATCAACAATATTCCAATAAGAGGTAATGAGCATGTAAAAGCCACAAAAGTGTGCGGTTGACCATAAATAGAGCAAAGCACGAAAAAAATGAAAGGGAAATGCCACAAAAGCTAATAACTTATGTTGTTGGTGCATTCTGTGAAAAAGCAAATTAAGATGCTCTAACAAGAAGATAGGTTGTGTGCCTCTCTGCTGTGCGATGGCACTGACCTGAGGATAAGCATAACCTAGATATTCTAGAATTCATTGTTGTTTGCCGCCTCTCTGCTGTGCGATGGCACTGACCTGAGGATTGGCTTCTCTTTGAAATCTCTAAGAATAGTCTCTTCTTGTCAAAATACCCGTAGACCGCTCAAAAGCTCCTGAGGAATGTTGATTACCATATAAGTGTGGGATCCACAAATGTTAGTTGAAATAATTAAACCTAAAACTATCACCAATCTGTGTCAAAAGTCTGTGTATGGATTTATGAGGGAAAATATACTGACAATCATCGTGGTTACAACTCTTGAATGTCCAAATCAATGTGGGAATCTAATAGTACCAGTATGATTTCCTAAACTTGCTAACGACTCTGGATGAAAATCGAGAAGTGAGCATCAAAAGGTTTTGATAACAAGTCCCAAATGATTTGACTTGCCGGTATGATTCCAAAATTGAATTGATCCAGGTATGGTCAAACTAATTAGAAGCTGCCTATTCCGGATACTATCTTAGGATTTACCTCTCACAAAAAGTCAAAAAGAAGTTTGATTTTTGTACTTTAGTTGAATTTCCTATTTATTTAGTCATTTCAGTTTGTTTGTTTGTCGGACTACATCATGGAATTCTGAAAGGGATTAAGTCACCTAAAAGGGTCATGTCTGAGATGACCACATGTGTTTTCAAAAGATAAATGGGTCACGTCTGAGGTGACAAATTGTTTAAAAGGATCACGTCTGAGGTGATCAAAAGTTTCTCAAGTTAAAAGGATCATGTCTGAGATGATCAAATGTGTATAATGTTGATTCTATAGTTTGAAAAGGGTTTAAATGTAAAATGGTAATAAATACAGAAAATTCAATAAGTATGACCCATTCGCACGAATGGACCATTAGTATGGACTTATCATACGAATGGGAGCCATTCGTACGAATGGACCATGAGTATGGACCTTTCAACCGAATGGCCCATACGAATGGCCCAGTCGGATGTTTAAGAGCGAACGAATGAGTAAGTCGCACGACTGAGCTCCAGTCGGACGACTGAAGGGGGCGACTGAACCAATCGCACGACTGAGGCCCATTCGCCTGAATGAAAGGTGCGTATGAGCCCAGTCGTACGATTGAAGTTAGGGTTAGTATAAATAGAGGGAGAGTCAGTCGCAGAGACTCTCCACTCTCAAATTTACCCTAAATCACACGACTAACGTTACTCCACCCAAATTTCGTTTGACCACTATAAACCCTCGATTCTCACATACTGACCATTTGCATTGACTCTACAGGTAATTTGCGGTGCATAAACATTACCAAATCATTCAATTTGACACCAAATCGGGAAAATCGGACTCGTTGGAAAAACTGTGACTTATGTGGCAATTTAACCTAACTAAACGACGTAAACAAATGAAATTAAAGATGTTAGGTGTTAAACGAATGGATTGCGAGTCTAATGAACCAGAACACGATGTCTAAAACTCAAAAATGGTGAAAAATTGAATTTGAACTGAACAGACAGTATAGCATGAAATGGACAGGTTCATGAACTTCAGTCGCACGACTGAAGGGTGCGAATAGCTTAACCGCACGACTGAACCATGCGTATGAGTTCAATCGCACGACTAGTGTAACCGCATGAGGTTACATACGCATGAGTCCAGTCGCACACTCAGTCGTACGTATGGGGTCATTCGCACGACTGAGTCTCAGTCGCACTGCTAATTCGCACGACTTGATCTCAGTTGCACAACCTCATTCGCATGACAGAAAGAATTTTTTTTAAGTCCAAGTGTTTCATGACATTCTTAACCTATGGGTACTCATGTTTACTTTTCTTGTGTAACAGATGGCGAGTCGATGGACCATGAGTACGAAGCACAATATTTGTGCTCATCTGGATCTGACATCCAGAAATGCTGCAGACTTCTCTGGCATTATCACCTTTCTAAGGAGATCGAGGATTGCACATGCTATATCTGCTCCATTTACTCCTTATCGCTCTATTCAGCAGGCCTTTGGGAAGGTGCGGTAGTCGATCGATCCTTTGAGCCTCACTGCATCAAAAGTACTATCTTTGGAGAGCCTATAGCTATCACAGAGGAGGATCTTAGGATCGTGTTACAGTTGGGGGACGATGCTGACTGTCCTACTAGACTACACCCCCTTACTGTGAGAGGATGCTTTCTTCGAGCCAAGTACTCTGCGGACATCAATGCTGGGGTGCTAAACAAGAGCAACCTGTGTCCCCAGTTCAAGTACCTTGCTCACGTGCTGCTAAAGTGCATAGCTTCCAGGAAGGGAGGTTTTGATGAGTTGTCTGCCCAGATCTAGAACACCTATGTTGCGTTGGTGCTGAACCACCCGTTCAGCTTCTCCATGATGATCTTCACCTACTTGGTGGAGAACATTGAGGGGAAAGGGAAGGAGGGCTTCTGTATATACCCTCGATTCATGCAGATGATTATAGACCAGAAGCTCCCCTCCCTGCCAAAGGAGAAGGATGATGCTGTAGTGCTTGAGGTGATGGATGATACCACCTTGGGCAGGATGAAGGTATACAGGGGGAAGCAGGTGAAACCCCCTGTCAGGAGATTGTTTGTGCATCTGGCCCGTGAGAACTATGTGGTGCCAGCTAGGAGGAAGTGGCGCCACGACGACAGTGATTCTGATGTTGAGAAAATTGCTCTACCCACCGATGATTCTGATGATGATGACAGCGGGGATGCTGGAGATGACATGCCTATTCCACCGAGGGGCACAACTACTGATAGCACATCTCCAGTATCTGCCCCCACTGGAGATATAGCCGAGTCGGCTGGGTTCCACCAGGACTTTATACCTGGTGAGGAAGAAGAAGAGTCAGATGAGGAGCCACTGACCAGGACTGTGGGAAGCAAAGTTGTTCCCACAGAACATGGACTCCGGGCGGTTGGTGAACGCCCCAGTGGATCGGGAGAGACTGCAGCTGACCCGACTTATGCCCTACAGCCATCGAGCCGTGTTCTAGGGGGAGCATCCTCCTCGACAGGATCGAGGAAGAAAAGGATGGCTCAGCCCCACGGCATGAAGAAGAAGAAGAGAAGACTCACCTACATCACCACCACAGCTACCACCACCACTACCACCTCTAGAGCCACACCATCCACCACCACAGCCACCACAGCTACCACTACCACTACCACACCTCCTATCACCACACCTCCCACCACTACATATATGCCATCCACCACCATGTCATTCACACCTACATCACCTCCACTATCATCTAGACCTAACCCCATCTTCACCACTCCCACCACCACCACCACTAGCCACCAAGCCGGGCCATCATCACATCCCTCACACCTATACGGATCACCTCTACCTCCCATTGGGGTAGAAAAGACTGCGCAGATCCGTCAGTTGGCAGATCTCACAGCTGCGCAGTCCCACCAGATCTCTCAGCAGGCTCAGCTGATCGAGGAGCAGGCCCATCAAATGGCTGCTCAGAGCCAAAGATTGCCCAACTCCAAAAGCATAAAGTCACATCAGCTAAGAAGATTGAGGAGTTGGAGGATGCTAAAAAGACCATCATGCTCAAGCTTAAGGGATCTAAAGATGAGCCTCTGAAGATTAAGGAAGGAGATGGTGATGATGGTGATGATGATGATGATGAGGATGAGGATGTGGACGATGATGAAGAGAGTGATGATGATGAAGGGATTGAGGAAGAAAGGACAGAGGACAGGCATGAGGATGATGATGATGAAAGAGGAGATGCAGCTGCATCTGCCTCAGCTCAGGGTCAAGATAAGAGATCAAAGAGAAATCAAGACCAACGAGCTTCCACCTCTGCCTCACCAAGTGATGATCCAGCGATTCAAGACAAAAGTAATTACTAGATGTCTATGTATTTGATAACTTTTGCATTTGAATCATGTATTTAAACTTATGTATTTGATGTTTATATTAAGATTAATGCATTTCTGACTTGATTATTAACTAATGGTTGATGTGTTACATGTTTAAATCAAACAGATCCAAACTATCAAAGGGATGAATTTGATGTTGCTCCCCTTCAGCAGGTCAAGACTCAATTAACTATGATTCTTGATCTGTAAGGGATTGTCCGGAGATCTGTGAGTTAACCCCTGAAGAAGGGGAAATAGTTCATGATCTTTCAAATGAGCAACTAGCTGAGATGTTCAAGCTAAATCCCGATGAGATCGTTAAGGATGCTCCAACGTGTGACTCTACCAGTGACGAAGAGCTAAATGACATTGATGAGAGAGGGATAGAAGACGTCACAGCAGAGCACTATCTTCAGTATGCTGACAACGAGCGAAATGTGGTCCCCAATCTGGGTGAATCCCTAGTCAGTGATACATTTGAGGTATTAGATCAGATGGAGCAGGAGTCTGAGAAAACAGAAGGAAAGGCCCAAGCCTCAAATGATGATGTTGATATTAGAAAGGCTGAATGGGCTGCAGAAAACAAGACATTAGATAGATCTAGGTCCAAGGGGGAGTTTGTTGATACATTTGTACCTAGATCATGATATGAATGTAATAGGTCTTGTTTGTCTTACACTGATGTAATGTTTGGAATATTAATGAAATGAGATTAGTCGTTTGTGATTTATAATGATTAATATTTCATTAATGAGTTGATGTTGAATTGGTTAAATAGGTTTGTGATTGTTTGAATTGATACACATAATGTTATATTAATGAATACATTCAAACTTAACAAAATGAAGTTCTCATGCGAATGGCCCATGCTAATGGACCATACGCATGAATAACTTCAGGCGAATGACTCAGTCGCACGACTGAACCAGGAGACTGGATAAGTCGTATGATTGTAACATGAGATTGACTCAGTCGCACGACTGAACACTCAGTCGTGCGGATGGATCAACCGCATGGTTCAATCGCACGACTGAACCATACTAATGGTTCAGTCGCCCGAATGAACAACCCTAACCTATAAATACCACCCAATTCGTGGAAAAACGTAAGCATTCATTCTATTCGACTCCAGACGTACCCTAGCTGTCCAGAAGCCTCCAAGTTCATACTCCAAGTTCATAGAACGTTGTAGATCGATTCCTAATCGATTTTTAACATTTGATTCAATACTTTATTGATTCTACGTGCGTTCTCACTGATTGGATCGCCAATCAAATAAGATTCCGCACTATTTGGTTTGGTCTACACGTTAATCAGTTGGTGTTTCGTTCAAATACCAGATCCTAACACTACCACCACTACCACCACCCATCGAGCCGGGACTTCATCACAGGTCCCACTGAGTTTTGGATCCTCTCTACCCTCCGTTGGGTTAGAGGAGCAGCTGACCAATCTAAACCGGATTGTGCTTAAGCTGCTTGCTACTGATGAGCAACGAGCTACACAGCTTAACCAGCTGATGGAGCTCAATGCTGCTCAAGCTCATCAGATAGCAGCTCAGAGTCAGGAGATTGCTGAGCTTCGTGAGCTGCAGACTTCATCAGTACAGAGGATAGATGATCTTGAGGTGAAGAACAAGAAGCTGATGCTGCGACTCAAAGGCTCCAAAAATGAGCCCCTCAAGATCAAAGAAGGTAATGATGATGGTGATGATGATGATGATGATGATGATGATGATGATGATGATGATGATGTGGCAAGTGAGGATGAAGAGACTAGGGAAAGGCAGAATGATGATGATGATGAAGAACGAGATGCTGCTGCATCTGCCTCAACTCAGGGTCAAGAGAGACGTACAAAGAGAAATCAAGATCAACGAGCTTCGTCTTCTGCCTCACCTACTGATAAGCCTGCGATTCAGGACAATAGTAATGATTAGACATTTATATATTTGAAAGCTTTTGTACTTGAATCATGTATTAAACTTCTGTACTTAATGTTTATATATATTTAATGTGTTTCTGTTTTGATTATTAAGTAATGATTGATGTGTTACATGTCTAAATCAAGCAGATCCAAATTTTCAGAGGGACGAATACAATGTTGCTCCCCTTCAGCAGGTCAAGACTCAACTAACCATGATTCTTGATCTGCAAGGGATTGTAAGGAGAGCAGTGAGTTACACCCCTTAAGAGGGGGAAATCATTCATGATCATACTAATGAGCAACTGGCCGAAATGTTCAAACTCAATCCTGATGAGATTATCAAGGACGCTCCAACCTTTGAAACAACCAGTGATGACGAGCTAAACGACAATGATGAGATCGAGATTGAGGACGTCACTGTAGAGCACTATCCAGAGAATGCTGACAAAGAGGGAAATGTGCTTCCCAACCTGGGTGATTCCCTGGTCAGTGATACATTTGACACACTGGATAAAATGGAGCAAGTGTCCGAGAAGATTGAGGAACAAGCCCAAGCCTTAGACGGCGATGTCAACATCCAAAAGGCTGAATGGGCTGTATGTTTTGAGGAGATCCGAGCCCAACACGCTGCTCCTAAACCGAATGTCTACACCAAGCTCTACAAAGTGAAGAAATGTCACAAGGTGTCAAGCAAGATTATTGCTTGGGCCTATTTTGATGATCTTAATGTATACGCAGTAAAGAGAGAGAAGGGTATCAAGTACTTTAGATTCCCACATGATCTAAAGACTCAACCTGGTTTTGAGCTCAACCAGCTGGCCAAACTGAAGCTGTTATATGCTGACCCGAGAAAGATGTCAGGCTGGTTTGAGGCTGCATTGAAGAGAGAGTACCACACCAAGTGGGTCAAATTCAAACCTCAACAATCTTATCAGACGATCTGAAGTTGATGCCATAACTAGAAAGCCTAAGATAGTGCTGAAGTGGAGTCCTCCACGTACTATGTCAAGAATCCCTCTAAGGGAAATGCCACAGGACTTCACTCCACACGTTAAGTGGTGGTACTATGATTGGAGAACAGGGGAGGCGGTCATAGTTCTAAACAAAGGGGGCAGAATGGATACTATCAGGGTATTTGACCCAATGTGGCTTACCAACTTGTTAGCTAATGATGTTTATACCTTATACAAGTGGCCACTGTTCTATGACTCGCAGGATATTATAGAAGCCCTCTAATTCCAAAATGTGATAAGACTCTGCTTTGCATTTGAAATACATGCAGGAGTTACAAGAGAGGAGAAGTACAAGAAATATAAGGAGCTTATGAAGAATGTAAGACAATAGATGAATCTATGTCCAAGGGGGAGTTTGTAGATACATGTGTACCTAGTTTCTGAGCTTAATGTAATATGTCTTTATTGTCTTACACATATGTAATTGAATGGGTACTTAATGAAATACAAATGTGGTTGTGCTTATAATGTTTATTATTTCATTGTTTAGTAGTTTAACGCTTATTGAACTGACTATATAGGTTTGTGGTTGTTTGAATTAATCTTGATAATGTAATGATTAATAAATACATTCAAACTCGGTAATATGAAGCTCTCACTCGAATGGCCCATGCTAATGGACCATACGCATGAACAACTTCATGCGAATGACTCAGTCGCACGACTGTATCAGGAGACTGGATCAGTCGCACGAGTCTAACATGAGATTGACTCAGTCGCACGACTGAACACTCAGTCGTGCGAATGGATCAACTGCATGGCTCAGTCGCACGACTGAACCATGCTAATGGTTCAGTCGCCCGAATGAGAAACCCTAACCTATAAATACCACTTAATTCGTGGAAAAACGTAAGAATTGAGAACACTTCGACTAAAGACGTACCCTAGCCGTCCAGAGACCCCTAAGAACCTGTTCCAAGTTCATAGATCGCACTAGATCGATTCCATGTCGTTCTTAACGTTTAGATTCAATCCATAATTGATTCTACGTGCGTTCTCACTGATTGGATCGCCAATCAAATAGGATTCCGCACTATTTGATTCGATATACACGTTAATCAGTTAGTATTTCATTCAATACACGATCCTAATAGACAAATTGTATTGTTTTCGATGCGCAACACCTACTAATCATGATGCCTAGACTTTGTATTTTGTATTTTAGTATTTTTATTTTAATTATGTCATATGTATTTTGTATGTATATTTATAAAACTAGAGTTATTTGGAAAAATGATTTTGTCCTACATATGAAAAAAAACTTATTTTTAAGTTACTATTTTTATGATAGTTTTTGATGTTGGCATTTTTAAATTAAAGAAAGACTGATATTATTACATAAACACAAAGTACAATAAATTTATTATTCTAACAAAGATATGAATGATAAATGATGTCAAGTGACGAATGTTGAATGGTGTCGAGTGATTAATGTTAGTTGTACTTATAGTGATATTAAAAAATTTACTTAAGACGCGCACAACCGGCAAGAAATCGTAAAAGACCCGTGTAGAACGGGACATCATTATAAGTTTTTGTTGTTATCTATTATATGTCTTAAAAATATAAATATAATTAATGAAACAACTCTTCCCAAGATTGGTTTCATGTGATGTATTGTAAAGATTTGCATGTAGCTTTTATTACATTTTTGGATGTATTATAAATCTTTTGAACGCTTTTGTTAGATTTTGGATGTAACGTGAAGTGTGGAATATACACGCATCTTTCATCAACTTGTGAGAAACTGCTCCTAGCAGGAGCAGTTTTTTGGTTTTATTACGTTTTTCGTGAGACGCAGGAGATATCAACTTTAAGAAAGGGAGAAGGTGGTGAGAAACTACACCTCGTAGGAGCAGTTTCTTATTTTGTATGGGAGAGAAACTGCTCCTCGCAAGAGCAGTTTCTTGTTTTTATGTATGGGAGAGAAACTGTTCCTCGCAGGAGCAGTTTCTTGTTTTTATCCATGGGAACAACTCCTGCCAGGTTTAAAAGTCGACAGGCATGAAACCGCTTCTGACACGAGCTATTTCACTTGGCTTAATGGAGTAAAAGGAGATGGTAACGATGGTAAACGGTGATGGTGACGGAATGTTACTTAAACCGCTCCTGCCAAGAGCTGTTTCTGACATTGATTGACAACGTAATAATTGGGAGTTTGAGATTGTGAAGAAACTGCTCTTGGGAGGGTCGGTTTTACCATTAACCACATTATTACAGTCAAGTAACCATATTTCATTTTTTTCTAATCTATATACCATTTTTCAAAAAAATTCCAACATATTCATCTTCTTTTCTTTCTTGACACAAAAAAACCAATAATGACCTGATTTGATGGTTTAGCAATACTGTAAGGATTCCTATAAGTCTGATGCAGCCAAAACATACAAAGTCTCTCTGCATGCATGCACTGAAGAACAGAAGTAGAAATGCTTCGGAAGTTTTACACCATGCACTAGAAAAATTCTAAGTGTAAAGTCTTCCGAAGCCAAGACCAACATCTTCCGATGCCAAAAGTGAACTCTTCCGAAGCTTCAAAGACAAAGTCTTCCGAAGCCAAAGAGTGAAGACAGATTTCTTTCGAAGACTTTTAGAGATATGCCTTTATCTGATTTACTTTACCATAAGGCTGGACCATCTTTCCGCTGCTACTCTGTAAAGTCACCAACTTACATGAGTTGGTGAAAAGGTCCATGCTTTTGGTAACTGTACATTGAGGTTTTGAGTCCATGCTTTCTACTTTATGTACTTTTATCCTTTTTGTAATATATTAGGATGTGAGCTATGCCATGTCATAGTTACTAGTCAAAAGGCAAATCTGCCTTTTGACTCTACATTTGATTTTGTAGTTGTCTAGTCAATTGTATCCAGCTGGCCTTCAAAGTATGGCCGGCTGTAGGATGTAGTATAAAGTATCTCAAGTACTTGTAACTTTCTATCGTATGCTTTGTAACATTTGTAATAGAACTTGAGAAGCAATATACATCATTCTTGAAAACCAATTACGTGTGTTGTTTTCCATCTTGTTCTGTCTCATAATTACTTGTGTTCTTAGCATCTTTCACTAACAAGTTAACCAGTTCCCTATTTGATCTGTTAAGTGTTTTAAGCAACTCTCCTCATTGTGTTGTTGTGTTGTAAGTGCATACCCATCACCGGTCCTGCATTTGGTATCAAAGCTTTTTAGGCTCTTGATATAAGATCTCACCATCTTAAGATCCCTCACACACACAAAATACTTAACAACTCAAATGGCAGCTATTACTAAAGCTGATATGGAAACTGGAACTATGACAAAGTCTCCACTGATCACTCCTTAAGACTTTGATACTTGGTGTAAAAGAATGGAAGGCTTCATCAAGTCTCAAGACTCCAGGATGTGGGACTCTGTTGTTGAAGAACCTTAGAAACCAAGCATCACTTCTGCTACTGGTGGTGATATGATTCCTAAGGCTGTGGCTGATTACTCTGAAGCAGACAGGAAGATAATATAGATTGATCAGAAAGCCATGACATCCCTTCAAACTGCTCTTCCAAACTCCATCTACAGAGGCTTCAAGAAGTGCAAATCTGCCAAGCAACTATGGGAAGCACTGAAGCTGATGTATGAGGGGTCTACTGAAGCAAAGGAGAACAAGATGGATCTCCTGAAGCAGCAGTTTGAAAACTTCACCTTCAAGGTAGGTGAAACCATGACTCAACAATACTTCAGGTATGTTGAGATTGTGGATACTGTAATGGATGTTGGAGTAACTCTTGAGAACAGGGACGTTGCTAGGAAGTTTATGTCCTCTCTTTCTAGACAATGGACACATTATTGTGTTGTTATCAAGTGGACTGAGAACCTTAAGACTCTTTCTCTTACAGAGCTGTATGGTATTCTTAGTGGCTACCAGATGGAGATGAACATGCAAAACTCATCTAGTAACTCCAGCAATCAACTGAGTTCAGCCCTACATGTGGTTGAAAAGGAAAGCATTGAACCATAGCATCATCTTATATGCTTCCCTGAAAACTCACAAAAGGGCCCTTTCATCACCTTCCCAGAGACTCCAAGGGTAAGCTATACTCAAGGAAGTCCTTTCCAAGAGAGAAGTTCTTCTCATGCCTTTGTCTCTGCTGATGAAACCTCAGGCAACTTTCTCTTCACCCTTGAAGATTTGGACTGTATCCATCCAGATGATCTGGAGTTTATGGAGATAGTCCAGCAAATGGCTCTTTTCACTCACAGAGCCAAGAAGTTCTATAAGAGGACAGGCAGAAAGTTTCCAAGCAATGCAGCTAGTGAAAAGTTTGGGCTGTATAAAAGAAAAGTAAAGTGTTACAACTGTAACCAGATGGGACACTTTGCAAGAGAGTGTAAGGCACCAAGGACAAATGGTGGCCAAGCACAAACCATACCAAACTACACTAAGAAAGCCCCCCAGAATGAGAAGCCAAAGCAGCAAGCTGCAGTTGCTGTTGAAGAAGAAGGCTTTGACTGGAGCTTTCAGGTGGAAGATGCATCTCCAAACCAAGCACTCATGGCAGACCACGATGAAGCCAAGGTATTGGAACATCTTTGTACTCCTGAATGCATTGCTAAAGTTAATAGATACAGGTCCTATAATTTAGAAATAAGATCTGATCTTAAGTCCTTAATTATCTTGAAAGCTTATTTTAAAAGAGCTGAAAATGATTATAAACTAAAGATAGAGGACTTAGAGAAAACCATCTCAACTCTTAAACATGAGCATACAAACTACAGGACTCAGATCAAAGATCTCATTACTAAATTAACTGAATGCCAGGCTGAGCTTGTGATCAGCAAAGCCAAGGTAGAAAAATGTGTTCTTGAAGAAGAGACCTTCAAGAACAAAATATCCTCATCCTTGCATGCAAAAGTTTATTATAAAAATAAACAGGGACTAGGATCTTGTGAGATAGCTCCTCCATACACAATCTTGTCTGTAAGATCTCCTAGGTATGGAACTTGTAAAGATGAGCTTCCCCTTATAGATCCTGTGACTGAAGAGGATGAAGAGGAGATGGTGGAGAATGACTCTGAGAAGAGTGAAGAAGAGCATTCTAAGAAGGGTCACCATCCCTCTGAGGAGAGCAAAGCTATTGGGATGACCAAGTCAAGATGAAAGAACTTGATCAGGAAGGCCAAAAGAAAGTCCAAAAGGGCTCAAGAGATCAAGGCCACCTTTAATTCTGCATAAAACAAGTCTTTATCTCTGCAGGATTTGAAGTGGTAAAGGCTAAAGAAACCAACTTGAACTCCATCAACAAGAGTTCTGGTTCATGTCCAAATCATCCCATCACCAAGAAGAAGGCTGATCAGTTGTGCATCACTACTGTACAACCTGAACCATCCAGCTCCAAAGGTAGCTCTATCCCCACAAGAACTGCCACAGCATCTGCAAAGGTGAAGATAGAGAAGGAAAGTGATCAAGTTCAGTTTTGTTAAAAAAGGAAAACTCCTAGAAGGAAGAAAATGAACTGTGTTATGTGTGGGAGTACTTCTCATCTTGCTAAGAATTGTGTTTACAATCCAAAGAGTACTCTCCACATGACTAAGAAAGAAACTTCTAAGAGTTTGGAAAAGAAGAAGCAAGCTTCGGAAGGAAAATCTGTTTCCTTCGAAAGCTCCAAAATGAAGAAGAGGACAAGTGGAAACTTGCCTTCGGGAGAAAATTTGGTCTCGGAAGAAAGGTATACTTCCGAAGCTCTGAAGCTTGCTGCAGTTAAAGCAGGATCTTCCAAAGGTCCAGTCATCAAAACTTCCAAAGTTATCAAAACTTCCGAAGTATTAAAGGTCAAGTCTATGCTTCCAAAGGTGGTGTGGAAGTCAAAGAAAGATCAAGTGGCTAAAAGTTCGTCATCAACTTCAGCAAATGATCCTTCTAGCATGACTATAGGATCAATTACTTTTGCATTGTCTTCAACTTCTTTTGATGAGCCCAAGACCAATGAGGCTTGGGTTTCCAAATGTAACTAATCATCTCTTTTGTGCAGGAACAACTCAAGCCAAACAGAAATGTATGGATCATTGATAGTGGTTGTTCCAGGCACATGACAGGCAATAGGTAAC
The DNA here is from genome assembly GCA_025215565.1 of Flaveria ramosissima. Taxonomy (NCBI): domain Eukaryota; kingdom Viridiplantae; phylum Streptophyta; class Magnoliopsida; order Asterales; family Asteraceae; genus Flaveria; species Flaveria ramosissima. Next base: position 53,619,913 of record CM046045.1, read on the forward strand.
TACTCCAAAAGTTTGAAAGAATTGATGGAGGACCAGTTGCTTTTGGAGGAGATGCAGGAGGTTACATTACAGGAAGGGGCAAGGTCACAAATGGTAAGCTCAGCATTGAGAAGGTAAACTTTGTCAAGGAGCTTGGGTACAATCTTTTAAGTGTATCCTAATTTTGTGATCAGAGTCATAAGATGCTCTTCACTGAGCATGAGTGCATTGTTCAGGCCCGGGGTGGTCATTCCTAATGAGCACATCTTGCTCAGAGCCCCCGGGAAAGGGAACATGCACAAGATGGACTTGCAAGAAACATCTCCCTCATGAGAAGTTTCATGCTTTCTGTCTAAAGCAAATAATGATGAATCTTTCCTTTGGCATAAAAGAATGTGCCATGTAAACTTTAAAAACATGAATAAATTAATTAAGAATGATTTGGTAACTGGAATACCAAAGAAAGAGTTTACAAGTGATGACCACTATGATGCATGCCTGAAGGGGAAGCAACACAAGGTATGTCACAAGCCAAAGGAAAGAAATTCCATCATTAATCCCCTACACTTATTACATATGGATCTCTTTGGCCCCACCAGTGTAATGAGTCTAGGAAGGACCTCTTATTGTTTGGTGATCACAGATGATTTTACAAGATTCACTTGGGTCTTCTTTCTTAGAACTAAGGATGAGACTCCTGAGATTCTAAAGGATTTCATCTTAAAGATTAAGAATCAATGTGATCACAAGGTCAAAACCCTAAGATGTGATCAAGGAACTGAATTCAAGAATCAAAACCTTGATATATTTTGTGATGAAAAAGGTATTACAAGACAATATAGTGCTCCTAGGACTACTCAGCAAAATGGTGTTGCTGAGAGGAGAAACAGGACACTAATTGAAGCTGCAAGAACTATGTTGTCCGACTCTAAACTGCCCATCACCTTCTGGGTAGAGGCAGTGAACACTTCTTGCTATGTGCAAAAAGGGTTTTAGTGGTTAAGACACATGGTAAGACTCCTTATGAACTTTGGCACAAGAGAAAACCTTTCATTGGTTTTCTCAGGTCATTTGGATGTCCTTGCACCATCTGAAATACCAAAGATAAAATTGCCAAGTTTGCTAAGAAATCAGATGATGGACACTTTATTGGATACTCTTCTCAAGTTAAAGCTTATAGAGTATACAATCTCAGAACTAGAGTAGTTGAGGAGTCAGCCAATGTGACTTTTAATGAGCACACTCCCAGTGTGAAAGGTTATGGTCCGGATTGGCTATTTGATCTTGATTTAGTTACCAGCTGTTTTAACAAATCTTGTGAGAATGTTTTAGGATATACATATATACTACCTACAGGTAATCCTGATCCAAGATTAGAGCTAAAAAGACCTTCTAGTTACACATCTTCAGCTCCAGTGGTAACTATTCCTTCAAATGAAGCTTCTACAAGCACATCAATAACAAATCCTGCTGATGCTTCTGGGGTGCCTTCAAATTCCAGCTTAGAGGCACAAAACTCAGAGGAAGGAGCTTCAAATGTTGGAGCAAATGGTGGTGGTGAAAATGATCAGGAATTTCTTGATGCTGATAACCACTACATTGAAGAAAACATCAATGATGTCACACACTCATTGGATCAAGTCAATCTTGATAAGTGTGCTGATGTGGATGGTGAATCTTCTTTGCCAGATCAAAATATTTCAAATTTAGATCTGTCTAAGCAACTTGCTATGATCCCTCAGCTAAGGTTCCACAAGTCTCATCCTACCACAAACATCATTGGAGACGTTGATTCAGGGGTGAGAACAAGAGGACAAACCCATGAAGCAAATGTTTGTCTTCACTCTTGTTTCTTGTCCCAGATAGAGCCAAACAAAATTGATGAGGCTCTAAAGGATGGAAGTTGGGTTGAAGCTGAGGAGCTGCTTCAATTCAAAAGGCAAAAGGTTTGCAACCTATGTCCTCTTCCTCAAGGGAAGACTACCATAGGAACCAAATGGGTTTTTAGGAACAAGAAGGATGATAGAAGACTTATCATCAAGAACAAGGAAAGATTAGTTGTTCAAGGGTATACTCAAGAAGAAGGAATTGACTACACAGACGTTTTTGCTCCTGTAGCAAGACTTGAAGCTGTTAGGATAATCCTAGCTTTTGCCGCATCCAAGAACTTCAAGGTCTACCAACTTGATGTCAAGTGTTCTTTTCTTTATGGGGTGATTGATGAAGAGGTGTATGTCAGATAACCACTTGGGTTTGCAGATCCTGATCATCCTGATTATGTCTGCAGGATTAATAAAGCTCTTTATGGGCTGCACCAAACACCAAGGAAGTGGTATGAGACTCTATCTCAGTATCTCTGTCAACATGGCTACAAAAGGGGTACTATAGATGGAACTCTCTTCATCAAAGGAACAGGAAATGACATAATGCTAGTTCAAGTATATGTAGATGACATTATCTATGGGTCAACTAATCCAAAGCTCTACAAAGACTTTGAGAAGCTAATGAAGGATAGGTTTGAAATGAGTGCCATGGGGGAACTCAATTTCTTTCTAGGAATTCAAGTGAAGCAAGTTGACAATGGCATCATCATAATTCAGTCAAAGTATGTACAAGACATACTTAAAAGATTCAACATGACTGATTGTAAGGTTGCTAAGACACCCATAGCCAGAAACCACTCCCTTGGACCTGATCTTGAGGGGGAGTGTGTTGATGAACATCTCTACAAGGCAATGATTGGGTCTCTTATGTACCTCACAGCTAGCAGTCCTGATATCATGTTTGCCACTTGTATTTGTGCAAAATATCAAGCCAACCCCAAGATGTCACTCCTAATCACTGTCAAGAGAATTTTAAGATATCTCAAAGGTGCTCCATCACTTGGCCTTTGGTATCCAAAGAATTCTGACTACAATCTGTATGCTTATAAAGATAGTGACTATGGTGGTTGCAACATGACTGCAAAGTCTACATCTGGGGATGACAATTTTATGGTGGAAGGATAGTCTCTTGGCAATGCAAGAAACAATCATGTGTGTCTGCATCAACTGCTGAAGCTGAATACATTGCTGCTGCAAGCTGTTGTGCTCAAGTGCTTTGGATTCAAAATCATATGCTGGACTATGGATTCAACTTTAAAGAGACTCCCATCCACATAGACAACAACAGTGCTTTTTCTTCAGAACTTCCGAAGCAAATAACCTTCGGAAGATTTCTCGACTTCCAAGAAAACTACTTTTTGGGCAAAAGTAAACTACTTTTCAGAGGTGGGACCGACATCCGGATTTCAAAGTTTATCCTCTTTCATTAACTTTGTCTCAAATCCTTTTCACAAAAATGCTCAACGGTTCCCCCTTCTTTCACTATCTTCCTCAATTACACTATTCCTTAAACTAAAATTCTCCTAAACCGCCTTTGTTCTTCATTTTTCTTCATCCTTAAGCTTCTGAAATGGCCAACCTAAACTGCAGAAACAACCCAGATTTCTCCATGCACCTTCATAGGCAACACAACCAGGTTGCTCTATTAAGCTCTGAGAAAGATGAAAGTTACATTCTCAGAGATTTGCCGTTTCTTAGCTCTATCCAACTACTTCACCTCCCTAACCATTGATCCTACTCTCTTTGAGGATCATCTACATGAATTTTGGAAGACCTGCCAAGAGGTCATTATGGATGGGGAGAAGGCACTATCTGCCACAGTGCAAGGGAGGACAATCTTCATCACTCCAGCCATCATCAACGCTCACTTGCAGCTAGATGATGAAGAAGGTGAGTTGTCCTTCCCAAAGGAAGCTGTAAACCATTCTTTTGAGCAGATGGGCTATGAGAGAGATTTCTTTGTAAAGACCTTTAGGAAAGGGAAGGTCTCATCCCAGTGGAAATACCTGCTTCATGTGGTTATCCACAGCTTGTCAAACAAGCATGGAGGGTGGGACCAGATTCCTAAGGATCTCTCCTTCATAGTACATGGAATGGTTTAAGGGGTCAAGTTCAGGTACTCTCAATTTATTTATATAAATTTACTTGCTAACTTGGACTCCTTAGAGTATTATATGTTTCCTATTCTTAACTGTGAACTGGGCTCACAGTTGAAGAAAACAGATAATGTTCTTAAATTGGGACAGATGAAGCTCGACATGTTTAAAATTATGAAGAAGCCAACTGTAGGCTTCTCAGGGGTAGAAACAGCCCTTGTCCAAAAAATGTTAGAGCTCATTGCTCAAGGTGACAACCTAGTAACACAAGCTAGTGTTGAACCCACACCTTCTACCTCCCAACCACCAAAAAGGCCACAAGTCACCCTCACCTACCAAAGAAATCCAAACAAACCCCTGCTCAAGCTATTGAATCTGAGCAGGCCCCCATATACTCACCCATACAGGAGGAAGTGGACATTAGAGCTCCCACTTCCCCTGAGGAGCAAACCACTCCCATCTCTTCAACAATCAGGGATGAGGTTCCTCATGCTCACCCTGATGAGCTCATAAGCCAAATTTCCTTAAGCCCTCACTCTGAGTCTCAACACTCAAGTCAACAACCTTCAAGGGAGAGTTACCATCCCCAGCCTTTAGACTTAAATCAACCGATTCCCAACCTCTCATTCTATACTGATGAAGACTTAGGTTTCAGTGGGTACCATGAGTCTATCTACTCTTCCCCTACTCAAAGAGAGATAAGTACTCCTGAGACCCTTTTGTCTAGCCCACATCAGTCACTAATCACTGAGGTGGATACTTCTGAACCTGTTCAGGATATCCATATGGAAGAGACTCTCACTTCTGCAAGTGATTACATCATTAAGACCTCAACCATGGCAACTCAGCCCATTGACACCTCAACTGAGGATGTCAATGTGCAGAGGAAATCCAGCAGCCAAGAACCCAAGGCTGGTTGAGAGAGAGAGGACTTTGGTCAATCATCTCATCCCCCAATGATTTTTCTGATGAAGATGAGGGGAATCTGAGACTAGAGGTGTAAAAACTGTTAAAAACATGCTCCTATTTAGTCTCTAAGGTTAGTCACCTTGAATCTCAGGTGACTACACTGCATAATATGGTCAATGATCACCAACTTGAGATATCTTATCTCAGGGAAAAACTAGCTGGGAGACCTTTAAGAGGAGCTCAACCAGGAACACAAGAACCTGTGAATGTGATTGCTCTAACCTCTAGCTCACCTATGCAAGAGGGTGATGCTACCAAAAAGGGGGAGAAAGTCATTACAGTCATAGAACCTGGGAGTTCTTCAGAGAGTATGGACATTAAGGATTCACCATCCTCACTTGCAACTCTGCATACTCAGCAACTTCCTCAAGTTCACATTAATGTGGACATTATAGACTCTGTCAAGACAGAATTACTGAAGAGTTCAGCCTTAGAAGGAGACAAAGGCAATCAGGTAATGTCATTGGTCAATTGGATGTTGTGGCGGACCCTGAGATTAGCTTCAAAGGGAATACCTTGGCTGAAGGCCCAGTGATAGAGCCTGAGAGCCCGGTCATACCAACAACTGCTTCAGAAATTCACCCCCTCAGTGAAACACCTGCTGGTGAAGGTGTCTCACAACCTCTCTCTGGCCAGAGCTTGGATGCTACACCAAGCAATGAAGGCCGAATCTCTCTCCACCCTGTTTCACAAAAGTCTGTGGGTGGCAAAGGGAAAAGGATTCTAACTCCTGAGGAGATTGAGGAGGAGGAGAGAGAGAGGAACAGGAAGCTAAGGGGAGAAAGTTCCTCTGGGTCTTCAGACTTTATGCAAGCTGCAATCAGGACTGCCCCCAGACCAAACACTCAAGAAGATGAGTTGAGGGCAGTCAGGATTACTTACCTGCAGACCAGGAACTATGACATAGATGAGATTATATCTCTCCCCTTAGAGCAATTAAATGAAGTGGATAACATGGAAGTGTCAAGAGAGATGAAGGAAGCAGAGGATGCAAGGTTACTTCTCCAATTCAAAGAGGAGAAAAGACAGAAAAGGTTACACAAGCATGCTCCAACTCTCTCTCTAGTTCAAGAAAGCCGTGTGCAAGAGGATGTGGCAGCTACACAAGAACCTCAGGTAGACAAGGAAACAGATAGGCAAAACATGATCAACTACCTGAGTGCCACAGGTCTCTACCAGGCATCAGCACTTCTTCCTTTGTCCTTTGAGTACATTGAGTTTGAGTATCTCAAATAGCTTGAACTTCAAGTGCTCAAAGAACAAAAGGAAACAAAGAAAAAGATGAGGGAAGATGCTGCAAAGTCAAGAGCCATCATCCAAAAGAGTATGGAGAAGTCTACTGACAAACAAAGGATGATGAACTTCTTGAAGCTGTATGGATTCTCCGGAAGGAGACTTGGCCCTATGTATCTATCCATAATGGATGAGCATATCAGGGTAATCAAGCAGAAGATCGAGAGTGGAGAGCTGATTGACTTACACTCCCCGCCAAGTCAAATCCCACCTGAAGTGGAGGTTAAGGTTGAACAACCTGAGACAACACAACCCGGACCTCCTGCTGAGCCTCAGCAAGCTTCATCTTCTGATCTACAGCAGGGTCAAACTCCCTCTCCTTCTGAACCTGTGAGGGAGGAACACCCAACTGAGAAAGACGAGGATGATCAACAAGGTGCTGCAGACCAGTGTTCTCAGTTGAAGTCTTCTAAGAGGAAGAAGAGGATGGCTTCAAAACCAAAGTCAAAGAAGAAGAAGCCTGAATCATCCACCTGTACACCTCAGGTTGAGTCAGATCAACCTGAGGAAGTGCATGAAGAGGCAGCCCAATCAACTCCATTTCAAGTGGCTCCTCTGGCAGTTGAGCGACCCATCTTATCTTAGACCTTCACTACTAATCCAGAGAGATGGCATGTGATCAGAGATCAAGGTATTGAGAATGTCTATACATGGCAAGACATAATCAACTTACCTCTGCATGATCTTTTTGAGATGAGAAGATATTATAAGGGTCTGCGTGATCCTGACCATCTGATGAAGAAGGGTATGGTCATTATCATCCTTAAGACCACCAACATATGAAGATCATCTAAATTATTGGTAGCATCAGCCTAGGGGGAGTTTGTAAGGATTCCTATAAGTCGGATGCAGCCAAAACATCCAAAGTCTCTCTGCATGCATGCACTGAAGAACAGTAGTAGAAATGCTTCGGAAGTTTTACACCATGCACTAGAAATATTCTAATTGTAAAATCTTCCGAACCCAAGACCAACATCTTCCGAAGCCAAAAGTGAAGTCTTTCGAAGCTTCAAAGACAAAGTCTTCCGAAGCCAAAGAGTGAAGACAGATTTCTTGCGAAGACTTTTAGAGATATGCCTTTATCTAATGTACTTTACCATAAAGCTGGACCACCTTTCCGCTGCTACTCTGTAAAGTCACCAAGTTACATGAGTTGGTGAAAAGGTCCATGCTTTTGGTAACTGTGCATTGAGGTTTTGAGTCCATGCTTTCTACTTTATATACTTTTATCCTTTTTGTAATATATTAGGATGTGAGCTATGGCATGTCATAGTCACTAGTCAAAAGGCAAATCTGTCTTTTGACTCTACATTTGATTTTGTAGTTGTCTAGTCAATTGTATCCAGTTAGCCTTCAAAGTATGGCCGGCTGTATGATGTAGTATAAAGTATCTCAAGTACTTGTAACTTTCTATCGTATGCTTTGAAACATTTGTAATAGAACTTGAGAAGCAATATACAATATTCTTGAAAACCAATTACTTGTTTTGTTTGCCATCTTGTTCTGTCTCCTAATTACTTGTTTTCTTAGCATCTTTCACTAACAAGTTAACCAGTTCCCTATTTGATCTGTTAAGTGTTCTAAGCAACTCTCCTCATTATGTTGTTGTGTTGTAAGTGCATACCCTTCACTGTTCCTGCAAATACAATTTGGACAAAATATGTATAAATAATCTATTTAGAACACTTTTCAAACATAATTACTATTTTGTGACATTTTTCTTTTTTAAGTAACAAAGACCCAAGACAACTTTAAATATGTATAAATGATTACTAGAGACCCAATACATTTGAACAAAATATGTATAAATGATTACTAGAGACCCAAGACAACTCAAGCTAGGGTTCACATTCATCACTAATATTTCCTAAGATGTGTAGGAACAATCACAAAACTAAAGAAAACTTATGGATTATGGATAGTGGTTATTCCTGGCTCATGATAGGTAATAGATCGCAATTGTTGGACGTTCATTCATATGATGGATGAATAGTTGCTTTTAGAAATAGCCTAAGAGGAGGTTTTGTTAATGAAAGATAACTAGTTTTAACTCCCTACGTGTTGCCACGGGATTGTACGCGCTTGTGATAAAATATATGCCATTATCGATCTGACTCGTTTTCAAATTAAATTTACATCGAAATGTAATGTAACTGAAATTTATAACTGCAGGATCGGGTTTTGTCACTTAACACTTGTATTTCTCTCAAACTCACTTATAATATCACTCAAACAAGATGAAGCAATGCCTTTGACAAGAGTTGATAATAATATAATAAGTAATCAAAGCAACAAGCAGAAATATTTTCAAGGTACTTGTATATATTACTTCTCAACTCAAGATTACAAGACACTTACAAGCATAGAACATGAGTTACAATGAGAAACTATATATACTAGATCCTACAGCCGGTTATACTTGATACCAGCTGGAAACCTACGACTAAAGCATATACTACAATGCTATAGTTAAGGTATCTTAGATAAAGTATTATCTAAGATATGGTAGTCATGACATGTCCATGACTTACCTTTTGTCACCAACTAAAGATGGCAACTGTACTTAACATAAAAAGGTAAACAGTAGATTAAAGTATGGTCAACTACATGGCTTTTGAGAAAACGCCATGCAGTATCTCAGAGATTTGCAGCGGACTGTCAGACAGACCATACTTATGTCTACTGGATAATAGAAGTGTCTTCCGAAGGTTAACTGGCTTCGAAAGAACAAGTTCTTCCGAAGCCACTTATACTTCGGAAGATGCTTCTATGCTTCCGAGGCTTTAAGGACTTCTTTATACTTCGGAAGTTGACTTCAGAACTTTGTCTTCAAGTCTTGAACCTTCGGAAGTAGCTTCTTTACCTTCGGAAGTTGGAGTTCTCCTTTGGAAGTGTATTTTACACTTAGACTTCGGAGAGCTCTTTCTTCCTTCGAAAGTCCCACACTTGGCTTCGGAAGTCCTTTGTATGTAGTACTCAATTATTCTAAGTGATATGGTTTTGGTTGCAACAGCCTCTTATGATCCAACAAACTCCCCCTAGGCTGATGCTACCAAAACTTCACTTATCTCTACTTCTCAAAGTCTTCAGCACCAGGGACAAAAGATATTTGTCTGTCTCCCTGTTCTTCCCGGAAGTGGTGCTGAGAAGCTTGTACAAGTCATTCGTGGATAGGAGATCCAGTCTATCACTTTGAATGACATGCACCCTTTGTTGTGACCCCCTGAAGAGAGTTAGTTGACGGGAGTTGTAGTCATACTCCCATCTAACTATGGATTCAAGTTCAGGACCTTCAACCATTTGAAGAAAGGCTTTGCCTTTGGTTGCTGATCCTTTCCTTTCCTCCTCCTATCTCCGTTTTGACTCCTCTTCGACCTTGCTTCTTGCAGTGAGCTCGGCCATGTGAAGGCTGCCTAGATGATTTCTGATGTGAGCAGCTACTTCGGAGTTTGAGGGGTTGGAGAATGGTTTCTCTGCTAACTCAGCAATATCAAATCTGCTTAAGTGTAGCAGAGATGAGGCATTCAGCCTGTTAATCTCACCATTCTCTCTCTTAACAACAAAGTTGTGAGAAGAGTCTTCGAACCTCCACTGGACTATCTTCTTCTTTCTGGATACAAGAGATTGTCTTGGTACCCTATCTCCTTTCTTTGTGTCCAGCAGAGTCACCAGCCTTATCCTCAGCTTCTTTTCTTCCTCATTCAATGTATCTGAATTGAGGCCAAAGAGTCTTGCGGCTTGGTCCAAAGTTCCTCTTGGCAGATCAAGAAACTCATCTCTTGTGAGGGAACTTGAGGATCCATCAACATAAGTCAGGTTGACTGTATCCTCCTCACATGAGATGTCGCTCAAGTAGTGCAGTTGATGAGCTTGGTTTTGATCGCCTTGAATTCCTCCATTGAGAGATGTTTGGAAGGCTGAGGGGATGGTTTGATTGGTTTGTGGGTAGGTTTAGGAGGTTGGGTTCTGGGTAAGGTTTTAGGTTGGATGATGGGTAGTTTAGGTGGTTGAGGTGAGGGAGTTGGTAGTTGTGAAGGTGTAGGTTCAGGGGTGAAAGATTCAGGTTCAGTTTTGATTGGGAAGGGAAAGGTATTAGTTCAGGTTGGTGTTGGGTTTGGATATTTGGCTGAGGGGTGGCTTTGAAGGTCATCCCCTGTCCCCTTCTATACATCTCCTTTCTTCTCCCCGCACGAATGTCAGCCTTGATGTCACTGACATGTCATTGGAGAGTCTTCTCAGACATTGGACCCACTTGCCTGCCAGAGAAGCCATGAGCTTTAAATAGTTCTTCATCCAAGCTTTGTCACCTATCTTCTTGGCGGCAGACAGTCCAGCCTCTTCTTCTTCTTCTTCTTCTTCTCTACCAGCTTCTCCCTTGCAGCTCTCTTTCTCTCCTTCTCCATTTGATCTTGCTCTTTGTTAAAGAGCCACAAGATCGTGTCACTGTTGTGTGGAGACACTCCTCTTGAGAGAATCCTCTGGAGAGTAGGAAAGTGATCCTTTCTCTCCTGAGCTGCAGATCAGCTTCTCTTTCTTTTCTCAGCCTTTCTTCTTCCAAGGCCAACCTTGCAGCGCTTCTTCTTTTTGCTGTTTTTGCAGCAAGGTTGCCTTTTCAAGCTCTATCAGCTCCTCTAATGGTAGCAGGAGTACATCTTCCGAGGCAGCCCCTAGACTGACAAGTTTATCAATTACTTCCACCCTTCTTCTATTGTTGATTGCCTCTTGGTTGGCTGCAGCTGCTTTTGAACTTGCAGCTAACAGTTTCCAGTTGGCAGTCTTCCTTTCCTTTTAAGTTTTCTCCAGCCTTTCTTCTTCCTGAAGCTCTTCCGAAGTCATCTTCCTTTTGCCTTTGATGTCTTCGGAAGTGCTAGACTTTGGTGGTTCTTGGGGTAGAAGATTCAGGTTGGATGGTGGAGGTAGGAGCTGAGGTCAATGCAGATGTAATGGGCTAATGGTTGGCTGAGAAAGTCCTCCCTATTAACCTCAGATGCAAGTTCCATAATTGCATCTGTGACTATTAGATCATCGAAAGAGAGAACAGTCCTTCCGCAGCAGCAATTTCAGCTTCGGAAGTTTGAGTTGGTTCTTCCGAGGCTTCGAATTGGCTTCAGAAGCCTGTGAAAACACACCATCTGTCCAACTGTTTCAGTTGCTGGCCATCCTCCTAGTTTCCCCTTCGAAATCATCTCAGGTTCCACTTGGGCCTTAGGTTGACCAACTTCCTCAACAGTGGTAGGAGGTGCATTCAACCTCTAAAGCTCTTGACTCCAAAGTAAATCACAGACATATCCGGACTGGTTGATCAATTAGGGACTCTAAAAGGAACTTGTTAAAGATCCTATTTAGATCCTGAAGCATCCTTTGATCCACTTGAAACACAACTGGAGGAGGCTCAGGGAAGATGGCAGCTTTGTTGTCTTGAGCTCAAAGAATGAGAGCTTGACTGATGGAATCCTGTCTTTGCTTTGTTCCTCAACATTCTCCCCCTTTTTGGTAGCATCATCTTGAGAGGTAGATAGCTGTAGGAAGAGGTCAAGGAGACTTGAATGGTACATGCCTAACAGATCTCTCATCTGTTTCTCAGCTAGTTTGACCTTGAGATTTTCAATCTCAAGTTGCTGAGTGGCAGACCTATCCTCTAAAGTCTTAACCTTTGATTCAAGGTTTGAGACTTTAGAAAGTAGGTCTCGTATTGTGAGTTGCATACTTCCCTCATCTTCTTTTTGGAAAAATCACTCACGGGGAGATGAGGTAACATACCTAGTATGTTATCCTCACCACCAGATGTGGTTTCTTGGCACCCCTGGTTTCCCTTGCACATGATGTCTCTTTCAGAGGCATCATAGGGCATGGTTGCCGTAGATTCAGTCCTGACTATTGTTAGCACTGTCCTGAGGATCCAATGAGGCTCCTTCAGTAGTGGCAGCTGAATCTACATGAGTCCCCCCCACATCAGTGGGACTCACCTCAGTAGGGCTTTGCTGGTGTGGGCTAGAGACAAGAGGTTTCTCTAGGCTCTGTTGATCCTTAGAGGGGTGTTGTGGATCAACTTCATTGCCTTGGAGAGACATAGTCTTTTCACACCAGCTCCGGTCAATAGGTCAGTAAAGAAAAGGAATGAAGACCTAAGGACCCGGGACCTTTGATCAATGTTAAAAGGCATTGAGCTGTCCCTTGGTGGCTGCTCAGGGGAGTATAGAGACTCACCCTGAGGGCTATCAGCTGGGGTTTTGGGCTCATGGGTCTGAGACTGAGGAGACTCAAGACCCATATTGAGGTCAATAGTGAAGGATTGGGGACCTCTGGCTGAGTGGGAGCCCCTTGTTCCACTCTAGCCTTTTTGGTTTGAAGAGGAGGGGCTTGTTCAAATCAGAGTAGATTGAACAAGGGTTCGTTTGGTACGTCTCTGATAGGTGACTTTTATTGGAGGAGAAGTTAGATTTGGAATGGTGAGGGTAGTTGCTGGTGCGGTTTCATCACCTGTGGGGATAACAGGGATGTCACAGGAGCCATTGGCTCAATCATACCTGGAAGTAGTGCGGTATCCCTTCCAGTGTAGTTTGGTAGACACTCTCTTCAAGACTTTGAAGATGGTCGGCCTCATTTGAGGAGCAGACAGAGCAGCTGCACAGACAAGCTTACTCTGATCTAGCTCGGAGTTGATTATGTGCTGTAGAAATCTGGGATACATAAAGAATGTGTCCCTTTGCAGATTTCCCTGAGGTTAGTCAGCACAAACCTTGAGTAGTTGAAGCGCAGCCTTGTACCAACCCCATGACTAGGCACCCGAGTTCATAGGGAATTTGATCCCACCCCATCCCCCGGATTTGTTAGATAAGCAGTGAAGACCACATGTAGCAGGAACTTCCATTGTAGGAGAAGTTGAATTTGTAGACTGTGACCTGCTTACATCTCCACCGTATCCCATTTGGAGATAGGAGTTATCTAACTCAGACTTGGGGAATTCCGTCGGTGCGCCTTCATCATGGAGCTCAAGATGCTCCCTGATGATTTGTTCAGTAATGACCAACTCCTCTTGGCCACAAACACTTGACCTGATAGCACGAACCCCATTTAGGGTTTCAACCCGCCTATTTGCCCAGAATTCGGACATTTGGTTGGTGTAAATGGTGGGTTTACAGTCAGTGCTGTGTAGTATGAAGATTGGGCTAAGAAAGAGAAATATCAGAGAATTCAGCATCCCTTGAAGAGTCAAGGAGTGCGACCTGGTTGTGCTGAGGTTTTAGAGCCATTTGAGGAAGATAGCAGAGGAAAAGTTCTTGAGAGAGGTAAATTGGGAGAAAGAAAGCTTTTAGGGCAGTGAATTTGGTAAAAAGAGTGTAAGTGATTAACCGTAAATTTAAATGGGTGAAATGGCGGTTTAAAGGGTGGTTTGGATAAGATGATGTGAGGGTTCAGAGGATGATGTGACAGGGGCGGTAAGGTTAGCCATTTAAATAATCCGACATCATTAACAAAATCTTTACTTTTTAAAGAGTGGGGCCCAAAAGATTTCCGTTACAAGACCAGTAAATCCTTCTTCCGAGTATAAGGTATTTCCGAAGGTAAATTCTTCCGAAGGCAAATGTACTTCCGAAGGTAAATAAATGCTTCCGAAGATACATGTTGCTTTCAAGTGGAGTATTAAGTGCTTCGGAAGTAGATCTGAGATTACCTCAATCGCTTTCTTCGAGGCTTAGTACACTTCCGAGAAGAAAATTATCCTATGAGAAATTGCTTCGGAAGTTATACTAGATATCTTCCGAAGGCAAGTTTCTCTTCGGAAGAACTTATACTTAGTTAAATAAGAAAGGATCTTTTGTACAGGGCTTAGATTGTATTGACATAAGACTTTACATATTGAAAAGGTTTTCAATTGAGATTAACTAGTCAATGTTTATCATCCCAATAGCTGTAATGAGATACTAAATCGTTGTTCATCAAATGCTTTGGTGAACAAATCAGCATATTGTTCATTTGAATCAACTTTGATGTTTGATAAGATTTTTCCTCATGAATATCTCTATGAAATGATACCTGATGTCAATATGCTTTGTCTTTGAGTGCTTTACTGGATTTTCAGTGATGGATAAGCACTGTTGTTGTCAATGTGGATAGGAGTGCTCATGAAGTTGAATCCATAGTCAATCATCTGGTTTTGAATCACAGCAGCTGAGCACAGCAACTTGCAGCATCGCAATGTATTCACTTCAGCAGTTGATGTAGAGACACAGGATTGCTTTTTGCATTGCATGATATGATCCTTCCCCAAGAAATTGACATCCACCTGATGTGATTTCTTGTTGATGTTGCAGCCACCATAATCACTGTCAGAGTAACCATAGAGATTAAAATCACTATTTCTTGGATACCAGAGACTAACTTAGGTGCTCCTTTGAGGTATCTGAGGATTCTCTTGACGCAATTAGGTGAGACACCTTTGGAGCAGCCTGATATCTTGCACAAATGCAAGTTGCAAAAATGATATCAGGTCTACTTGCTGTGAGATACATCAGAGAACCAATGATTGCTGCTCTATACTGATGTTGATCAGTATCCTCCCCTCAGAATCAGGGCATAAATCATGGTTTCTGGGTATAGGTGTCTTGCTGCTTTACAATCCTTCATATCAAATCTCTCTAGATATCATTGACATACTTAGATTGATTGATGAAAAACCCTTCCTTTAGTTGCTTTTACCTATATTCCAATTCCAAGAAAAAGTCCATTTTTCCCATAGAACTCATTTCGAACTTCTTCTTCATAATGCTCTCAAGTCTTTGCACAT
>CM046045.1:53635120-53662620 GCA_025215565.1 Flaveria ramosissima
TATGATATTATACGGATATGGATACATATATATATATACGGAGATGTATACATATATATATAGATACGTAGATGTGTAGAGAGATATATTATAATAGTAGAGGATAGAGATATATAGGATAGATATAGATATATAATGACACCACACACACACACATCTATATATATATATACCATATATATAATATATATATATATATATATATATAGATCTATATTATAGAGAGAGATATAGAGATATATATAGATATATATATATATATATATATATATATCTATATATATATATATATATATATATATATATACACGTTTTAACAAGGTAAATATTTATTAAAAAACTGATAATTATAGGTATGATCTTAAAGGTTTCTAAAAGTCTAAATGATCATTATAATTATATATAATAATGCACGTACCCACATATATACGAAGGTTGATCATCAACATGAATAATCTAAGTAAAGTTAAAAGAGAATAACATTACCTTAGTGAAGAATCCTATATTGCAAGATATGAGTTTGTTCAAAAGATTATCCAACTCTTTTCCTTTGATCATGGACAATATTCAGTTTAAGTAATTGTAAAGTTAGATAGAAAAGAATAAGATTCAATAGATAGTATTACCTGAAGTATTTTGTCACTAAATACTCTAACGGTTTAACAAGAGCAACAATAAATGAATGTATCAAAGTTTTAGAGTTTGATCTTGATGATATGAGAGAAATAAAGAGAAAAAGATGAATATGAATTTAGATTTATGAATTAGGTTAGGTTATATTTTATAGGAGTTTAAACAAGCTTTATGGAGAAGGTAGAAAATAAAGAAATTAAAATTTAACAAAAAAAAGTATTTTTTCTTCATTAAAAAAACTCAGTAAATAACAAAATAAAGCAAACTTAGTATTTTTAAAGTAGCATTTGAAGCAAAAACAACGCTCCAAGTTAAGATATTATTATAAAAAAGACCAAATACAGCGTAATTTGAATTTAAAATAATATCAAAATACAATGTTTATCCAAAAACAACGATATTTCATTTAAATACTCGTTTTAAATTAAACTAACCTCCGTAAAATTATAACCACCAGATTTGTAAACAACGCTTTTATGCTTTTGCAACGATTTTTATATCAAACACTTTAAAAAAAAAATTGGATCGCTTTAAAAGAATGTTTTTGTACTAGTGTTAAATGAGTTTATATATTTCTTGATCATAGATTACCACTGAAATTTTCGTGATGGATAAGAAAAAAATGTTGAGACAAGTCGTTTGTTACGGGTGATAAAACATGCCAAACTCATGCAATAAAATGGTACTAAAGGTTCAAAATTAATATGAGCTAGGTACATGATACATGTGACATTTGCAGCCAGAAAAAAAAATAGATGTCATACACTAATAAATAAAATGAAACTAGCACATGAAGCGTGTTGCTAGAGATGATTTCAAAATGCAAATACAACTCGCACAAACTCATGAAATGCCTGATTCCTATGCACACTATATATTCTAGGCACACTAACGCAAAATGCAAACGAATCTCTCTTCACCTCTCTAATCTCTCACAACAAACATATGTTATTCATGGAGAAACCAAAGACACTTTTGAAGAACAGCGAAAATGAAGAACCTTCACATCACTCTATGAGGGTCCAGATACCATTATCAAATCCATCAAAGATGGTTAATGTTATATATTCATTCTATACATTCATTTATACTAATTATGCCTCAAACTAATTTTGTGATGATCTTTCCTTGGACTTGTAGAAACATGGTGTGGAAACTCATGTAGATGATAACAAAAGGCAACATTTAGAGGTACATGTTGAAGTTTCAATGTTCGGCATACAAAATAGCTGATATAAATAGTATACTTGTATAGAAAAAAATATACCTTTACTTTGATATAATAATTTAAAATTTGATTTTACCATTTTTTAGAAGGAAGCCGGTACAAGTGAAGATACTACCCAAAAGGGCAATGAAAAACAAACGGTTGAAGGACAGCAGCCAGGGACAAGTGAAGATCTTGTGACGAAGGGTGATCCAACAAAAATTTCTAAAAGCGAAGAAGAAGAGGAAAGTATATGGGCAATGTTTTAGCTTATGAATAAATGTGATGCTGAGAATGATGCTATTTTCAAGTTATCATGTAAAATAAAAGAAACTTTTGTTTCTTTGAGTCAACCTAGCTTATCTATGTAATAGAAAACCACCTTTGGGCAAAATGGAAATTTCTAGTATGATTCATTGAATGGAAAAGAGAAGATATATATCCAATCATAGATAGAATATGTTATATATATAAAATGTACCTAAGGAACTACAAATTCTAAAAATAACTTTCATACAAGCTGATAATTTACATTGAATTATTCAGTTAAGTGATCTTTTAAGAAACCTAAAAAACCATTTCACTTTGAGCTTGACGTTGATTTGGCTATTGAATTTATCTTAAATAATGGATAAGAAAAAAAGACCATAAATTCATTAACCAAAACAATGAGAAATAGATTTGGATTAGTTGAACCACTCATTCTTGGTTAGTCCTTGGTTTAACCCAATCTATCTATGTGATAAGTTATTCATCAATAACAAAGTAAAAATTTGTTTAATTTATTCGTATAGGTATTCTACGATTCGTGTTTGTGTGTTTGTTTGTTATTCCGTCAAAATTCATTTTCTACTATGTTCATTTCACTTCGTTATATATATCTAAGTATAAGCTTTGAATTTGATACTTTGGATTGACATGCCAGCATGTGGGCGTGTATAAACTTTGCTTTAAGATAATTAAATTATATTATCCAAGTATATGTATTAATCAATCTATAATCTGTAAATAAAACATCAGAAACCAATACAATTAGGAAGTTAGTACGGTAGCTAATTGGTGCCTGAACTTGAGAGGGTGCAACGGATGGAATGTAACCGCGTTTGCATACTCATGTACTCAGTAACATTTAATATGATATCCGTAAGTTTAATGTGAAAATGTTTCTACATTCCCTGCATAATTATGAGTGTGTAAGCAAATATAAACCCACAATGCATGTGATGGTTATTAGTTCGCTTAAAGACCTTATAAAGTATTCCTTGAAATGATTGATGTGATTCAGTTGTTTGTTACGATCATGATTTACCACAATTGGCTATGATATTTTTGTCTCAATGATGCGACACCATTTGTAACGACGCTACCTAGAATATCTACTCATTCTTAATTAGTATTTCGATAGAAATAGACCATTCAATTAGGAAGGGTATGGATAGTCCCTAAGATAAGTTTATATGTATTCTATTTTATGAATTGCTGCATGTATAGCGGCCCCATTACAAATTTTGCTATATGATCTTTCAATTGCATTACTACATGAAGCTTTATTAATGTAAAAGGAAGTTTAAATAATTTTATGTTTCGTCGTGTGGATTCCCTGATATGTACGTGGCCTCTCATCATTCTAGATGAGCTAGATCTTTACAAAAAATATAAGGAATCTGACCTTTTTTAAAAAAAAAAAAATTTAAACAGCAATCCCTTGGATTGAAAAAGAAGGCTCGAAGAATGATTAGTGTAACAGTGATCTAAAGAAACTAAATATATAGTTCTATTTAACTGGTCGGTACAATTTTCTTTCTACATTAATTTATAGTATTAAAATGGAAATAAATACATGTACATGATTTTGTAGTTAGTATGGGGTAGAAAGGTGCATGCCAGTATTATCTTGTAAGATAAATTGTAAACACCATCTTTGCTAGCTTATAAAGAAATATTATGTTCATTTGCAATGAAATAGAGAATAGAACATTAATGATACGCCAAAGCATGGTTCATTCTACTTCTAAATCTATCTTGTTCTATTAAACTAGAATCTCCAACCATTCAAAAAGAAACATCTTTCTTGCACACTTTGGTGTCAATATACTACAAACACTCTGCTAATTTAGATAACCACTTAGTTTTTGAGATTTAACGATAGGAATCTTCTCTATCTCAACTTGGGATTTTGTTAAGGTGTATGTGATACCTCATTGTAGGTGAACATCTTTTCTCAGATAATTGATCGCATAGCTTTTCATAGCATGATACTCGTGTTTTTAATAAAAGTTATCCGTTGTGGAGATAAGTTTCGTGACCATAAAGCCTTGCTAGCAGAATGATAGAACAACCAAACGAGAAACCTTCTACCAACAATGCAAATTCCACAATAAACAAAATGATAGTCACGTGTATTATAACATTTTAAGTATATGGTCTTGTGACTATATTAGATAAGTTAGTTTAGATATTGCGTCTAAATATTTATAAATAAGCCCTTATTGATATAAGTTCTAGTAATTATCATTTATTGATAATTACACTTTAGCCTCTTAATCAAAGTATTTTGATGAATGGTATTGCCTTTACGAATAACTATATAAAGAGGGCTTATGATTCAAATACATCTTATGTCCAGTTACATCACATACATATATATATATGATGTTTCTCTAATCAAAGTTAGAGACAAAATACAATGAACACTATAATCATGATGCAATGTAAGTGGAAATTAATCTTCTAACAAGTGAGTTCTAGTTTCATAAATCTTGTTTTTAGAAAGAAATCAACAAAAACAACCGAAAGAGAAACTTTCTAGCAACCGTGCAAATTTCACAATAAACAAAAAGATGGTCACGTATATGATGCAGTCGGAAACAAAAAGATAGATAATTGAACCTGTTGATTCAACAAGAATACCAGGAACAATTCTTCTAACTATCTTTGATTCAGAAAGAATACCGATAATCAGGGTTCACACTAACACACACTGTGATAGAGAGAAAAAAACAGATTTTTTTCATAAACTTCAATAATATTTCAATCATCTCTTACAAGCATATAAAAAAAGAAAACCAAAGTTGAATGGGCCACAAAACATAAACGGGCCAAAAACTGGGCCAAATGTAAAGTCCAAGTTATGGCCATTTCAGTGAAGCCCCTTTTGATAAGCGATCTTGGGCCTCCAAAAAGGCTAAAGCTTGCTCATCCACACTTGGGCCCACATCATTCCCTCCTGGGTAGACAAAATTCGTCCTCGAATTCCCAACGGCCTCATCATCAGAAGAATCACCATGATACGGCAGCAAATGTTTCACATTAAACACATCAGAACACCGAATATGACTAGGCAACTTTAGTCGATATGCATTAGGATTTATCTTCTGCACGATCTTAACAGGACCAATCTTTTTGGCAGACAACTTGTTGTACTCCCCCACTAAAAAACGATCTTTAGTCAGCATAGCCCAAATAAAATCACCTTCTTCAAAATCAACATGCCTTCGTTTTTTATCAGCAGCTTTCTTGTACTTGGCATTCACTTGGGTCAAGTTATGATGAACAACTTTATGAACTTCATGCAACCCCTCCACAAAATCTTGAACCTTTTTAGGAAATGAGCCAGATGCAAGAAGTGACATTAAATCAAGTGGGCCTCGAGGTTGAGAAGAATAAACCACCTGAAATGGACTAAACCCGGTACTTCGATTAACAGCGTGATTGTGAGCAAACTCGGCTTCGTATAGTTTATGGTCCCATGCTTTCACATGATCACCAACTAGACATCGCAGCAAATTACCAAGTGAACGGTTGACAACTTCAGTTTGACCATCCATTTGTGGATGATAAGCACTACTGAAACTGAGTTGGGTATTCACCATCCTCCATAGACTACGCCAAAAGTGACTCAAAAACCGGGTATCTTGATCAGAATCTATAGAAGAAGGCAATCCATGTAAGCGATACACATCACGAAAGAAAAGTTATGCCACATAGAAAACCTGTCAACAACAACAAAGATAGAGTCGTTACCCTTTGTGTACACGGCAATCCCAACACAAAATCCATGCTAATATCAACCCATGGCTGCAAAGGAACCGGCAATGGCATATAGAGGCCTGCGTTACTAGATGTGCCCTTAGAAACTTGACAAATACGACACCTTTTAACATAATGATCCACTTCTTTCCTCATGGTAGGCCAGAAATAAGAAGCTTGTACCAACTGTAGAGTGCGATCACGACCAACGTGCCCTTCCCCATGCAACTCTTTAATAATATGTAAACGCAGACTTGAATCAGGAATACATAGTTGATTCCCTTTGAATAGAAAATCATCGTGTACAAGAAAATCTGACTTCAGTCCAGTCTGCACATCCTGCATAATAACTGAAAAATATGGATCAATGGCTAACTGCTCAAGAATGACATCTAAGCCCGGCACATCAACCCTCATAGACACAAGAAGATTACTCCTCCTGCTTAGGGCATCAGCAACGCGATTCGAAACTCTAGTTTTGTGTTTAACAACAAAAGTAAACTTTTCAAGAAATGCTAACCAATGCTCGTGCTTATGTGACACCTTGTCTTGCGTACGAATATGCCTTAAAGAATCACGATCAGTGAAAAAAACAAACTCTTTGTGAAACAGATAGTGACCCCAATGCTTTACAGCTTGGACCACTGCATAAAACTCCAAATCATAAGTACTATACCTCAACTTTGGACCTGTCAATTTCTCACTAAAGAAGGCAACAGGTCGGCCACCTTGACTAAGCACCCCACCAATCCCGACCTTTGAGGCATCAGTATGAAGTTCAAATACTTGAGAAAAATCAGACAATACCAGAATAGGTGTTGCGGTGAGCTTGTCTTTTATAACTTGAAAAGCAAGCTCGGCCTCTTCAGCCCATACAAACGTCTTCCCCTTCATACAGTCTGTCACTAGAGCCATAATAGAACTGAAATGTGGAATGAATCGTATATAGAAAGAAGCAAGCCCATGAAAACTATGAACTTCAGTAATGGTAGTAGGAGTTGGACAAATTGTAATATCTGCTACTTTAGATTCATCTACTTGTATTCCCCCTCCAGAAACAACATACCCCAAAAGCAGAACTTTAGGGGTAATAAAAACACACTTCTTTGCTGCTGCATAGAAACTATCCCTACGAAGTAAGGACAAAACTTGCCTGACATGCATGAGGTGCTCACTAGAAGAAGCACTATAAATAAGAATGTCATCAAAATACATGACCATAAACTTTCTAATAAAAGGTCTGAGCAACTGATTCATCACACGTATAAAAGTGCTTGATGCGTTTGACAAACCAAAAGGCATTACCAACCATTCATACAACCCTTCACGAGTTTTGCAGGCAGATTTCCATTCATCACCAGGCCTAAGACGAATATAGTAATATCCACTCTTCAAATCCAACTTTATGAAAATGGTAGCACCACTAATCTGATCAAGCAAATCATCAAGTCTAGGGATAGGAAACCTATACCTCACAGTAATCTTGTTGATAGCCCGACTGTCAACACACATGCGCCAAGTGCCATCTTTTTTTGGAGTCAACAAAGCAGGAATAGCACAAGGGCTCATACTTTCACGAACATGGCCCTTAAATATCAACTCCTCAACCTGTCTTCGCAACTCCTCATGCTCTGCTGGGCTCATCCTGTAATGTGGCCTGTTAGGCAATTATGATCCAGGTTCTAGATCAATATGATGTTGGATGTCACGCAAAGGTGGCAAACCATCAGGCAATTCAGTGGGAAAAACATCGGAAAATTCCTCAAGTAGAGGAACCATAGAATCAGGAACATCAGCATCCTCAACCACTTCTTTACCTATCAGCAAAAAAAATCATCCCCAGCCTCCAGCTCGTTCTCAAACTGAGAAAGAGTCAACAAAGTAGCAGTAGGTTTGGTAGCCACTTCCTTGGGTTTAGTGGGCAACAATGTTATCTTCACGTTATCAAACAAGAAACTATAAGTATTAAATCACCCATTGTGTTCTACATTGCGATCATATTCCCAAGGACTACCAAACAGCAAATGGCACACATCCATAGGAACCACATAACACTGGACTTCGTCCTTGTATGTTTTACCAACAGAATAAGGAACAAGGGTACGCTTGGTTACTGGCACCTCACCTCCCTTCTTAAGCCATTGGAGCTTATAAGGATTAGGATGGTTCTCTGTTTTCAGGCTCAACTTTCTAACAGCCTCTTCAGAAACTAGATTGTTACAGCTCCCTAAATCAATAACAAAAGTACAAACCTTCACCAGCACGGTACATGTTGAATGGAAGATGTTGTGCTTAAGCCAATCATTATCATTTGCCTTTGGTGTATAGCATGAATGTCTAACCACCAGGCATGTTCCCACGTCTCCAGCCACCTTCTCATCCACATCAAGCTCTTCATCAAATTTGGAGTGTCTTCATAATTTTCATCAGCCTCACTACCATCTTCCCATTCCTTAGGGTCAGCGAACATATTACTTTTACTAGCTTTCTTACATTCTGACTGTCGATGACCAGTCTCCCCACAGTTGAAACACTTCATGCTACTACCACCGACTCCTTTAGAAGATGGTCCACTACTACCAGCACCCTGTTTTGTTTGGTTAGGTACAAAACGAGATGTCGTGTTACCCGAACCCGAACCTCCTCCAACAGAAGATGAAACACCACTATGCCGGTTTTGCTTTTCAAAAGCTAGAGCACGTTGGTAAGCATCAGAAAGTGTCACTAGATCAAACATGTTAATGAATTCCATTATCTGAACCCTTAGTCAACCAATGTAACGAGAAACAAGTTGTTCTTCAGTTTCTTGAATATCATTTCTTGTAATTAATTGGTAGAATTCTGTTGTGTAGTCCTCAGTAGGACTTGGACCCCTGTCTTAAATTTTGTAACCGCTGGTACATTAATCGTTGGTTATTATGAGGAATAAAGTTGGCCCTCATGCACTTCTTCATCTTTCTCCAAGTTGTGAGCCTTGGCTTTCCAACTCTCTCTGAGTCAGTTTCAATTGTTGCCACCACGCAGAAGCCCTTCCACTTAGCCTGGTAACGATCAACAAAACTTTTTTGTCTTCAGGAACCTCTTTGAATTCGAACACTTCTTCAACAACAACAAGCCAGTCAATGAATTTTTCCGGGTTCAAAGTATCACCATCGAATTCAGGAATACTGGTTCGCATTCCTGCCTCCCAACGCCTGTTATCACCCCTATCACCCCTTTGATTATGCGGTACGTGTTCATCAGAAGAAGAACCGGCACCCTCATAAAACGGATTTTCATCATCTGCTGCTTCACGACGGTTACGATTACGCCCTCCCTTATTCATCACTATTTTTATTATTATTATTATTATTATTATTATTATTATTATTATTATTATTATTATTATTATTATTATTATTATAACTTACATCTCAAAACCAATGTGGAAGAATAAATAAGCGATCCATTGGTGAGAAATTGTAACACTCCTTCAAACTCAAGAAAATCAAACACAATCTCGAAATACACCCCAAGTGATGAAAAAAAAACCTGCATGCAAATCTTATTAACATAATAACTTTATAATTATGTAGCCATAGGTTGACTAAATTTAGGTTGCTCTTTTACAATCATTTTTAATGTATTTTGTATGTTCACTGTGACATTCGTCACCTTAAGGTC
Source organism: Flaveria ramosissima (assembly GCA_025215565.1). Lineage (NCBI taxonomy): Eukaryota > Viridiplantae > Streptophyta > Magnoliopsida > Asterales > Asteraceae > Flaveria > Flaveria ramosissima. Next base: position 53,644,653 of record CM046045.1, read on the forward strand.
CGTCAATTAACGAGGCTTTCCGTTAACTATTCTTGATCAGTCATTCCTCATCTTTATTAACTCTTTATGTGGATGTTATGCTTGCTTTATCATCGTGTGCTTGTGCTTTCATTGTAATCATATGCTATCCTTAAAAACTTTTAAAACTTTCAACATCGTAACCGCCAAATATCATTTTTAAATAAAATTAACGTCACCAATAAAACCATTTTTAAGTTATAAATATCATTAAATACATCTTTATAATTAATATGATTAACCTAACAAAGTCGTTTTTCAACCGAAACAAATTTGGAAAAAACTCGGGAGTTAAGTGCAGGGACTAAACTTGACATTTTGCAAACTTGGGCTGGGTATATAAACCCATTTTCCAGCCCTAATTCATTCATCTTCATCTTCATCTCCTTCATACTCTTCTTCTCCTCTCATCTTCATCCTAGCACCAAATCCGACCCGCTTGGTCTCGTTTTCGTCGTCTAGACTTCATCTACAGCCTAGTCTACTCCATTCTAGCAGGTAGACAACTTTGATTGTCCCTTTTCTTGCATATTCACGGCTGTCCAAACTAGAGTTTCGGGTGTTCGGGTTCAACCCGAACACATGAGGTCGTGTGGGTGCGTGTGAGGTCTTTCTGCTTGTGTTTCTTGTTTGTGCATGTGTGTAGAGTGTTTCTGGAAGTCCTTGTTGTGTAAAACTCGTGTTTGGAGCAGCCGAAGGCTGCTCAGCCCGTCCACAGTCGCGATTCTGCTGTCCAGGCGACTGGGTCTGTCATGCCATTGAGTCGTGCGACTGGGCGAGTCGTGCGACTGAGCCATGCGTCTGAGTCAATCGTGCGACTGAGTTGTGCGACTGGGTATGTCGTGCGACTGTGTGTATGTGTGCGATTGAGTCATGCGAGCGAATGAATGTGTGCGATTGAGTCAGGTGACCGAATGAATGTATGCGATTGTGCGCGTATCGCACGACTGGAGTCCAATCGCACGAATGAAGGTTCAATCGTACGAATTAAGCTGATTCGCACGATTGAAGGTTGATTCATACGTATGGAGGTTGAGTCGTGCGATTGGGTGTTGTGTGGTACGACTGAATGCTAGTCACAAGAATGAAGGCTCAATCGTACGAATGAAGCTGATTCGCACGATTGAGGGTTGATTCGTGCGAATGGAGTGTTGAGTCGTGCGTCTGGTCCTGTCATGCGACTGAAGTTGCTGTGTGTGATTTCCCTTCTTGTGCGTGGTGTGTGTAGGTCGTGTGATATTGAGGTAACATTAACACAGTTGCCATTGTTCGGCCACAAAGATTAAAGTCAACGCTAAAAAGGCCACAAATACTATTCAAAATCAAATCAATCTAACATTTTACAATTATTAACCGACTTATTACTACCGATATTTATCTAATACTTCTTCAATAACAATGAAACTTTTACTCAAATATCATCAGCAATGGCGACAATGTCTAGTAATTGGGTCTACATAAGATCTAGTACGTGTGTCTGTTTGTGTGTGTTACACGCGACCCAACCGATACAACCCGAACCGACCGATCATTATTATGCGCTTATTTCATATCATTAAATGCTTATCAATAACTGTCAATAGGTGTTTGACCGCTCCTTTTCATTCAACATTTGGATACATTGATCATACATACTTACCACCTAACAAGTGAGTTTCGTGGCCCCTTTTTACGCTTATATAATATTTCAGTCATTTACAACTTGGGGGAAAAGTATGCTCACCTATTTTCAATGCTGTACAACTTACTTACATTTTACATACATGGAATCAACGTGATACTGTCTTACAAGTACTTATCTGATACATGCTTGGGTCTGCTGTGTGGTTATATCTTTGCAACTATTTAATTCCAGTGTGGGAACCGACGGTTAGGTATTGGTAGTACTACTGGGTTGACACCCCCACCCTTGTTCGTTGGTATACTAGTTGGTACCATCAGTGGCCAGGAACGGGCCCTTTGGTGAATATATGCCGACAATATCTTTGTGTACGTCGCTAGGTTTGGTTGCAAAGCTCATTGTCATGTGATTTTACTTGTTTATATAACTGTATTCACGATATTTCACATCATTTACTATATACAACATCACTTACTCATTTATTACTTAAACCTGCGTGCTCACCAACAATTTTGTTGACCATTTTGAGCATATCTTTTTAGGTGATCATGCAAATTGAGGAATCTAGGTGTGCTGCCTTAGTGGAGACCCTAGGATGTATTTTTGGGACTAAACATATTTGACAAATAACTAATTTGAACAATGTTGTAGTCTGATGAACAATTGCAATCTTTTGATACTTGTTCCGGGGTTGTGGGAATTTACATTACAATTTCATCTTTGTGTGATTATGTGAATCGTTCATCATGTTTATGTTTATGGCTATGTTGTCGTGAATATTGACTAAGCACGACACAAGTCCCCTTGTTGTCGGGTGTCGTCATGACACGCTTGTCATCATTTATTATATTGCATCTCTATCGTTTACCATGTGTTATGACGATCCCGATCTCGTTACATCCTCGTGTTTCCGCTTTTAGCGGGGGTGTGACAGATTGGTATCAGAGCCATTGGTTATAGAGAATTAGGCAATACGCTTGACCTAGACTATAACCTAGGAACCTTCATGTAGATTTGCATGCTAGGATCTGTATGCATATTATATCTCGTGTATGTATTCCTCGCTTCTTGATTTGTTCATTTACCTGTTATGTGATCTTTCCACCCTATGAGAGAGCCCTTGTGCTCACTCCTTATGGGATGCTCCTATTGGATCTTCCGTTCCCTCTGCGCGTCGAGTTGGTTTATCAAAATCCGGGTATTAAACCCGAAGAGATCTTCACAGATCATGCTATTGCGCTTGACCTTGGACATTGAGATTAACCCTGAGGAGGTTATGTCTGAAACCTCGAAAGAGGAGGAAATAGACAACCTCTGCTAGACTAAACGTGATTATATACATGGATTACAATTGATATGGTGGACTATTGTTGAGACATTACCAATTCATGGTGTGAGAACTACATGAATTGCATGCGATGTGTGATGACAATAAGTGTGATATTAACTTGGGAATACTGGACTTGATGAGTGTTATGGATAATACACTTTGAAATGATTTAAGCTTACGTATTTACTATTTCTATGACTAGAAAATGCCGCCTCGAAGAGTTACCCGCAACAATAGTGGCGGGAGTGAAGCCCCAAGGGGAAGAGGCAGAGGCAGAGGCAGAGCACCAAGGACAAATAATGGTCCTGCCAGTAACAATCAGGATACAGGAAACACTGATATGGCAGCTCTGATCGCTCAACAGTTGGCCGCACTGATTCCTACTATCGTGGCCCAAGTGAGCGATGCACTCCAGCAACACCACGCTCACGGGGATGGTGGCAATGATAATGGAGATAATGGAAAGAGAGCTCAAGGTGGGATCAAAACTGAAGTTGGAAATGGAAACCCGACTGGGAATGAAAGCAATTAAGAAATCGGGAATGGTGGAACAGCCGGTATTGAGACTGGGGTTGTTAATGCCAGACAGGGGTGTTCATACAAAGAGTTTGTGGCCTGCAAACCGAGAGAATTCAATTGGAAAGGTGGGGCGATAGCCCTAACCAGGTGGCTAGAAAAGATGGAGGCAGTGATTGACATCAGTGAGTGCCTCGACAGCCAGAGAATCAAGTATGCCACGTGTTCACTGCAGAGCAAGGCTCTAACCTGGTGGAAAACCCAGGTCCAAGCTAGAGGAAGAGAATCTGCGATGCAGATGTCATGGGATGAGTTCAAAGCTTTGATTACCGAGGAATACTGCCCCCTAACGAGATGCAGAAATTAGAGCATAAGTTCTGGAATCATGCTATGTGGGGGCCGGGCATGCAGCTTATACTGACCGTTTTCATGAGCTGGCAAGATTGGTTCCGCATCTGGTCACGCTGGAATCAAAGAGAATCGAAGGGTATATTTGGGGACTTGCGCCTCAAATCCGAGCAATGGTTACAACCGCTGCTCCTCCTACTATCCAGAGCGCAATTCTGAAGGCTGGCACTTTGACTGACCATATGGTGAGAACAGGGGTTCTGGGCAGAGGAACAGAAAAGAGAAAGGATGTTGGGGAAACGAGCAGGTCGAGTGCCGGGAAGTTTGATAAGAGGGCCAAGACGACCAGAAATTTTGTGGTCGTGACTCAGGGTAAAAGAGAAGTGGGGCCGCACCCCAAATATGACAGGTGCAACTATCATCATCCCCCAGGAACGCAGTGCCGGGTGTGCGCGAATTGTAGGCGCCCAGGGCATTTGGCGAGAGACTGCAGAACAGCGCCGAATCTTGTGGCACCGGTCAACGCGATTAACCCCGCCGGGATGCAAGGGCTTGTTATGAGTGTGGATGCCCTGATCATTACAGGAACATGTGCCCCAGGCTGAATCAGGCACCGGGTCAACAAGGGAACAACCAGCATCAAGTGATGGCCATAGCTGGGAACCAAGGCCCAGCAAATCAAGGGAATGCAGCTCGGGGACGTGCATTCGTCATTGGAGCCAACGATGCTCGTCAGGACCCGAATGTTGTCACGGGTACGCACTTACTCAATCATCACTTCGCATCTATATTATTTGATACTGGAGCAGACAATAGCTTTATATCTTCTGAGTTTGTGCAATTGCTTGATTTGAGTCCTAGTAGGCTAGAAACTAGCTACTCTGTAGAAATGGCCAATGCTAGGGTTGTTCAGGCCGATGAGATTATTAGGAAGTGCTCGTTAACATTGGAGGACCATGCCTTCAATATAGACTTGATACCCTTTGAGTTAGGAAGTTTTCATGTGATTGTGGGTATGGATTGGTTGTCGCAAAACGGAGCAGAGATTGGCTGTCGGGACAAAATAGTACGAATCCCTATGCCAAACGGGGAGGTACTCAAGATTCAGGGAGAACGACTAGGAAGGAACTTAAAGCTTATTTCCTGCATGAAAGCACGCCGAAGTTTACGAAAGCAGTGCTACGCTTTTCTGGCTCATGTGGTAGAAAAGAAGGACGAAGAGAGGAAACTAGTAGATATTCTAGTGGTACGGGACTACCCAGATGTATTTCCTGATGACTTGTCTGGTTTGCCTTCTTCACAACAGGTGGAATTTCATATAGAGTTGGTTCCTGGAGCTACACCGGTTGCAAAGACGCCCTATCGGTTAGCGCCATCCCAGATGCAAGAGTTATCTAGTCAGTTACAAGAGCTACTGGAGAAGGGTTTTATTCGACCGAGTCATTCACCGTGGGGAGCACCGGTATTATTTGTCAAAAAGAAGGATGGGTCGTTCCGCATGTGCATCGATTACCGTGAGTTGAACAAGTTAACCGTGAAGAATCGATATCTTCTCCCCAGGATCGACGATCTGTTTGACCAGCTACAAGGAGCTTCGTATTTCTCAAAGATCGATCTTCGTTCTGGATATCATCAACTAAGGGTTTTCGAGGACGACATACCGAAGACAGCGTTTAGGACTCGTTATGGGCACTATGAGTTCTTGGTCATGCCGTTTGGGCTGACTAATGCACCAGCTGTGTTTTTGGATCTAATGAATCGGGTGTGCAAACCTTACTTGGATAAGCTTGTGATCGTGTTCATAGACGATATACTTATCTACTCCCGATCGAAAGAGGATCACGAAGAACACCTTCGGGCAATTCTGGAACTGCTACGGGAAGAGAAACTTTTTGCCAAGTTCTCGAAGTGTGAATTTTGGTTGCGGGAAGTGAAGTTTTTGGGTCATGTGGTTAATGAGGACGGGATTCATGTAGATCCCAGCAAGATCGAAGCGGTGAAGAAATGGGATGCACCCCAGACACCATTAGAGATACGGCAATTTTTAGGATTGGCCGGTTACTATCGACGCTTCATCGCGAATTTTTCAATGATCGCACAACCATTAACCCTGCTTACTCAGAAAGATAAGAAGTTTGATTGGGGACATGCACAAGAACAAGCATTCAAAACGTTGAAAGAGAAGTTGTGTAACGCGCCTATACTGTCCCTCCCAGACGGAACTGATAATTTTGTGGTATACTGCGATGCTTCACATCAAGGATTGGGATGTGTGCTAATGCAGAAGGATAAGGTGATTGCCTACGCTTCGCGACAGCTTAAGGTGCACGAAAAGAACTATACAACCCATGATCTTGAGTTGGGCGCTGTAGTATTTGCACTCAAGATTTGGAGGCATTACCTGTATGGAACCAAATGCATTATCTTCACCGATCATAAGAGCCTCCAACATATCCTGGATCAGAAGGAACTCAATATGCGTCAGCGACGTTGGGTAGAGCTTCTTAGTGACTACGATTGTGAAATCCAGTATCATCCGGGGAAAGCTAACGTGGTGGCTGATGCTTTAAGCCGCAAAGAACGCGTGAAACCACTACGTGCTCGAGCGTTGGGATTGACTATTCAAACGAACTTGAAAGCTCATATCCAAATTGCACAAAGTGAGGCATCGAAAGAAGAAAACCTTGCGGGAGAAGAATTCCGAGGGTTAGATAAACAGATGATCCGCAAGGATGATGGTATACAGTACTTCATGGATCGCATATGGGTACCCTGATGGGGAGGTGTACGTACCTTAGTCATGGATGAAGCCCACAATATGCGATATTCTATTCATCCTGGTGCAGACAAGATGTATCACGATCTTAAGGATCTGTACTGGTTGCCAGGCATGAAGAAAGACATTGCCTTGTACGTCAGCAGATGCTTGACATGCTCGAAAGTTAAAGCTGAACATCAGAAACCATCGGGACTATTACAGCGACCTGAAATTCCCGAGTGGAAATGGGAGAATATAGCTATGGATTTCATTACCAAACTCCCTAGAACAAGCAGTTGTCATGACTCGATATGGGTCATAGTGGACCGAATGACGAAATCAGCATATTTCTTGCCTATCCGAGAAGACTACAAAATGGACAAGTTGGCGAGATTGTACATCAAAGAGGTCGTGACACGGCACGGGTGCCGGTGTCAATCATATCCGACCGTGACAGCCGATTTACTTCACGATTTTGGCAGACACTACAGAAAGCAACGGGCACTCGGTTAGATATGAGTACCGTCTATCACCCTCAGACAGATGGCCAAAGTGAACGAACTATACAGACGCTAGAAGAAATGTTGAGAGCGTGTGTAATCGGCTTCGGTGGTAGTTGGAATGCTCATCTACCGTTGATCGAGTTCTCCTACAACAACAGCTACCATACAAGCATTGGGTGTGCCGTTCGAAGCGTTGTATGGAAGGAAATGCAGATCTCCCGTTTGTTGGGCCGAGATTGGTGAAAGTCAGCTAACAGGCCCAGAGATCATTCAACAAACAACTGACAACATCTTTCAAATCAAAGACCGACTGAAAGCTGCTAGAGATCGCCAAAAGAGCTATGCCGACAACCGTCGGAAGCCTCTAGAATTCAATATCGGGGATCGAGTTTTGCTTAAAGTCTCCCCTTGGAAAGGAGTCGTTCGATTTGGAAAGAAAGGGAAGTTATCCCCAAGATACGTTGGACCATTCGAGACTACAGAAAGAATCGGTCCAGTGGCTTACCGATTAAGGTTGCCACAAGAACTCAGCGGTGTGCATGATACTTTTCACGTGTCAAACCTCAAGAAGTGTTTGGCCGACGAATCCCTTCACGTGCCAATCGAGGAAATCAAGATTGATGAAAAGCTTCATTTATTGAGGAACCCATTGAGATCATGGATCGAAAGGTCAAGCAACTGAAGCGTAGTAGGATACCTGTTGGACCAAAAGAACCAATGAGCCTGATCAGAAAAACCACTAAGTCCCACAGACATTACAACTGCTGAAGAAGATCACAACAGCTAAGACATCAGCTGATTACAAAGGTCTGAAGACAAAGTCTGAAAGTAAAGAACTGAAGACAAAGTCTGAAAGTGAAGTACTGAAGACAAAGACTGAAGACCAGAGTGATCAGTAGTTGTCACAACAGCTGAAGTTGTTAACTTCAGTAGTTGTGATGGTTTTCCTTTTCAGTACTTGTAATTTTCCTTTCAGTAGTAGTTATTGTTTCAGTAGTTTTAAGTCAGTAGTTTTTGGTGATCAGTTGTTGAGAACATTTCAGTAGTTTGCATTATTTCAGTTGTTTGTATAATTCTGTTAGATGTCACTATCAAGTGACATCAGCAGACGTCACATTCCTCTATATAAGGGATGTTGACCTAGTTGTATTATAACCGAAGCATTACGCGTGAATGAAAACATTCCTTTAACAGAAATATTCTCTCTCTATAATTGTTATCGTGTGTTTGCATATTCATCACTTTCTTGCTTGAATTCGATCTTATTTTGTTATATTCTGCTGCAAAATTCAAATCTAATTGATCCGATCCTATCAAATGGTATCAGAGCTGGTTAATCATTGATCGATCTAACAATTGATCATTGAAACTGCTCTTTGATAGCGAAGTTTGATCGAATTAGCATTTTTGCAAGAATTGATTATAGAGATTGATTTTCTGTTGCTTCCGGTTAATTAATTGAGATTCTAATTGTGTTTTCAAATTGTGTTGTTGAGTTTTCAAACTAGACTGATTTTAATCTCATTGAATTCGATTGAATTAGTGAAAATGACTACTTCAATCAATGATCCTCACAATACTGGCTCCTCAACTAAGCCTCCAATGCTTGTTAGGAGTGAGTATAACATATGGCAACGCCGAATGCTCCATCACCTGTCTGTTAACAGTTCAGGTTGTTGGAAGTCTGTGGTTCATGGACCATACAAGCCTATGGTGAGTAATCCTGAAACCAATTAGATGGTTCCTAAGAAGAAGGAACAATATTCTGATGAGGATTTAAAGCTGTTTGAGATTGATGCTAAAGCCCATGGAATTCTGGCCATGGCACTGCCTAATGAAATCTATTCTTGGCTTATGCATCATGAAACTGCTTATGATCTCTGGGTTGCTCTGAAGGAACAATTGGAGGAACTGATGAGGTCTTAGCAAACAACAGAGAAATCCTTGCCCAGCAATATGAGACATTCTCTCATAGGAAGGGTGAGACATTGACTCAACAGTTTGAGCGGTTTCATGTTTGATTCTGAGCTAAAAATGGTTCAACATGAATACACAAATAGCCAGATGAATAACAGATTCCTCAGATCCCTGCCTGAGAGATGGGACACTTACACCATTGTCCTATGCTCTAGTGCAAATCTGGATACTCTATCTCTTACCCAACTTCATGGGAAACTCTTAACATTTGAGAGAGAGATAGAACAGAAAAGGAAACTATCTTCATCTGGAAAGCTCACTGATGACTTTGTACCAGGTAACACTGCTCTGGTTGGTCATGAGTCTGAATATGCTTCATCTGAAAGTTCATATGATGAGCATATTGATTTCTCTTCAAACAGTGGAAATCATGCTTTTGTTGGAGTTGAGGGTAACTCAGGTTTTAGTGTTGATAATTTGTGTTTTATGATGGATGATTTGAAAGGAATTGCTGATGATGATCTGGAAGAGATGGATATTTTGAGCCAAATGGCATTGATCAATATCAGATCTCAAAAGTTTTACAAAAGAACAGGTAGAAAATTCCCTGGTCTCTCTGGCAAAACCAAGGTTGGTTTTGACAAGAGTAAGTTGAGATGTCACAAGTGCCATAGACTTGGACATTTTGCTAGAGAGTGTAGATCATCTGGATCTAACTCATCTGCACCCTTTGTGACTTTTCCAAGCAATAGCTCACAATCCAAAGGGCAACATTCTACCAGTTCTGATCATCATTCACAACATCATCATCTCCTGCATACTTTGTCCCTCAAAGCCCAATGCCATATCCTTATCCATGTTTTTACATGCCTCAGTCTGGTCAAGTTCCTGTACCCATGGCCCAACAACCACATGCTTACCTGATCCTCAACCATCTCAAACAAATCAGCAATCTCAATCTCAATCTCATCAGAGCTTTTTCACCCCTGAGGTTGTTGACTGGAGCAGCCTACCAGATGATGTTTCTGGTTATTCTGAACAAATTGCTGGTGCTGGTCAACATGGTGGTGAAAACCTTTTGGAAATCTTGCTTTAATGGCCCTGGAATCTACTGATGAAAATCCTCATCATCTCAGGTACCACAGGTATCTTCTGAGGCTAAGGCCAAGTTATGTTCTGAGTCATGTATAGCTGTTTTGTTTCTATTAGGGAAGCAAATGTAGTTTAATTAATCAAAATCTTGACCTAAAAAAAGCATTTCCAAAAGAAAAGCTGAGTTTGAGTCTGTTTTAAAAGAGAAGGATGAGGAGATTTATAAACTTAAGTGTCAAATCACTGATGAAAAAGCAAAGGTAGAGGTCATTCTAGAAAATCACAAGAATCTCAAAGAAACACTTGCAGCTACCCAAGTTGATTGTGAACGCTGGGTAACATCATGCAAGGGATTTGAAATGCTTCTCAGTAAGCAAACTGCTTCTAATGTAAAGTTTGGGATTGGGTATAATCATACCATACCTCCACAGATTTACTCCCAAGTTAGAAGTAAAATCTGAGGATGACTGTCATTCCAAAACAACATCAGGTGTTTCATCTTCAAATGATAATTCAAAATCTGAGGATGAAGATAGTGATAGTACTCAGTAATAATTCTGATTTCACACTTTCAAATGAATGAAAATGAAAAGGAGAAAGAATAACAGATCAAACTGAAGGGAAAAACAGCTTGAAACACTGACCAAGAAGAGAAATCAGTTGTTCCACAAGGTACTCAAAGTACTGAGGGTAAAACACAACACTGAAGAGCATTTCAAATCAGAGGAGACAACTGCTGAAAAATCTATCAGGATTCTCAAAGTACTGAAAGAAAACTTCTGAAGAAGAAATCTTCAGTTGTTGAAAATCCTTCAGTACTTCCCAAAAGTACTGAAAGGAAGAAAGTACTGAAGAACAAATCTTCAGTAGTTTCATCAACTTCAGCAGTTGATCAAGAAAAGATGAAAAGAAAGCCATGTGAAATATATGGTTTGTTCAATCATCTTACTGTTGAATGCTGGTATAACCAGGGTTTAAAATTCAATAAAGAGAAAATCATTAAGAAGGAAATGCATAAAATGAAAAATGAATTTCAAACCAAGTTTGTACCCAATCATCTCATTCTGATAAACCTAAGCTTTCTCAAAAAGTCACAAAGAAGGAAGGGGTTTGTCAAACAACAGCTGCAAATATTCCTCAGGGAATATTGAAAACTCAGACTAAGTCTGTGTCTTTTCAAAAGAAGGATGTAGTGAATCACAAGAACAAATCATCTACAAGTACTGATGTGTCAACTGAGTTGAAAACTCTGTCAACCAATCAGACACAACTTGTGATGATGGTTCAACATCTATTGGGGAGAGTTAACCAATTAGATGTTTCTGTGATTAAACCACTGAAAAGGACACCTAAGCCAAAATCCAAGGAATCCTTTTCAGCACCATCTACATCTTCAAAAGCTGTTAATCATGCACAATCTGTTAGTTTATCATCTGTTGATGAAAACAGACCCAAAACCAAAAAGGTTTGGGTCTCAAAGGCTAACTAATGTTTGTGATAAATGCAGGGTTCTTCAGCATGCCAAAGAAGCATCTGGTATGTAAACAGTGGAGGATCCATGCATATGACAGGGAGCAGCTCTCTTCTTCATGATTATTCTCAAAGGAAGAAGGGATTTGTTTCTTTTGGAAATGATGCCAAGGGTTACATCATTGGGAAGGGTTTTGTCTCAAATGGGGAGATAAGATTTATGATGTTAACCATGTGGAGAACCTCAAATACAATCTTTTGAGTGTCAGTCAAATGTGTGATAAAGGGCATGTTGCACTTTTCACAAGTCAAAACTGTAGGATTCTGTCTTCCAAAGTTTTGCACAAGATTGACAAGATATTGGATGAATATACTCTCCTGAAGGCCAACAGGATTGGAAGAGTATATGCTTTAGATCTATCAAAGAAAATTGATCTTAAAGGCCATCCATGTCTGTTCTCCAAAGCCTCTCCTCAAGAATCTGAACTTTGGCATAGAAGGCTTGGTCATGTGAATCTAAGAACATGAATCAGCTCATTCATCATGGTTTAGTGAGAGGTTTGCCATTGAAGGAGTTCAAGTGTGATGATAACTGTCCAGCTTGCTTAAAAGGAAAGCAACACAAAGCTTCATTCCCTCCTATAGAAGAACCAAAGTCCACTGCCTGCTTGCAATTACTGCATATGGATCTCTTTGGTCCTGTGAGAGTAATGAGTATGGCAAAGAAAAAGTACTGTCTGGTAATTGTGGATATTATTCCAGATTTGTATGGACTTTCTTCTTGCATTCCAAGGATGAGGCTGCTCAAAGTATCATCTATTTGTGTTGCATGTGGAAAAGCAACATTCACTTCCAGTCAAATGTGTGAGAAGTGATAATGGGACAGAGTTTAGGAATCACACTCTTGATGAATTCTATTTGTCTAAGGGAATCAAAAGACAATATAGTATTCAAAGAACTCCAGAGCAAAATGGAGTGGTGGAGAGAAAGAACAGGACCCTTATTGAAGCCGCAAGGACAATGTTGGCTGACTCAGGTTTGCCACTAACCTTTTGGGCTGAAGCTGTCAACACAGCTTGCTATGTTCAGAATAGAGTATTAGTGAATCAGAGGTTGATGAAGACTCCTTATGAGCTCTTACATCATTTGGCCCCTTTGATTTCATTCTTTAGAGCATTTGGGTGTCCATGTTATATTCTTAACACAAAGAATATACTTCAGAAGTTTGAATCCAAGGTGGATGCAGGGTATTTTGTTGGGTATTCATCTACTTGCAAGGCATAAAGAGTTTTCAATTGCAGAACAAAGATTGTTGAAGAAACTTTGCATGTCAAGTTTAATGAATCTCCAAAAGACAAGATTCCTCAAAACCCTGTTGAGATGTTTGACTTGGACATACTGCAATATGTTCCATATCAGCCTCCACCTGTTGTTGTTCTGAAGTTCCATCCTCTCCATCTGATGATACAAATGCAAGTTGTAGTGATCATCTGCCTGTTTCTACTACACTTGATGTTCCTGTAGCCTCAGCAGCTCCATCCACAACAAATGCTGATGAAATCTCTGAATCCTCTACTTCATTTGAACTGCCATCTCAGTCTAGGTTTCAAGAGTCTGAATCAACATCTGTTGCTGCTGAATCTCCTACAAACACTTGCACAGATATTATTGCATATCAAGAATTGAAGAATCATCCCATGTCCCAGATCATTGGTGACATTAATGCTGGTGTTTCAACAAGAAGTCAATTGTCCAATTTCTGTCTCTATGCTCTCTTCATCAGTCAGCAAGAGCCAAAGAATTATCATGTGGCTTAAGGGACAATGGATGGGTTGAAGCCATGCAGCTTGAGCTTCTTCAATTTCAAAAACAGCAAGTGTGGGAACTGGTTCCTCTACCCCAAGGTAAGTGTGCAATAGGCACTAAATGGGTGTTTAGGAATAAAACTGATGAAAAAGGCCAAATTGTCAAGAACAAGGCCAGACTGGTTGTACAGGGTTTTCACAAGAAGAAGGTATTGATTATGATGAAACCTTTGCCCCTGTAGCCAGACTGGAGGCAATTAGATTGTTTTTAGCTTATGCTGCTTTTCATAACCTTAAAGTTTTTCAAATGGATGTCAAAAGTGCATTTTTATATGGTAAAATAAAAGAAGAAGTTTATGTGTGTCAACCACCAGGTTTTGAAGATCATAAACATCCTGATTGGGTGTATAAGCTTGATAAGGCTCTTTATGGGTTGAAACAAGCACCCAGAGCCTGGTATGAAACATTATCTAACTTTCTTCTTCAAAATAATTTCACTAGAGGCTCCATAGATAAAACTTTGTTCATAAAGAAAGCAGGCATGCATAAGCTCCTTGTTCAAATTTATGTTGATGACATTATTTTTGCATCATCTGATCCACAGTTGTGTGATGCATTTACTAAATTGATGCAACAAAAGTTTGAAATGAGTGCAATGGGAGAATTACAGTTCTTTCTGGGTTTGCAAATCAAACAACTGACTGATGGAACTTTCATTCATCAGTCAAAATACACAAAAGATTTGTTAACCAAGTTTGATTTACAAAACTGTAAACCCTGTTCTACTCCCATGTGCAGCACACACAACTGGATGCTGATCAAAAAGGTAAAGCAGTTGATGAAACTCTTTACAGATGTATGGGTTCCTTGATGTACCTAACAGCTTCTAGACCAGATATTATGTTTGCAACTTGTGTCTGTGCTAGATTTCAGGCTGCTCCTAAGGATTCCCATATGATTGCAGTCAAGAGGATCTTTAGATATTTGCAAGGAACTCAATCTCTAGGACTTTGGTATTCCACTGGGCACTCTTGCAAATTGGTTGCTTTCTCTGATAGTGACTATGCAGGGTGTAAGTTAACCAAAAATCAACTTCTGGTGGATGCCAATTTCTAGGCAACTGTTTGGTTCTTGGCAGAGTAAGAAACAAACTTCAGTTGCTACATCCACAGCTGAAGCAGAGTATATTGCAGCTGCAAGCTGTACATCTCAGGTACTCTGGCTTCAAAATCAGTTATTGGATTATGACATTACAGAGACTAAGACTCCTTTATTAATGGATAGTGCTTCAGCTCTTTGTATTGTTAAGAATCCTGTCCAGCATTCTAGGACCAAACATATTGAGATCAGACATCATTTCATCAGGGATTGTTATGAAAAAGGTCTGATTGATCCAAAGTTTGTGCCTAGTGCTTGATGAGCTTGCAGATATATTTACTAAGCCTTTGGATAGTGCAACCTTTCATAATCTTGTACTCAGGCTTGGTATGCTGCAACTAGAATAATTTGACAACTACTGATGCTCTTAGTCAATAAATACTGATGAGCATTAGTATACTTTTGTCAAAAATAAGTGCTGATAAGTCATTTATCTTCAGTAGTTTTATAACTACTGAAGACTAAATTACTTAAAAGTACTGAAGTACTTCATTTGTTAGAAAGTACTGATGTAGTTCAAACTACTGATGTCTTTTATAATAAATAAGTACTGATGACCAATGAAACATCTGAAAATCAGATGATCTGATGAGTAAGTGTTAAGGTCATTGAAACAGCTGAACTTTGTGAATTGACGACAACTACTGTTTCATTTCCAAACAACTGAAGCCAAAACCAAGTCTTCAGTAGTTTTACAACTACTGATGACCAACACCAAGTCTTCAGTTGTTTACAACATCTGAAAGTTAAAACCATGTCTTCAGTTGTTTTCTAACACCTGATGACTAACACCAAACTTTCAGTTGTTTTCTTTCAGCCGTTTCATAACCTATATATACCTAACCCTAACTTCAAACTTTTCATAACCCACTTTCCAAACGTTCATCTTCCATTAATGGCGACCATGCAAATCAAACTCGACACAACTGTGTCGCTCACCTTACCAAATCACCCTTCTGGAACAAGTTTGATGCTGCTATTGACTTGATGGTTGATTCCAATACCGCACAGCTTTCTCTTGAATCCTACCATCTACCCCGATACCCTGTGCCAATTTGGACAAACGTCACTGTTCATACTGCTGAGAATGATGACACCATCACTCTCCAGTCGTTTGTCAACCAGAAACGGGTGGTCATCACTCTGAGATCATTCGTCAAACCCTAGACCTGAATGATGCCACCTATACCACCAAATACCCCAAAGGCACCATTGATCTATCTTTTGCTAATCATGGTTATGAGGGTGACCTAAGTGCTACTACCATTCTGAAGAAGCACTTCCATGATGCTGAGCGACTCATTTTCCACATGATCAATGTCTGTCTTGCCCCCAAAACATCCTCATGGGATCAAATGTCATCCAGGTGGCAACAGGTATTATACTCTATCCTTGAACATCAAAGCTTAAATTTTCTGAAATTATCTTTTTGGAATTAAAAGATTTGGCAATGAAACCTGTGGCAAATAGATGGATATTATATCCAAGGTTTCTTATGGCATAATTCTAAATCAATTAAAATCTGATGGCCTTGTTGGCTTGGAGTCCCTGCTCTGGTAGTTTTGCCAGAGGTATACTCCAGGCACAACTCAAACCCACAACTCAAAGAGGCTGCCAAACTGCAAACCCAAGCAGAGGGAACCCACAGCCTCCACCTCCAAATCTAAAGTCCCCTCCAAACCAAAACCAAAGAAAACCAAAAAGGCTACTCAGGGAGTTGAGTCCCCTGATGATGCCCCTGCAGCACAAACGCAGGATGAAACTACAAGCCTTAATCCCCTTGTAGTTTCAATGACTCCACCAGCTGAAACCGCTCAGGTATCCTCTCAACAGGATCCTGATGCAACCAACATTGGGGAAACCACATTACTGGAATCTATCTCACTTGAGAAGATTGCCATTGAAGAGCACCACTCTCCCCAGGTGCAAACCTTTTCACCTCCATCTCCCACTGATACCACCCCTACAAGCCCAACTGCAGTCATTGCACAAGTGCTGACTCAACTACATTCCTCTACCCTCCCCAGAAACCTGTTAACACTGGGAAAACCTCAACAGCTGAGGGAGAGGATCCAATGTAGTTGACAACCCACAGCATAGGGATTATAAAGTTCAATCTCCTAGTGTAGATGTGGAGACTAGAACATCTGGTGAGGCTACCTCTTCCCCTGTTTCAAACACATGAACAGGATGAAGCAGGTATCATCTCTAAGACCTCACCAGAGGCAACTGCCAATGAAGGACTTGCTCCTGAGGCAGGAAGTCCCCAGTTCCAAGACAAAGGGGCACATGTGATTACTGATCTACACTCAGCACATGTTCATCCTGATTCACTCAGGAGGTCAGTTGATTCAGCTTATACTGATGATGACCTGGGCTTTTTCTTTGAAGTCTTAGCCCAAAACACCATTCTTGAGACTGAGGTTTGCAGATTAAAAGAACTGCTTGCCAAAATGTCTCAGGAATCAAGTCCATCTGCCCCAATTAACCCACAGATGGCAGCTTCTGTTGAAGCTTTACCAAACACTGAGCCACTCAAATCAAACAAGCCACCAGCCTCTGTTTCAGGCACCATTTCTCAGGGAGAGAACCCCTCTGAGCAAATGGCTGCTGTTTTCAAATCCTCCTTACCTCTCATCACTCCCATCATCACATCTATTGTCCATCAAACCATTGATGAGAGGATTCCTCAGATCTAAAACCCTTGTGGATGATGTTGTGTCAACCAAACTTTCTGACATTCAAACCCCTGAACCCAATGCAACCAAAAAGGGGGAGTCTAAGTCAGTGAAAGATGATAAAAGGAAAAGAGTTGAAGAGGAAGAAGAAGGAGGAAAATAAAGGCAAAGAGATCATCACTTACAAGAGAAAGAAGAGTGTTGGTGAACAAACTGAGGATGAGAAGAGTTGGATGAGATGATCAAAGAAGCTGATGAGCAACATAGCAGATCCATGGACAGGATCATTGATCAGCTCTTCAGGCAAGGATTTGATACTGCCAAACTTGATTCAGAGATCAGAAGGCTTGAGATTCAGGAGATTGAGAATCGATGGGCAGGCTGCAATGAAGAAGAAAGGGAAAGATTGGAGGCTATGATCAGATTTTATCCAAACACTTGGGAAGACCTATCATTGAGATCAAGTCATGGTCCAGAGATAGCATTTTGGAGATAACCACCAAAATATGCTCCTCTGAAAGCTTCAACAAAGGTTTATCATAGAAGCTCTGGATGAAGCTGGTGCTGGGAAGAGATCTGACATGGCTAAGTTATCCAAAGCCACCCTCACCAACAAAATGATAGAGCAACCCTTAAAATCTCCTTACCAAAACAACCAATCTCAAAACCCTCAAAACAACAACCTCTCAACCTCCAAAACAATTACCCTCACAATCCTCCAAAACAACCAACCTCACAACCCTCTAAACCAACC